>LPNX010471956.1:31012-104046 GCA_001517045.1 Pseudotsuga menziesii | reverse complement strand
CCCGCCAAAGATGAACAAATGTCCTTTCCACCACTTTTGAGTTCCCATCTATTTGTGGATGGAAAGTTGTAGATCTATTCAACTCAGTGTCCATCTTGTCTCAAAATAAGGTTTAAAACGATCAATGAAATCTAGTATCTATGTTTAGATTAATAATGTTCCTTAGTATATGAAAGTGCGCCTAGATTATTTCGACGAATAGGATTAGTGTATCTTATTTTTAGTTCATATTTTTACATTACATGAGGATGTAGAACTTACTAAATCTATCCACTAACACAAATAGTCATGTCTCTCTCGGGTTCTTAGTAAACCTCCAACAAAACCCATGGAGATACTCTTCCATGGCCTAATAGATATAGAAAAGGGACAATATAGAACTTGCCTCCTATAATTGGACTTATTGGCACAACATTTTATCCTCTAATGAATCGAGCTACATATTCTTGAATCTTAGTCCGGTACACATACCTTTGCTAATTGGTTGTTGTTTTTGCAACACCAAAATGACCTGCAACTTCTGAGGTGTAAACTTCTCTTATAAGTGTCAATATCTCACCTTTAGGTGCATAGAGATTATCTAGAATGTAGGGAAACCCACATTGGATATGGTAGCCATCCTTAATGTCACCTTATTCTTCATGAACTTGGCCTTCCAACAACTAAATTGCCTCCTTCAAACCCTCAAATTCTATGTTTTCCTCCTTGTATATATCATGGGTAAAAGGTTCCATGTGCATAAGAGAACCCCAAAGTTGTGATGTTGGGTGTGGTTGGCCTTTAAAACATGTATTTCAACTTGTTATAATGGCATTCTTATAGTTGATGATGAAATAAATCATTGCAAATTTCTCATTCACTTGTAATGCTTTCCTTATTGAAGGTTACTTTAGGCATGCCAAAATTGTAGAGGATAGAAATCAATGTGGATGATGGTCTCCTTAACCATGATGACATCAAAGTGTAGATATCATTATCATATGTGGGGTAGTTTAGGTCTTCTCCATGAAACAATTGAGAATTGCTATCAACCTCATTGTATCAATAATATTGTTTTAACATACCTAGTCACAATTGTATCCACTTCAAAGGGATTTTATAGATTACACAATACATCAAATGGTGCTTGATTAATATTTCATTTCAATTCCCACATATTTTGTGTTACTTTTTTTAATTTAATTCTACAAATTGAAGTGACTTGACTTTAAAAGGTTACTTAAAAAAATGTCTGAGTTGAATTTTTAAGTAGGAGTTTGATTCCTTTTAGACATGTATGCATGTCATGCGTTGTGATAGTAAAGAAAATCCTTTATCCTTTAAAGTTGAAGATTGTCAAAATCCACCTCATATTTGATTACATTATTGGAGATATAAGTCATATTTTTCTAAAGGTACTTGATATAGAATTTGATCCAATTTTTCTCGTCCGTGAGTAGAGTGTTCTTCTTGTATAAATTCTTCGCTCCCGTGCTAGTCAGAGCTCCCGGTCACGTTAGAGGAAGAACTAGGGTCGGGGCTAAGCCCCGGCCCCTTTGGGGCTCAAAATGCCACTTTAAATAATATTATTTCCATACATTATACAAACAACACTACTAGCGCAGTTGGTAAAGGCATAGAGATAGGGTATGGGAGGTCAAGAGTTCGAAACCGGCGAAGCAACAACATTTTGGTGAACTTCAATCAATATTGGCTAATCCGGTGCTGCCATGTGGCAGTTCCGAATTGGTCCACCTCAACGCCCAATCAACTGCCAACTCATCTACCGTACTGCCAACTAAGTTGCGGATTCACCTCCGTACTGACATGTGTCACATTCGAATTGGTCCGTACTGCTGACTGGATTGCCACCTCATTGTCCGTACATGACACGTGTCGCATCCTGATTGGTTTGTACTGTTGACTGGATTGCCACCTCATTGTCCGTACATGACACGTGTCGCATCCTGATTGGACCATACTGCCTCTACTCTGTTCGTACAACTTCCACATCATCCATCCATACGATACAGATGCCACGTGTCACCTTGCCAGTGGTGCCACGTGGCACCCCCATTTTGCCGAATTTGCCCGTTTCATCAATACAACAGAACGCGATAACTTTCTCATACAGAGTCCGTTTGAGGTGAAACGAACGCTGTTGGAATCGTCTTGACGAGCCCTTCGATCTGGTGCTGGTTTTGATGAGATTGGAGTACTTCAAAAAAATTTCCTTCTTGGATTCTCCTAGATCACCCAAGAAACTAGTTGGTGATATAATTTCCTTTACTAAAAATATCCAAGTTTAAAAAAGGTGTTCCAAGCAAAATCCAGAAAGTGACAATATTGTTGGTTTAAAATTGGTTATTTTAGGCTTTTTTGGGTGAGAATGTATTACATAATAGATTTATTTTGGAATGGTGCCTAGATTTCCAATGAATCAATGTTGATAGATGCAAAGTTGTTGCATCATTTCATAATTATGGTCATAATATAAATTATGAATAATATTGAGGGACTTGTGATCATTTCAATTTAGTCACCTCAAACACTAATCGCATAAAGGGCCTACGTTGAAAACTAAGATATATTCTACCTAGATTTTAGAAGAAGAATAAAAATGGGTCAAATGTGTGTTTTAACATCTTTAAATAATTAGAGATTTGTCATTTATCAAGTAAACCCATGGCTGAGGAAGAGTACAACCAGAAAATACAAGTGTACTCACGTGGTTGGGCACCCTTGTAACCTTTGTTGTCACCCCTTCACATAATACCGCATTAAGCAACACTTGTATATGAAATATCACTTCCAAGTACCTGTAAATATATAGGAAGTTGCCTAGGTTCACTTTAAACTATCATTACATAAAATTGTTTGCCATCCTATTTATATAGTACACTAAGAACAACATTTTAGGAGATCACTCTCATGTACTAGGAAATTGAGTATTAAGGATAAGTATATGATCTATTATCTTTAATTAACACCATGAAATATTAAACCAAGTACTGTTACTAGAAACCCTCTAGCATATCAAAGAGATGTAATACTAGATAGTTATTTTCCCATAGGACCCTTAAACCCCCCCAAGCCAATGGAATCTACTCAAAATCCCCCCATGGATAAAAATTTACACCACAATTGTGTGCCTACCCACAAATGTCGACAAGATTCCAGACTTGGACAATAATGTTGCTAATATAGACAACATGGTCGACCACCTCAAACACTAGGTTGCAAAACTCAATACCAAGATGGATGATAAGTTAGTAATGCTCTATAGCCAACTCACTAAAGATCTTATCACCAATGGGGAAGGAAATCACCAAGGGACTCATTTTCAAGTTAATCAACATAATGTGCACATTCCCTTTAAAGTACATATGAGTAAGTTAAATGGTTTTGATCCCACCAATTGGCTTTTACCCAAATGAAACATTATTCATCTCTTCGTGGAATTATGGATGACCTAATGAAACTTGGAGTGGAAGTCTTATACTTGTATCAAGAGTTTTGGCAATGGTGGCAATGGCATAAAAAATCTTATAGAGTATTCATTGCTTAGAGTCAGTTTGTGAAGGCCATTTGTGCTCATTTTGAACAAGTTGCTCACTATTTGGGACATTTGACCAATTTGAACCAAATTTGTACAATGGTAGAATTTATAGTAGTGTTTGAGCAATTATAAATCTACAAGAATCACTTGAGCAATTATTTTTTTAAACAATGTTTCATCAATTAGCTTAAGGAGGACGAAATTAGAGCACAAGCCATGATGTAATGCTCAACTACATGGTAGGAGGTCTATGAGAGAACTCAGGAAGTTGAGATGGTAATAAATGCATAGAACAAAATACCATCCTTAATTTACTTCCTGTGTCCCCTTTTGGCACCTTCTAGTACCCCCTCCCCATCTCATCCCTTAAGAATCACAAAGTTGTCCACGAAATAAGTCACAAAATGCCAAAACCTCACACTTTGTTATAACTGTGATGAGTGATACTTCAAAGGACAAAAATGTAAATAACATAAGCTATTCCAAATGGATGTGTCCTCCTAAGACCAACGAGAATACATTCCTACAAAAGCAACTCCTAATGGAATTAGTAAAGACTACCCCTACTCCTTAGGAATAAGCAAATTATAAACTCCTTGTGAGGAACTCCAAATTTCCCTCTATGCTTTATTAGGCATTTCCACGCCCAAAACTCTAAATTTTTTTGGTTACATCATTAATCATAATGGTCATTGTGTTGATTGACAGTAGTAGCACCCACAATTTTATTCACATGAGAGTGGACATAGAAACCCATTGTTATCTCCATGAAATCCATAATTTTGGAATTTTGATAGCTAATGGAGGTATGATGAAATGTTGTGGCTAATGTGAAAATTCCTAGGGACACTATTGGCTCAAGTATCACATGTTTACTATTGAACTGGGTGGTTGTGATGTAGTTTTTGGTGCATAATGGTTATACACTTTGGGTCCTATTACCATGGAATTAAAGGAATTATAATCAAGATTCAATGGGGAAGGACAAAAACATAAACCCAAAGGGGCTTGAGTATGAATCTCCTAATATTATCATCTCTCACGATATGGAGGATAAATTGAAGAAATGTCACATAGGAAATATTTCTTAATTTAATGGCATACAAGTTGTGAATAGCCCCCTATAGCTATTCCACCCTTATTTTATACAGGTGATCCTACCTTAACCCCACTACTTTAGGGTACACAGGAGTTAGTAAAAAATGTATGTAGCCTCTCCTTTGAATAAGGTTGAGTAGATAGTAGTGGATAATTAATTAATGTAAAAAGTGTCTCTCTATTAATTAAGGTCCACTAGGTAGTTGGTGCTCATTAATTATAGCACCATAATTAGTGAGGGTTTTCATTATCGAAACATATTTAAATATTTATGAGGTTATGAATTAGTTTCTCAAGTATTGTTGTATTTGGATCTTAGATCAAGTAAGAGGCCTCCCCACCTTAAGAGGTGAGTGAGCATTGCTTTCTAATGGATAATCATAATACAAGGTTTTCTTCTACTTCACTTCATTTCAATTATCTTTGTGTTTTAATTATAATGCACTTTAATTTATGGTTTCTTGCATCATAAAATTAATATATCCAATTTTATTTTGAGTTTAAGTGATAAAGAACACTACAAATCGTATCAGAGAACTTTCCTGAGCCTACACTCCATAATTTTTGTAGTTTTTTTTGCTAGAGTCGTGTTCCAATGTCTTTAAATAACATACATATATGGAAGTTGATGGGTAAAATTGCACTAAGGGAAGACTACAAGCAATAAATATAAGACATTTCATGTGGTTTGATACCCTTGTAACCCTTGTTCATACCCTTTCAAATAGTACCACATCGAACAATATTTATATACAAAATTTGTCTTCCATGTACACTTGGGTTTATCATAAGGCCCCTAGACAACCTAAAACTAGATTTGGATAATATGATCAACCATATTTGTGTTAGAGTGGCATCGAACACATCAATTGGGAAGATTACTCTCTAGTACCTGGGGAGTTAAGTAGTTTGGCTAAGGGTACGGTTTAGGCTCCTTAGTTAGTTCCCTAAGAGATTGGTTTGAGTACTATTGTTGGACCCTACAAGTATATCAACGAGTTATAGAACCTAGAACTCCCTTTTCCTTAGGACCTTGGAAACCCTATCCTCTATGACCAACTCGTGAAATTCCTACATCTTTATGTCCATAATAAATTGAGAAATTATTTTGATGCAACAATAGTTCGCAAGGTTTAATACGACCATCAACGTTTTAAAAAAATGGTATTTGTTGACACCATTGTGGGAGACCTATCTCTTGCATCACGTTGATCATGTACTTGGTACACATATATACCAACCATTTTTGTTTGGACCCAAAAATCCAACATTTGGTGGTACATCTCAAAAGACTCCTCTTTATCCATGAGTCATTTTGAGATAAGTTGGTGTTAATACTTTCCATATCATAAGTGGTTGCATCATTTATACTTGCAACAAACCAAACATGGAGAACCAAAACATAGAATCACAGAAGGATCCTATGGATATTGAATATGTGGTTGTAGACTTGCAGAATTTGTTAGCAAATATCAACACCATAATGGTTTGCCAAGGAAAAAAATTGGAGTGGATATGTAAACACATAGGCCTAATTTCCACATAAGAAGATATCACCCTAGAATCACTTGTAAATAAATTTTATGGTTCTTACTCTCTCTTATAGATACTTCAACTCCATCCTTTTAAGATAATAATTCTTGACATCGCTTTCTAAAGGTATACATGTACAAATTCGATGCCACAAATCCCTCGGGTTGGGTGACCCAAATGGAACAACATTTTGCTCTCCAAAATTTAAAAGTAGGGGTTTTATATTTAGACTCGGTGCATTAGAAATGGTGGCAATGGTATAAAAAAACTTATCGTATCTACATCTCTTTGACCCAATTTGTGAAGATCCCTTATGATTGTTTTGAATGTGACACTCACTACCTAGGACAATTGACAAAACTATTCTACAACAACTCAATCATGGACTATATTACAACCTTTGAGCAATAGGTAATCCACACCTCTCTAATTCCTTTTTAAGAGAATTTTTCATTAGTGACTTACAAGAGATAATTCGAGGAAATGCCATAATGTAGCTCCGAAAAACATGGTTGGAATCTTGTAATAGTGCTAGAGAATTTTAGATGGTGATAAACGCCCAAACCAAAAACCTTCATTTCCTACTCATATTATGCACCCCATGGAACCTACTTCTAACAAATCCAACCCACTTGCATTAAGAATCCAAAAGTAGTCTCCAAAAGCAATGGTTGAATGTCAACACCTCATGCTTTATTAGAATTGTGATGGAATATATTTCAAAGGTCATAAATCCAAATAGCATATGTTATTCCAAATAGATGTATCCCCACAAGATCACCCAGAAGAGAAAACAATTGAAGGCACTCGAGAACCAAAAGTGGAGGATATATATCTGCCTATGGAAGATGACACCACTTTGCAAGATCCTACTGTGGAACCCCAAATTTCTCTCCATATTAGGTTTCTAACCACCCCAAACATTGAAGTTTATTGACTACATCAATAATCACAAAGTAACTATATTAATTGACAATAGAAATACCCACATTTTTATTCACATGAGAGTGGTAGAAGAAACCCATTGTTATGTACAATATGTACCAAGTTTCCAAATTATGATAGCAAACGATGGTATGATGAAATATGGGAGGTGTTGTGAAAATGTGAAACTCTAAATGGGTGACTGCCATCTCAAAACACACATTTTTCCTATTGAAATGGGTGGTTGTGACATAGTTTTGGGGGCATAATGGCTACAAAATTTGCAACCTGTCACTTTGGATTTCAGGTACCTATACATCAAATTCATTAAGGAAGGACACAAACATCATCTTTAGGGTATAAATTCAAGTTCTTTGTAAATTATCACCTCCCACCGTATGGAGAAGTTATTGAACAAAAGTCGCTCATGTATTATTTCAAAATTCATTACCATCTAAGAATTGGACACACCATCATAGGACATTCACAAGGACTTGTAGTAAGTTATATTGGTAAACATCAATAGGTTTTTTAAACACCCAAGGTTTTACCCCTAACTCATAGGGAGGCGCATGGCCATGGTATCAACTAATTATAGGATTCAACCACCCAATGTATGCCCTTATTAGCAGCCTTTTACACAAAAGAATGAAATAGAAAATAACATTCATGACTTGTCGGAGGCTAGTGTTATTTGTCCTAGTACAAGCCCTTACTATTGAAAAAAGAAGGCACTTGGTGAATGTTTCCTGATTTTTAGGCTCTCAATAAGTAGACTATCAAGGGTAAATTTCCTATCCCAGTCAATTTTTATCTTTTGGATGAGCTTTATGGAGACAAGCTATTCACTAAACTAAACCTTTGTTTGGGATACTACCAAATAAGGATGAAATAAGTAGACGTTACTAACACATATTTACACACCCATGATGGTCATTATGATATTTTAGTGATCCTTTTTGGCCTTTACAATGCTCCATCCTCCTTTTAGGGTTTCATGAAAAAATGTTTCAACCTTTCCTCTACAATTTTGTGTTGGTATTTTTTATAGTATCTTAATCTACAACACAACATGGGAATGCCACCTAGAGCATGTTGATAGTTTGTGAAGCAATCCAAATGTGTGTTTTGGGTTTCCAAGGTTGAATACTTGGGTCAAATTGTGAGTCAAGATGGAGTGCAAGTGGACCCAAGGAAACTGATAGCTACGAAAGGTTGACCATGTGTAATAACCCAAAAATTCGTAAAAATTTAAAATTTTTCATGTAACATAAAATGTCCGTAGTCGTCACTGCCTAAGAATCAATAATTGCTAATGGTTATTTTAACAGTAGTAACAAGAACTGAACATTTGTAAATCTCTAGTTTTGTATAATTATTTGTTTATCTTCATAGTTCCATGTTAAGGATTTGAATTTAGCAGTTTATGTTTTAGAATAACAGGAAAAGATAACTATGTCTAATCCTGCTACTAAGTATGTTTTTACTGTCTTATGACAAGTAGGATAAAATTCAGTTGAGATCGAGGCTTACTTAGCTTATAGCTAATGCAGTCAAGTGATACTTCTTTTACATGTTCTAAACAGGTAAGCAGTCTTGTTACCAGTTTTTCCAGTTCGAGATTAATATTCAACTAGCATATAATAAAATGCTTGTTAAATTAATTGTTTACAGCTTGAGCAGTAAAGGAGGTATTGTTGATCTTATTATTTATGATCTTTATAGTTGATAGTAGTGTAAACATTTTTAGCAAACTGAACTTAACTCAATTATTCTTCTAACTAGCTCTTGTTTGTTTATTTTTGTATCATTCTATTTTAATTTAGAAATTTGTATGCATCTTTAGGGAGAGGCATCTCATCTAGCAGTTGACCTTATTGAAACTACTTGATGTCATAACATTTCCAAAATTCTTACTCTTATTGATATTGAGTAAATATAGAAAGAAGCTAAGGATCTCAGTAAGAATATTAAGCATATTTGATTGAGGACTTAAACTATGATATCAATTTTATTATCTATTTTAATATGCTAGTTAGGCATATTTGTTGTAAATGATATTAATGGAATTTCATAGTTGATTTCCATTGCTATAATTTTTTTATTTAAGCAATATCCAAGATGTAGTTCTTTTGCATTAAGTTTCCTATACTAATGCCGAGATTATAGAAATCCATACTTAAAATTTCTATATATCTCTACTATATTTTAAAACCATACTAAAACCCTAGTATTCTTACTATTTACCTCCCATGTTATTGACTATGTAATAATTGTACATAAAACCAAAAATATCAACCCATAACATGTATTGTAACATGGTAATAATTCATTTTTTTCCACTATTACGTGCAGGCTAAGTAAGGGTTTCGAACTATAACAAAAGACCCACAAATGAGAAGATTTTTCAAGCCACGTGTTGGCAATACGAAGGTTAGGTTTTGGGTTTGACTGAAGACACTATAAAAATGTGCTAAACCCTAAAAATCTGCATTCTTCGTAGTCTTATTATAATGTTGTGTGTTTGTGAAAGTGATAGGCTTATGGCCGCAAGGTTCACTGTCCAAACTTGCACCTTCTTTTTCTGCAGGCTCCCTATGCCCTCTAAGTTTCTCTGCATCGAAGGATTTGTATGTTTA
Source organism: Pseudotsuga menziesii (assembly GCA_001517045.1). Classification (NCBI taxonomy): domain Eukaryota; kingdom Viridiplantae; phylum Streptophyta; class Pinopsida; order Pinales; family Pinaceae; genus Pseudotsuga; species Pseudotsuga menziesii. The sequence goes on along the minus strand of LPNX010471956.1, from coordinate 94,314 downwards.
CGGTTGTGTTCAGCCACAAAACCCCTCGAATTGTCATAGTTTAACTTGGTAAGCGTTGTTCTTTGCAAACTGGTGTAGTCGTGACCTGAGAAGGTGAGCATGACTTCTTGGTTGTCGTGGTGTGGCACGAGTTGTTTACTGCCATTTTTAAGATTAGAGGCAAAGGTTACAAGTCTTCATAGTCCATTATTAAAGTGGCATTTGTCTCTGCTCCATCATGGGGTTTGGGACTCGGATTGTACTCTATGAGCTGCGTATTTCTTCTACAGTGCTTCTTTGAAGCTCATCGTCCTCCCAAAGGTGGCTAGGGTTCAATTGTTTTTTATTGTTTATCTCTCGGAGTGGTATTTGTCTTTGCCCATCGTTCTTTGAAAGGTAGCTGAGAGTTTGGAAGTGAGCATTGTGTGCTTGTAATCTTCCTGACAGTGCCCTCTTGAAGCTCGTTGTCTTTGAAAGAGGTGGCTAGGGTTTTAAAACTCATCTTTTAATGGCAGAGATAAAGGATAAATCCCAGGTATAAAATTCTTTTCTATCTTAACATTATTGCACTGTTCAATTTAGTTTCTTTCATTATTATTAGTGATAGTCATAACTCTTGTTTTCATGTTCAAAGCTTTACAGGTTGCAGTCTAAAGGGTTACCCGGGCTTTGAAAATCGTAAAGAGAAGGGGCTCCACCAAATCGATTCTCCTGGTAAGCCTCAGTTTCACTGAGGTTCTCCTACAATGGTTTATAATGTTGATTTTTGTTGATGGAGTTCGTAGGTTTAATGGTCCTTCAGCTCGGCTGTGATGTACTGCAACGTAAAAGCTTGGACTAGCCAGGGGCCGTTATATGATGATTGGTTTAAAATTTTATGAAGCCCTGGTGGTTGTTTTAGTAAAGATGGGTTAGGGAATTCATAGCCGAGACACCTGTCTTGTTTGTTGTAAATTTTGTTCGTAGTGATGATACTTTTTTATCAGGCTTTTAAGCCTTGACTGGTAATGTAAAAAGGCCATAGGGCCGACACTATTTCTATTCAGTTTTTTGGTCTTAAAAGATTACTTTCAGCTTCAAGATGGTTGATTGTAACTCTGTTTTGATAATATAATTACATATATCTTGGTTACTTTAATTATTCTTGTTGTAAATAACCTCTCAGAGGTTTGGGGTTAAGTAAAATCTTAGTTAGTTTGTTTTATTTATGTAAATTATATTCTGAGGGTATTTGACCGTGGGGGTTTTTAAATAGTAACTTAGTTATTAAAATCAGTTATGATTTCTGTAGAAAATAAAATAGAAGGAAGATATTGGATGAATAATTTAATCCTTTTTTGTAATATTTGAGATTGAAAATATACTGTTAGGTTTTTATTTTTATAATTACTCATGGATAAAACATGTAACTCCATACAATCATCTCATTGATGCATATGGTTGTATGGAATAGAGTAGATAGATTTTGAATTTGATTAAATAAGAAAAGAACAACTCTTTTAAATAGGTTATTTTACAAACCCTAATTCTTCTTAAGATAATTACAGAGTTAGTATTTCGTTCTTGGTTTACCTAGTTTGTATTTTCACTTAGATGAATTAATTTGGCAAATGTTTAGCCTTGTATACTGTTTCTTTTAAGTGAATCTTAATCATGTTAATTTCCTATTTCTATATTATCTGTTTCTTATTAAAATATTATATTTATAATAATAATTTTAATTTACTGTGTAAATCATTAGACAAACTAGTGTGTAATACCATTAGCTCTTTCCTATCTGTCTCTATTTAATTTGTTCAAGTACTCTAACTAAATGAAAAGTATAAAAGGAAACATACAAACAATTTATACAAATGAACCTGTAGAAGTTAACAATTTCATATGCATGCATACTTCATTCGAATTCTTTATTTGAAATTAAACTAACCTACTGTACTAGAGTACTACCTCATAAAAGGTGTGGAAAAATACAGTTTAGGTATTTTCTTTCTATCTATCAGTTAAACTAGAAATTCTTCTATTTATTTACCCAAATCTAGCTAGTTTAGAACTTACTATCTTTTCACAGCTTATACATTTCTCCTAACTAACCCTAGCAGAAACAAGAATAGAAGCATCACATATCATTGATTAAACTTAAACTTTCTAGATAACAGTAAATAGTTACATAATTGAATAAAACAAGTAGAACCTGGAAATATAGATGAGGTGACAACAGCTTAAGGAACCTGTTCCTCCCAACCAACTCCCGAAGAAAAGCTGGACTGCAATTCTCAGGACCCCCGAGCTTGTCTCCTGGTCCACCTGGTAGAAGTACTAGGTGAGAGATGTAGTCTAGTAATCCTTTGCAACTCTACCGAGTCTTCAGTAGTAAGTCAGTTTTGCATGCAGCAGTATGAACTCAACTTAGAATCGTTGCACTAGTTGATGTCTTCAACACTTTTTCCACTCAAAATATACTTCCGCTAGTCCCCTCCATTGAATTTTCTTGTGTACTTCATTCACTCATAATGTTTACCAATCCAGAATGAGCAGCCTCAACTGTCTTCAATGGGATGTTTTATTAGCATGCCTAGGTCTTTTGGGTCAGTTTTTACTTAATGAGCCACCTGCTCTTGTTCCACTTTCTTGGGGAACATGACCACAAAAATAGGGAAGTTGCCACCTGCAGTAGCTAGAAGTAGTTTGAGGATGCTTCTAAGTGTCAATCTACTCTCAACCCATCCTTCTCCATCAAGTGACCAATAAAACACTCATTTAACAGCTTCCCTAAACTATTGTCTCATCTTTCATTTATTTATTAATAAAATATTCAGCAATTACATTAAATTATCCCTGACCCCAATTGGTCATTAATTACAAACTTTAACATAAAATGTAACATAATGTTTTTGCAAATTGGGGCATGTGACACCATGGCCTTGTTGAATTTTATGCAAATATGTTGAGCTTTGATCTTTAATTCTTTAAGTGCAAAGATATTGAATACTTGAATCAATAGAACATTCAATCACATAAAACATTCAACCATAACACATCAAATACCCTAGGGAAAAACCTCAAAATAATGAGGATGGAAAACCCTAGCAAATATTCAAAGTATAATTATGATAGATAGCAACAAATGTCTTTTACAATAGCATAGTGCTTTCATCACCCTAGGTGTAAGATAAGAGAGAACATACACCCTATGTGTAGATATAAAGCAATACATAAGAGAGATCAACCAAATAAACTTTGTTACGAGTTCAATACATTAAATAACTTGTAAAACCAGTGCCATGCAAGAAATAGTGAATCATTGCATAGGAATTAGCCCCCCATGCAAACTACAACAAATTTCCTTCTTGATTAATTATTGTGCACCTTCGTTTCCTCAATATTGCATAATCAATGTGTAATGCCTTTCTTCTTTGGCATTAAATCACATTGTTAAGCCCTTAATGATGGCACATTACCCCCTAGAGAGTGGTGCATTACCCCCTATATTGTGGTGCATTACATATTATTGATGTCTTCTTGGGTCAATTAGTGGGTCTATTAGTTGTTATTGTACATCTTTGTCTCCTGTATATAGGAAGGAGATATTCTCATTTTAGTCATCATTGTATCTTGTCTTGTCTTATGTACTCAATACATTGTGTGAAGAAGTTCCTCCCTCAAAGAGGATTGTTATTAATCTTTGTTCTTCATTATTAAGGCATGGGTTACTTTCTTCTGGTATATTTATGCTATTTTATGTTATTTATGGGACTTGGTTGCATAACATTTGGTATCAGAGCTCTGTCCTTTGGATTGGTTTCTTGAAAACATGTCATCTTGGAATTTTCACTACAACATTTTTTATACAAGGATTGAGACAATAAGACTCAAAGCCCATCTCCTAAAAATTCTGAACTATCTGTGGTCCAAGTATCAGATCCTGAGACATTACATGTTCTGATATATTCATCTTGGAATCTACGATTTGTGATTAGTCCAAAACCTATTCTAAAGCAAATGTTCTACGGAAAAAGGTCATATATGGGGCATATGAGATCCAAATTAATTGAGACTAGGTTCGTCAGAAAGAAGGCATACCAGGGTAGCTGTGGTTGGTGTTTTGGCCTTAGATACAAAATATTGGACATGTGGTGTATTGTAGAAGTTTTCTCTTTTGAAAGGACAAAAAAAAAGAAGTCTTGGGAGATTTGCAATAACTTTTTATTGGCGCATACAAACTATGTAATACTACAGCATCGGAAAGAGGACACATCAGGATACCACAGGACAAAGTTTCAGACCCAGATGATCCAAAATTGCATATTTACTTCATCTCCAAGTCGACCACTAAATAGTCTCCAAATTAGGTTTTAAAAAAGGTACATCATTTTCAATTTTAATAGCTTTGAGTAAAAGGATCTATTTTGGTGAACTCTAGGATTTGAGATATATTTATATTGTTCAAATTACACCAAAAGGAAGTGGAAAAAATCACACTCCAAGAAAACCAACCGAGGATGCATACTCGACATACGAAGAAAATGAAGAATTAAGACGCAACTTGACACGGTTAAGCGAAAAGTTTGAGGGATGTAGTAGAAGGCAGTGGAGTCTACTGAATTGATAAACCAAAAAAGTGATATAGAGAAGGCATCAGAAAAGATGGCCAGTAAAGAGGATCCCACAGGGATGTCCAGTAAAGAGGATCTCAAGGGGATGTTCAGTAAAGAGGATCTCAAGGTAATGGCTAAGGGGATCTAGTAAAGATGGCAAATGAGATGGTTAGTAAATAAGATATTCAAGAATTGAAGGAAACAATGAAGGATATAAAACATATATGTATTCCTAATTTATCTACTCAATAAGAGGATAAGGAGGAAAAATGGGACTTATTCCAGTCATGTATTGATAAAATTGAAAAACAATTGGAGAATCGGAAGTTTGAGTCTATGAAATGTGATGATTCATTACATCATCATCATGGGTTCAACTTAGGTCCAAAGAACTACTTTATTCCGAAGGTTAACATGAGAAATTTTGATGGCAAGGATACAATCACATGGATATTTCAAATGGAGCAATTCTTTGATCTACACTAGGTGCCAACTTTGCAAAAGGTGACTATTGCATCCTTATATTTAGAACCTAATCAATTTGTATGGTACCAATGACTTTGTGAGCATAACTAGGACTCTATTATCTATTGCTCTATATTCACCGAAAAATTGATTACACGTTATGGGTACATTAACAACAACAACTTCTTTAGCCAATTGATAAATATCAAACAAAAAGGTCAAGTTACAGAACACATGAAAAAATTTAAGAAGCTAAGTCTTAGAGTGAAGAATATTTCAGAAGATAATTTGCTGGATGTATTTATTGGAACCTTGAAGGGTAACATTCAACATGATGCGTGTCTCTTTGAACCACCATCCATAGAGAAGGATTTCATGGTGGAAAAGAAAGTTGAAAGTGAAAATATGGTGATTACTTCTAGAAAGAACACCTCCAACACATACAAAGAGAATAATGTTCCTTCTTCTGAACCACCTCAAAGGTTGACAACTCAAAAACTAGATGAAAGAAGAGCAAAAGGCCTATGCTTTAATTGTGACAATAAGTATAGTAAGGGACATAAGTGCGATGAGAAGAAAATATTCTACATTTATTGTGAAGAGGAAGAACCAAAAGAAGAGGAACCATCTCAAGATGAAGAAATAGAAGAGACTACTTCATAAGAAATTACTCCCACCATATCTTGTCGTGCATTGGATAGAATTAGAACTCCTCAAACTCTTAAGATCAAAGGATATCTCAAAAATAAGAAAGTAACCGTGTTGATTGATTTTGGTAGTACTCATAATTTCATTCATTGTAAATAGCCAAAGTTCTTAATCGCTTTGTATATCTAACACCATAGTTTCAAGTAATGATTGCAAATGGAGGAACTATAAATTGCTTAAGGAAATTCCACAATATCAATCTTATAATGGGGGAATAATATGTATTGACTAGTTTAATCATTGTTATCCCAATGGGTGGTGTTGATGTTATCTTATGGGTCCAATGGTTACAATCATTGGGAACATTGGCTTTTAATTTTCAAAAACTTTTCATGAAATTTTCATGGGAAGGAAAATAATATTAGTTAAATGGTATCACAGGGAAACCAAGCAAGGTTATAAGCTCTAATGGTATGAAAAATTTGTTGAAAAAGGGATATCAAGGTGTAGTTGAACACTTATGCTCATTAGATGTTCAAACATCGAACTTTCCTATCTCCCCATATCTCCAGAGGGTCATTAATAAGCATTCTGAGGTATTTGAAGATATTCCAAAAGGTCTTCCACCTATTCTATATTTTGATCATGATATTCACTTAATTCTAGGAAATGTCCCTCTTAACATCAGACCTTACATATACCACCATGGCCAGAAGAGTGAAATTGAGCGTCTAGTTGTTGAAATGTTAGAGGTTGGCATCATTAGGCCTAGCCAAAGTTCTTACTATGCACTAGTGGTAATGGCACCCAATCCAGATGGATCATGGTGTATGTGTCTTGATTATAGAGAGCTTAACAATATCACCATTAGAGATAAGTTTCCCATTTCCCTCATTGATGAATTGCATGGACCAGTTTTCTTCACAATGTTGGATCTTCATTCTAGGTATCACCATATTTGAATGAAGGATGAAGATATCCCAAAAATTGCATTCAAAACTCATGAAGGTCATTATGAATATTTGTTCATGTCATTTGGTCTCACGAATGTTCCTTCCACATTTCAAGGTTTGGTGAATTCCATTTTCAATCCTTTCTTTAGAAAATTTGTGCTAGTATTCTTTGATGACATACTAATCTATAGCAAGTCTTGGGAAGAACATGTTCAACATGTTGACATGGTACTACAACTACTAAAGGAGTAACAACTAAATGCAAAACCCTAAAAATGTTTCTTTGGGGTAAAGGAGGTAGAGTGTCTAGGTCATATTGTATCTCATGAAGGTGTCAAGGTAGACCCTAACAAAATTAAAGCCATGATGGATTGGCCAATTCTGAAAACCTTGAAGAATCGTTGAGTATTATTAGGTTTGGCAAGGTGCTAATGTAAGTTTGCTCAGAACTATGGAAGAATAACATACCCAATAACAACATTATTGAAGAAAGATGCATTTTCTTGGACTCCAAAGGCAACTCAAGCTTTTCAACAACTCAAAGAGGTAGTGTGCAAAGCTCTCGTTTTGGCCACACCAAACTTCACAAAACCTTTATTTTGGAATGTGGTGCTTTAGTAAATGGCACTTGAGTTGTACTAATGCAACAAGGACACCCACTTTCTTTCACAAGTCATCCAATCAAGGACAAGAACTTACAAAATCCCATTTATGAGAACTAGGAAATGTTGGCAATACTACATGCCCTTAAGCAATGGCACCCTCATAGGAAGACACTTCAAGGTTAAAACTGATCATGAAAATATTTCTTGGAACAAGGGTTATCTTCAGAAGAGCAACAAAAATGGGTGACAAAGATGTTGGGATATGACTTTAAAATCATCTACAAAAAAGGGAAGCAAAAATGTAGTGGCAAATGCACTCTCTAGGAAATATGAGGATGTTGAAGCATTTCTCTATACTATTTCCATCATCCAACCATATTGGGTAATTGAAGAAAGGGACAAATGGAAGAAGGACAAAGAAATATAGACATTCATTCAAAATCTACAATAGGATACTAATGGCCCTAATGCATTTATGTGAAAAGATGTCTTTCTATGGTACAAGTTCCACTCCTTACCAGTAGGATGGCACTCAACTTTGTTAAAAACATACCACAAGGTAAAGAAATATTTTTTTGGGATAGCCTTAAAATTGACGTCAGAAAATTTGTGACAAAATGTTTGGTTTTCCAACAAAATAAAGTGGTAACAAATAAGACCGTGGGTCTTCTACAACCATTTTCCATTCCAAGCCAACGATGGATAGAGGTCTCGATGGATTTTTTCATAAGTTTACCAAAGTATGAAGGAAAGAGTTTCATCATGGTGGTTATTGATAGACTTACTAAATATGCACACTTTTTTGCACTATCTCACCCCTTCAAACCTAGCAGAGTCGCCAAGGCTTTTATGGAGACAGTACAAAAACTACATGGTACTCCAAATATTATAGTAAGTGACAGGGATCTCGTTTTCACTGGCAATTTCTGGACCGAATTATTTTCTTGTTTGGGTACTCAACTAGATCATAGCTTGTCTGATCATCCTCAATCTGATGGAATAACGAAGATAGTGAACAAATGTTTGGAAGGGTGCCTTTGATGTTTTGCAGCTAATAAACAAACATAGTGGGTCAAGTGGTTACCCTTGGCAGAATGGCGGTATACCAATTCCTTCCATACATCAGCAAAACTGACCCCATTTATGGCACTTTATGGCTATTATCCACCATCAATCACATCTTCATTAAGAGACTCCTCTAAGTTTCAAGAAGTAGAATACCACATGTAGCATCAATAACAAGTTATTCAACTCTTAAAGGACAACCTGGCTCTGGCATAGAATCGAATGAAACAACAAGTAGATCAACATCGCAGTGAACAAATCTTTGATGTAGGGGATTGGGTGTTTTTATGACTACAACCATACAAACAAATGTCCCTAAAGAACACCAAAAAGGTAAATAAATTATCACCTAAATACTATGGTCCCTACAAGTTGATACAAAATATTGGTAATATGGCCTACAAATTGGAACTACCTGCATCTTCACGAGTCCGTCTAGTTTTCCACGTTTCATGTTTGAAGAAGGTAATCGATGACAAACTACCAGTTCAAACGATATTACCAGAACTTGATGAGGAAGTAAAAATCATCTCGGAGCCGAAAGCAATCACTGAAACAAGAAATAAACAATTGTGGCATCGATCAATCCCAGAGTATCTCATTCAATGGAAGAACCTACCCATGAAAGATTTAACACGGGAAGATGAGTCCTTTATACATCAACATCCAAAACTACTTCAACATTGAGGACAACACTTTTTGAAGGAGAGGGGCATGTTAATCCCTTACTGATGGCACATTACCCTCTATATTATGGTGCATTACATTTTATTGACACCGGCTTGGGTCTATTAGTTGTTATTGTACACCCCTGTATCCTATATATAGGAAGGAGTTATTCTCATTTTAGTCATCATTATATCTTGTCTTGTCTTATGTACTTAGTACATTGTGTAAGGAGGCTCCTCCCTCGAAGACGATTTCTATTCATCTTTCTTCTTCATTGTTAAGTCATGGATTATTTTCTTCTGGTGTATTTCTACTATTTTTATGTTATTTATGGTTCTTGGCTGCATAACACATGCTCAACTGTCTTCAGAGTGAACTCACCTCCTAACTAGATGTAGTATCACTTAGTTAGATTGCTAACTTAAGTGTCATCATGCAATAGTTGTAACTAAAGTGTTATAACTTAGATGTCGACTTTTAACTTAAGTGTTGTCTTTTTGTTTAACTAAAGTGTCATGATGCAAAACACTTTAGTTCACTAGTTCCTTTTCATTCGTACTTTAGTAAATTAATCTTAACGGAACTCATGTTGATTGATTTACCAAAGTGACCACTGTGAGTTTTCTTTTAATTAACTAATGCATACATTGTTGCTTTAATTGAAGCTTAACAATATTTAACTGAGGTGTACATTGTAGATTTAACTGGACCTTAACAATATTTAAGTAAGGCATATATTATAGCTTTAGCTAAAACTTAACAACATTTAACTAAGGCATACATTGTAGATTTAATTGAATCTTAACAAATCGAATCCATTTTAATTAACTAAAGTCTTCTCGTGAGCAATTTCGAATTCTCTTGTTCTATATTCATTTATCTTTATCTCTTGTATTTTCTAGATGGTCAATTATATGTGTCAACTTTAATTTATCTATCATCTCAGATTATACTAAGAATATTTGTCGGATGTTGTGATCATATTATATTACTCTCGGACAAAATGATCATATGCTAAAGTGATTCACTTCAGAGGTGTCCAATCTCCAAAGGAAACTTAATAGCAATCAATAACAATGTTTAGTAATGCATCAGACAACATTAATACTTCAACATGCAAAGAATTTACCTCTTTAACTGGAGGTCCACCCCATGGGTACCTATTATAAATAGATGTCCACATGAGAATCTAACTTGACACATAAGTCATGAGCCTTATCAAACAAGACTTTACAACACCGTCACTTTGGCATATCAAAGCATTCACCTTGACACATGAGGAATAACCTTTTACATTGAAGGTTTAGTCATTCTTCAGTCCAACCCAAGAATTCTACTCCAAGTTTCCTAAGTCTTGCTCAGGAACCCTACCTCAACACATGAGGCCCAATCCCAGATGCATAAGATTGGTTTGGAGAATGACTCGTGATGTTGTAAATTTAACAACCCTAATACCCTTAAGAAATTGCGTGGGTTCCTAGGACTCATAGGATACTACAAAAAGTTTGTGAAAAATTATGAAAAATTTACATCTCCTTTAATGTCCCCACTAAAAAATAATGCCTTTGCCTAGAGCGAAGAAGCTAAGAAACATTTGCAGTCTTATAGGATTCCATGTGCACTACACAAGTATTAGAAATGTTTGATTTCATTAAGACTTTTGTCATAGAATGTGATGCCTCAAGGAGAGGTGTTGGAGTAGTATTAATGAAAGGACACCCTTTTTCCTTCACTAGTAAGCAATTATGTGATCAAAATTTGGGCAAATCTACATATAAAAAATAGATTATGGCCATCCTTCTTGTAGTTGAGAAATGTCATGCATATATAATAGGGAGGAATTTCCATATCAAGAACGACCATTGTAGTTTAAACTATTCCTTTAAAAAAAGGTTTTTATCATTAGATAGGGATAAGTGGGTTGTTGTTGGTGTGTGATTACGAGACTATATATTAGAAGGATAGAGAAAATATGGTGGTTGATGTATTGTCTAGGCAATTTGAGAAGGACTCCATATTTGTATTATTCTTGTTGGTTCTAGGTTGGCTGAAAGAAGCACGTCAAGAATGGATGGTGAAGGACACCATAGTACAACTCCCAAAGGCTTCAAGAATACCCAAACCCTTTTATCAAGTATGCATGGAATCAATATACATTACAGTATAAAAACCGCATTTTTATACCATTGAATTTTTCTTTAAAATAGTGAATCTCAAAGGAGTTACATTACATCACCCATAGAAGTTCATTTAGGCTTTCATAAAAACTATGAAAGGATTAAGCACTCTTTCTTTTGTGAAGGAATGGAAATAATTAGCCAAATGTTGTCAAAACCTATGACACTTTCAAACAACACAAGGGAGAGATGATGAAGTTTCCAGGGGGCTTGCAACTACTTCCAATCCCAACCATATATGGAATGATGTCTCTATGGATTTTATATCGGTACTTCCTAAAGCTGGTAATAATTTATACATCACGGTGTTTGTAGATTTCCTTTTCAAACATGCTCACTTTTGTATCTTGTCACACCATTTTACACCATCATTAGTTTCCCAACTATTCATGGATCAAATTTGTACATTATATGACATGCCAACTTCCATTTTCTCTGATTGAGACCCTACATTCACAATCAACTTTTGGTAGGATATATTTAAACTTCAAGGTACCCAATTGAAATTCAGCATGGCCTATTACCCTCAAACAAATGGTCAAGCAAAAGTAGTCAATAAGTTCTTACAAACCTATTTGAGATATTTCAATTTGAAAAATTAGCACCAATGGGCACAATGGATTCCTATTACAAAATGGTCGTATAATACCACTCATCATGGAGCTACTAAAATGACCCCATATGAAGCAGTATGTGGTCAAAATTCCTTGTCCATGGTTTTCTATTTACTAGGCACTTCCAAGATCCATGCAATGGATAAAACACTTTGCACTAGAGAAGTTATTCTTTACATACTTAAGTATATTTCGATTATGGAACAAATTAGAATGGAACAACAAGTTGATTAGAATCTCTTTGAGCAATTGTTTGCAAAAGAGGATCATATGTTTCTTCAAACTTAACCTTATAAACACACATCACCCAAAAATAACCTCAACCATAAACTAGCACAAAAACTCTATGGACCCTACAAGATCATACAACACATTGGATAGGTGGCCTACAAGCTAGCTCTGCCATATCACTCCGAGATTCATCTAGTTGTTCATGTGTCTTTCCTAAAAAAGGTTGTGGGATCAAATTGTTAAGTATAAACCAAGTTACCAGATATTGATGAGGAAGGCTCCATTTGGCTCCAGCTAGAAGCAATATTGGATATTAGGGAGTGTTATTGTGTGGGTGCATGATCAAAGAAGCCTTGATCCAATGGAAATATATACAACTAGAAGATGCCCCATGGGAACTAGTAGGGATTCTGTAACAATTTCCTCATCTTTGTCCTTGAGGTCAACATTTCTTTTGAAAGGGGAGGACATGTTAGGGTCCCAACCTAACCCCCCTACTTTAGGCCACATAAGATTTAGTCAAGTAACGTAAACATTCATATTCCTTGAATAAGGCCAAGTAAATACTAATGTATAATTAAATTATGTATAACGGGTCTCTATGTCAATTAAGGTCCACTAGGTAGTTGGTACTCATTATTTATGGGACCACAAGTAGTAAGGCTTTTGGCTATTTGAAGCATATTTAAAGTGCTAGGAGGCTATGGATTGTTTTGTTGAGTATTGTTGTATTTGAAGCTTGACGCAAGTGAAAGGTCACCCCACTTTAAGAGGCAAGTGGACATTCATTTCTATTGGATTATCATAATACAAGGGTTTATTTTGCAACACTTCATTTCAGTTATCTTTGTGTTTGATTATCCTCCACTATAATTTCTAGTTTCTTGCATCACAAATCTCTGTATATTTCGTTGTGTTCTAAGTTTAAGGGTTAAAGAACACTACAATGAGCAAATTTTCTTGGTGTTCAACACGGTTGTAGTGTTAGGTGCCATTGTAATGAAAAACTAATGTGTGCAACTAGCGAAATATCGATGGTTGATGAAAAAATAATGGCAAAGGTGATACATGGAAGTGTATAGGTAAAGGTGATACATGGAAGTTTGGTGGATCTCAAGGATCATGCCCCAAAAGAAAAATATACAGGGAGAGTGTTGTTGTAGATGTCCAAATGAAACACACTCAATATAAGGGTTGTGATCTTCTAGGACTCTTCCAACATATAGAAATAACATCAATTTTATTTAGGAGATGACAAAATAAGAGTAGACGTGGCCATGCAAGTGCCTAGAAACAAATTTCATTGCTTGTAAATATTTAATCATTAAATCGATGAATGCTTTGTTGGATATGTAAGCTCAAGCTTAAAATAGAGAGTTTCTCCCAGAGATTTATGGTAATGTATTGCTAGATATTATTTTTGAATAAATGGTACATATTTGAGCATGGTCCAGTTTTGTGGTATGCATTTCTAGAAAGACATGCTTTAATTTTGTTATGTTAAAGGTGCTAGTCCCTAGTGGGCCATAGCTACAAAAGTCAGATAAAATGGGGATTGAACCCTCCTATACCTTAGTTGCATAAGCCAACACAATAAGCTCTAATACTAATTGTTATATAATGTTGGTGAAAATAATAATAACAAGAGCCACGAGGTGGCAATGTCCCCGACATTGAATTTAAGTTGGTTGGTGTTTTTGCAAGAAAATGTAAACCCAATAAAATTAGAGTGAATTTTGTTATAGCCCAGTTGGCAGCTTTGATGGGCTTAAAGCTTCAGCTTACTTTAACTTATTAGAAGACTCTACTTTGAAGGGTTAACCACCTACCATTGAACATTTTGCGTATGCAACTCTTGACTATGGCCTAGCTTACCATATTTAGTCTTAAACGATGACACTCTTATATTCCTATAAAAAAAATCAAAACATTATAAAAACAAGGTTCAAACTTTATTTTATTAGTAAATATTTAATTTTACAATATCACCAAGTTTTGCAATTTTTATATCAATTTTATTTTTGGTATATAAATTATACAAATATTTATATAATCAAAGCAAAATCATTTTACTTAATAGAAAATAATTTATTCATAAACGTAAACAATGAATATAACTCAACAATCACAACAAACTCAATCTAAATCAACACATTTGAAACATAAAGCTAAAAACATTAAAATAGAATTGTAGTCGTGTACATGATCATAATCTTCTAATACTATATATATAAAAGAAAACATCACTTTCAAATATACTTAACAATAATCCTTAAATTTGATAGAAAATATTGAAAAGACATTCAATACAAACCAAAAACAAGCAATATGTAATTGATAAGTAATAAATATTTTAAATATAAAATATCTAAAATATTTATTATCTATTTCCTTTGTCTATTTTAGACTAGTCTGGCTGCCGTTCTAGGGTCTGTTTATGCTGGTCCCTTATGTACCAATATTTATCAATATTTTAATATAAAATATGTTGTTTTTATGTAAAAAAAATAGATATATTAAAAACATTTTTCTAACAAAAACAAAGAGCCATTGATCATCTCAGGCATCGATAATGTCCTGAAGATGAGCCAAGGATGGCTCGAAACCGACAATATACATTTATTGACCGCAGATTCTCCACAAAATGCCATTATTTAAATCACATTTATCCAACATTTATGTCCATAGAAATATTTAATAACGATCTCAACCATTTAACATAAAATGATGTACTAGTCTTCTTTAGTATTTTTATGTGCTATAAGAATTCCAGATTTCCCTAGTATGTCTATATAGACTTGCATTTCACTATTTCTTAAGTTGCTGGAATAAATTGAACAACAATATTGAACTTTTATAATATATAAATGTATTTGAATTAGAAAGAGATATTGTGCCATAGCCATTTATGGAAAGTACGTGTGAAAACCATAGTCAATAATTTGGATATTGACATGTGTTCATTCCGCGTTTAAAACCAGGAGCACCAATTTCCTGAGTCAATTTATTTAAATTCACGTTAAATTAAATCTTTTCAAGTTTAAGAGATCTAAAATTAAAAAATATAAATATTTTTATTCAGTTTTTAAAAACTTTAAAACGCTATGGCCTTAGCTGCTGTTATTGGATCCCTGGACCTTCATTTTTTGAATTAGAAACTAATCTATCTGTTTTGTTAAGGATTGTTTCCAGGTATACTTGGAGGTAGAATATTGATAAAATTTATCCATTCAAAATGGTCAACTTTCTCATTTGTAACACTAATTTTGGATATATTGATTTCAACTAATTTTAATTTTAATTTTAAACATTGATTATTCTTCTCTCAAGGTAAAAATGTGAATGACAAACTAGGTCGTATCAAAATGTATACGCAATCTTTAATGGCAACTCTTCAACGTATATATCTATTGAATTTAAGTATAATTTATTTTATTTTGTTGAACCTTAAAACACTGATCGTTGATGTTGGTATTGGATCTGTCGACCTTCGGTTTAATTTCCAATCCGTTGAAATAACATCAATTGAAAGCCATAACATTAATTTCCACCTGCGTCTTCATTACTCATAGGAATATGTGCTCGATCCAATGGTGGCAATCTGAGCTGGTTATAAATGCTAACAGTCCAAAAACTTTGTGCGAACAACTGGTCATTTAATCTCCATCCATATTAATCAAAGTATCAATCCTTTGACGAACAATTGGTCATGTGCCGACTTCCCTTTAATTACCTGAAACATGATTCCACAGTATAATCAGATACTACGTCCATGCATTATTGTTGTTGCATTAAATCTTGAATAAAATATACCAGAAGTCTATCGTTGTATTAAATCTTGAATAATGAAAATAATTGCATATAATATTGAAGACATACCTAGAAATGGAAGATTGAATTCTTGTGGGCTGGAATTATTACTTATTGTAGATTGTTGCTGAATCTATCCGCCGCAAATTTGTGTGCTCGAAACGGAAACTTCCCAACATGAAATCCCATTACGCAATCTCAATGCAAAACAACTGAAACCCTCATAAAATTACTCCAATACTGCCATTGGAAGGCAAAGATGATAATAACCCAAAATTTGACCGCAATGCATTCCATTTTATCAGACTCGAACAGATGAAAGTAAAACGATGATATTGTTAAATCCTTTGGAAGCCTCAACCCATTTAAGCACTGTACGAAATTAATGAGCTGGCTAGCAACCGAGGGTTAAACTGTAAGTGAAGTTACAAGTAGCATATTGAGAATTAATTGGGTTTGTGAGAGCTCAATATGTCAATAGTCTACATCATCAAGTGCCATACTTCGAGATCCGTAACATTAAGTTTATGGTGGTCCGCTGTGGCTGCACATGTATAAATAAGTCCGAAAACCATATCAAAAACCATATTATTGGGCTAGAACTATCCATTGAGCTGCAGAGCATTTAATGTCGCTGCAGCAGGTTTGATGACCGTTGGATCTCGAGATTGAGCTGCAGAGCATTTAATGTTGTTGCAGCAGGTTTGATGACCGTTGGATCTAGAGCAGCATATTATTGGGCTAAAACTATCCATTGAGCTGCAGAGCATTTAATGTTGCTGCAGCACGTTTGATGACCGTTGGATCTCGAGATTGAGCTGCAGAGCATTTAATGCTGCTGCAGCAGGTTTGATGACCATTGGATCTCTGGGCTAGAACTATCCATTGAGCTGCAGAGCATTTAATGTTGCTGCAGGAGGTTTGATGACCGTTGGATCTCGAGATTGAGCTGCAGAGCATTTAATGCTGTTGCAGCAGGTTTTGCAGGTAAATGCTGCTGCAGCAGGTTTGATGACCGTTGGATCTCAAGATCCAACGGTCATCAAACCTGCTGCAACAGCATTAAATGCTCTGCAGCTCAATGGATAGCTCTTGCCATATTATTGTGGCTTTAAATAGAGCTTACATTAGCTGCGTCGCCAACACCTGAGACACAGTTAACAATGAAGACGTCATCATGTAATCGACGAATAAAACAAGAGATAAATCTATAATTTAAGAAATATTTTAATTTTTTTTCTTTTGAATAATGTTGAAAGAAAAATATTTAACAAACATACAAATAAATTAGTCGAAATGAACTATTTATAAATGTCTCCGCCAGAGACGTAATAATAATAATGGTAATGAGCAAATTTCCAAAAGATCATTCAAAATGTAATACGATTCCTTTTATATACAAAATGAATCCAAAGTCAGGATGTTGAAGTATGATCTTATCTCCTCTTATTTAATAAAATATCATATCGAGTAATTACTCCACTATAAATAGAAAAAAAACATATTGAAATCTAATTAATATCTTCTCTCTCTTCTCGTATGAATTGTATCAATGAGCCTTATTTTATGCTAGCATTTGCATCGAGAGGTACAAAAAACCGACGAGGGGGTAAAAATATTGTGTCTTTTTGGAATCCAATCTTTGTGACTTACTTTGGAAGACTGAAAATTAATACTGACTTTTGAAATTTTAGGTTAACATATTTTTACTCAATAAATTTTATTTTTGGTAATAAATTTTAGCTTGTTTTACAACCCATCTTCCTTGATTGCGATTTTTGGATTTTATATCGGAATTTGGAAATAGCGGATACCCTAAATAACCTTAAAAAAACTGGTTTTTTGGTTCCAATACCCGATAATGGGAAATCTGAAATTGATAATTGTGGCAACTAATTTGTTTTACTTAATAATTTTTTGTGCTTTCTCAATTTGCTATTTACGAGATTGCGAATTTTTCAACTGAATGTAAATGTTTGCGAGTTATGGATTTCGCAAATCAGAAGTGTAAATGTTTTTAAATTTTATATCTTATGGTGTTTGGTTGATCTTGTCCATTGATTCATAAGAAATATACGGTCAATATTATTTTTGTTGTTTTAGTTGGATTTTTAAAGAATCAAACTTGGGATTTTTCACTCTGTCGAGGGTTTTTTTACTATGCATTTCCTTTGTGTCTCAACGCATAGAATCGTGATTTTAACCTATAAGTTTTCACTCTCTGACCTTTTTCTGGTAAATTTAAACTCTCATCGTTTTTAGACATGGTTGCTAAAATTCTAGAGCAGAAAATCAAAGATCCCAATGCCGGTGTTTTCATTGACACCAGTGGGTATGTGTCTACTTCCTCATATCTGGACTGGTCCAGAATTTATTCTATTTTTGACACTGATGATTTTTCCTCTGTTGCTCATGAACAACGTTTCTACATGCACATACGCAATTTTGAACTCCATTGTATTGCGGCGAGACCTCCTTTTATGCCTTACACGGACCCTGTTAAGTGGGAATTGGACCATGTTGACCTTAACCAATGAATGTTTATTGATATTGACAATGTCTCTATTGCTTCGTTTGATCCAGATGTGTCTTTTAGGGCTTATGCTTTGGCAACTCCCAAGCAACCTTTCTCGTTGAAAATTTTCGACGAAACCCTTGCAAAATTGAATAACAAACAAGTGGTGAAATCTTGGCTGGAAAACCCAACACTAGTGATTCCTGTTTCACTTTTGGCATATCCAGTTTCTTGGTTTAGAGAGCCTTTCCTGTTGCTGGTCGCCATGTTTTGCAAGTTATTTGGCTTACCTAACTGTTCCTTATTCAAAGCGAAATGGGTCCCTATGGTGAACCATATTTTGCTTACAGGTGATTCCTTCAAATGGGCACAAATTCTGTTTTGCAATCTAGAGAACCTCGGCCAACCGGAAACCATCTTTCTACATGTCAGGGTTAGTTGTGCATGCACTCTATGCGTGTTCTTGTTTCCCAGAGATAAATTAGAATTGGAGCAAGAAATGTCCACCTGCTCATATATTTTGCGCTGATATGTGGGACGACAATTTCATACCTCGTGTCTATGAGCTATGTGACCTGTTTCTCAGGTCAATGTACTACAAATTTTTTAAAGCTGATGCTCCTACATTCTCTGAAAAATCTAGGGAACTCATTTCAGTGTATGGAGACTAGTATGTGGGAGAATATTTCTCTTACATAAGGATTCAGGGCAGCAATATAGTGCACTTGCTTTCGAGAATAGTTTCAGAACGAATGGTGCTTCAAGAATTTTCCTATCAAACTATGATTGATGGGGCTTTTCCCAAGTTGACCAAACATAAGAAGAAGACGTGGCCTAAATTTCTTGTGAATCTTCGAAATCTTTCGGTACAAAATCCTGTTCATGCATGTTTGTTGGGAAAGGAGATTTCAGTTATGAGCTTGGGGGAGGTATTCAAAAGAATGCATGACCCAGTGGCTTTTTTGCATAATCTATTTGCTCATGAGCATGTCAAATTTCAATATGTTCATGAAAATGAGCCCGATGATTCCATGTTGTGAGGAGCTACCACTTTTCAGGAGGAGATTGGTAAAATGAGTGATCCAGAGACAAAGTTGCATCACTACGCGTATGAAAAGCATCTTAAGAGAAAAATTATCCAAGAAAGAGCAACTAAACTGGTAATAAAACAAGATCTCGACAAGGAGAACACAGAACAAGAAGAGAGACAACATTTAACAAGGTCTGTTGCTGTTGTTGGTGCTCAACCTAAGGATAAGGGCAAAGGTGTCCTTCATGGCCCATGTAGCCCCTCTCTTACAAGAATGGAAGATACACTGGAGAAAGGGGCTGAACTGTACGTCTTTCAGAAGCAGAAGAGAGAAGAAGAAGCCGGAGAACATGTAGCAAGGTCTGTTGTTGCTATTGTTGATCAACCTAAGAACAAGGGGAGAGGTGTTCTTGAAAGCCCATGGAGCCCGTCTCTTACAATAATGGAAGATATGTTGGAGAAAGGGGCAAAAATCAAAAGAAATTTTGAAAAATTCGAGTCTCAACTGCAAACTGAGACAAAGTCAACTGAAGTAAATCCTAAAAGACAGAAGATTGTAGTAGTTTCTAAATAGGCTCAACTGCCAGAGGCACGGACAAAAGAAAAGCCGATTTCTTCGATCTCAATTCGCAAGAAAGAGGAGAGGCTTGTTCAAGAATGTTCTATCCCATATATAGTTGTGCAAGAATCTTTTGTACAAAAGGTAATTTTTTTATCGTTAGCTCAGACTAAGAGTCATGACATGAACGTGGAATAAGACATGACGCTGTTATGACCATCGTTGTGTCATCTATCCCCAGTATCCAAACCTGTTGCAGTATGTTAGGTACATCATCTTTCCAGCATTGTTTTTCTTAGGTAAATTTGTCATCAACAATGGCAGCTACTATTAGCATGTTCACCAGTTCAGTTGATTCACCTATTAATTGTTCCGCTTCTTCTTTTTCATCAACTCAACCTATCACTACATCCCCAGTACCCTATATCTTTTAGGGCGACATTCCTTCTGCTTGTATGACTCTTCCTGAAAAGGAGGATTTTTCTGTATATCTGATTCTTTTACATTAGTCACCTTTACCTTTGTTTCTTCTCGTATGAATATTATCCCTCTTAGCATAGACATTCATTTAAATCAAACCCAAATTGATCCTTTGGTTAACATCCACCAATAAATCATTTCATCTTCTGAAGTTATCACGGATTTTGGAGAAGATGTAGTTGTATCGTTTAGCAAATATTATTGGAGTAAAAAGGATAAAGTTGTGGTTAAAAGGTGAGCCAAGAGAGCCAGAGAAAGCTCAAGAAAAAATGTGCCTGCCATTGGTGAGTTCATATGGAAGGCAGAGATGAGTGATATGTAGTAAGGGGTAGTGGACATAACAGCTGCCATGGGAGTTTTTGCTGAAGCTAATTTTCAATGTGTTTCACAATTAAGTTTGGCTCGTGGTGAAAAATAGAAAGATTTGGAAAAGGGCAAATGGGAGTTAGCAGAAACACAACAGAGGCATGAACAACAGTTTGGGCAGTTGAAACAAGAACATGAAGAGAAATTAGAGGAATGGAAAAAGAAAGCTGAAGAAGCCAAGCATCAACTTCGAAATGTAGAGGTTGTTAATCAGCAACAACCAGAACAAATTTCTCTTGTCAATCAAGAACTAAAACATGTCCATTTAGTCTCAAAAGGTTGCTCTTTTGTCAACGTGAGACCTTACGATTTTAAACACGTACTCTGTAAAATACAAGAATAATTTTGACAGGTTGTGATAGATTTGTATAACTGTTTTAATGAGATGCAAGGCCTGCACGAGAAGTTTATCAAGCATTCTAAAAATCTTGGGGATCACTATCACCGGATGAGAGCAGTATCCACTGCTTTAGAGCAAGTCATAGGTTGGCAAAAGCATATTATGGAAAGACCTGATGGCTTGCAAATTTTAGACAAGTTAGACCTGAAAACAACTGAAGTTTTGATTGAGACATGGGAGGTTGTGTGCAATTCAATTGAAGCTGTAGTCAATGCAGGACAAAAGGTTTGTGAAGACAGGTGGTATACTTCAAACAATTTGCTATACTATTTGAGTTTACCTATGTTGGAACCTCTCAGTGAGGCACTTTGTCCTAAATTTCTTTTGGAAGAAGTGGAAAAGTAGTTTGATGATACCAAAGAGTTGATCCAACAAATTGGTCAGTTAACGGTGCAAGATATTGAAAAATGGATAGAAGTTCCCATGTCTCGATAGCTCAGATAAAGTTGTTCATCAAAGAATGGAAAAAAATCAGAAGGGAGGAAATTTTGTCCCAAATTTGCAAGAACGATATTCAGTTGAGGAATGCTCATTTTTTGGAAGTTGATAACATTCTGGATTTATTTTTCAAATGGCGTTCTGCTCTTTAGCAAGGCTATAAACTATTTATTTATGTAATTGCACGTTTTGGTAATATTTGCAAATATTTACGTATACAACTATGCTGGGGAAAGAGATTTCTATCGTGAATTTTCACTTATTGTGTAAGTCCAAGAAACAATGTTTTTTGCAATTTTTGTATTTTTAACACTTAAATGGTAATTTGGTCTAAATTAAGTTGAAATAAGTAATTTTGATTTGCATGTTTGTACATTAATTGGTTGTTTCTTTCATCTGTTATATTATGTAATAGTTCTATCTTGAAATTATTAGTTATCTTGTTTAGGAGTGAGTTTATGCTCAAAGTAATTTTAACTTTGCAACTTGTTAGGAATATGTTAATGAAATACACTTAGCTTTCAGGGTTTTGGCGTCACGACCTGAAAGACACTCTGAATTGATCTCAAAATAGTTTTGCACATTATAATTAAAGAAATGGCCAGATTATTTAAAGAGTGCCCATGTTAGTTTTTCGATTTATGATTTTAGGGTATTGGAAATTGGCAATTCCATTTTTTGTTAGGGTTATTTGGGGTATCCTTGATTTACAACCTCTGATATTTCGCATCTCGGAAGCGTTAATGAAAGTATAATAAAAAATTAAAAAAACGTATGATTTAAGTGTGTGGTTGAAGTAAATTATTTAATTGGTCAATATATATATTAAATAATAGGTTGTTTGTCATATTGTTAAGGTTATTTCGGGTATGCTCAATTTTTGATATTTTGGATATTAGAAACAAGATACTCAAAATTTTGTTGAAATAATTTGCTCGCTTCGCGATTTTCAATTCCGGAAATATCACAAAATATTACAAAAAGTAAAAAATCGGAAATATCACAAAATTTTTTTTGTGATATTTTGTCTTATTTCTGGATTTCCTATTTCCGATATTTCGAATATCCAATTTTTGGGTATCGAAAATTAGAAATTTCAATTTTGTTAAGGTTATTTGGGGTATGCTTGATATTGTACATTTTTTATGAGTTTACTAATATATATCGACACATTATAATTTTTTCTGCTTAACCTTACAGTCACTTGAATAATAGTTGTGCAATAGAATACATTACTTGGCAAATTAAGATCTCTATATTATTATATAATTATTCAATAATATTTTTTCATTTTCTATATCTCACCATTTAAAAAAAATACATTGAAATTACTGTGTAATTATTCAATAAAAAAAATTTGTCCACTTTTTAGGCTAAGAAGCACAAGTCATCTTCATAGGAATTTGTCAGACGTTCTTCGAAGAATATATCTCAGTGATTTCATATTTCCTATTTCCATTTTTCGGTTATCGGAAACCGGAAAAATCCAGTTTTTGTTAAGGTTATTTGGGTATCCTTGGTTTAAGATGTTTCGGATATCGGAAACCGGAAACATCGGTTTTTTTTATTTATAAAAAAAAACCTGTTAACAATAACATCTTTACTCTTTGGTGGGAAATCTCGAACACGGCAAATAACGGTCGTTTCAAAAATGAACCTTTTTGACTTATCTTGGTTTGAAAATCGGGAATCAGGTATCGTGTTTTGCAAATGGAAAATTTAAAATGAGAGTTTATTTTGTTTTGTTTTTTGTTTTAAGTTCATTCAAGAAAATAAGACTTGATCTAAAATTTGTATACGTTAATTTAATTATTGCAAATTGCAAATCACAGATAGTCCTAATAACCCTAATAAAAACTGGAATTTCCGATTCTTGATATCCGATTTCGGAAATTTGGTATCGTGTTTCGGAAATCGTGATCAAATTTTATAAAATAAAAAATTCATAAAATTAATAATTCATTTTAAATTTGTTTATATATAGTGGAAATTATATGATTTAATTTTATTTGCAGAAATGACTTTAAAAGTGATTTAAAATATAATATTTTCAAGAATTATAACTTTTAATTTATACAGTAAATTTTTAAGAAACAATTTTATGAGTTTATAGATTGAATAATAACAATTTTTTCTATTAATAAATATGACGTTTAACCCTAGATATGAATGATGAGAGTCAAATTGGCAAATAGGGAGCAGACAGGTATATTGTCGCAGATTGACGTTGTACTTGTTTTTGTCATCTATCCTACACTCATTATGCATTAAGAAGTGGGCTTTGTTATGCAAGTTGGCCAAGTTTGTGATGATTTGAGTTTTAATGCTGGGATTGGAGTTGATTCGGTAGGAAGGTGTATCATGAAAATTATATGCGTTTTAATGCTGAGGTGACAAATGTCAAGTTGGCGGTAGTGACATTTGTCTGTAGTGACATTTCTACTTCCATTTTGTCCGAGACGACATTAATTAGTGGTTGGTGACAAAGTTCTGTGAGTGCGTATCAACTTCAATGGAGGACACCGTAGCTACTAAGTTAAGGGATGATTTGACGTGGCGGTCATTTTGTTATGCGGTTATAGTACAATTTCGCACGTAAGTGATACAACAATCTTTTTTCTCCATTAATGGCCTCCTGTTGGTTTTAGCATGATGATGAATCTTTCTCCCTAATTTTATTCAGCTATTTCTTGCCTAACTGATTGGGTGTTGGGCCAATTTTGTTGTTCCTTGATTTTGTTCAGCTCTATTTTGTTTTGCATCTAAACCATCATACTATGTCCAAGCAGCGTGGCATGCCTCATCTTGCTGGAAGTGGTCATGGTCATGCACAGTGAGGGGCGCGCATCACAAAGGTAGATGGTTACAACATTGATATTTCTCCACATGTTCAGTCCATAATAGATGATCGGGAAAGGAGGCTGGTAAACAAGAATCTTGCTCGTGATATTGATAGGGTAAGCCCGAATCAGTGTTGGATCGTAAAAAACATGATGGGGTCTCTCATGGAAGAAATTCTAGAGAAATGGAATAATAATAAGTTGGCAATTTCAGAGGCTACGTCGAAAATGCTAGACTTAGATATGGTTATCATGGAGAGAGATATGATGGACATGTGGAAAAAATTAGCTGCGGGAGTTGACTCATTGGGTGATGTAGGTTGCATCAATGTCTCTATGGCCCCAAAAATGAATGTTGACTCGACTCCTATGATACCTGCTGTATCTACAGTGCGTGTTACAATTAGCTAGCTTTTCAAAGGAGGTCTTAAAATCTGATGCTTCTGTGGGGAAAGCAGATGCCTCTGTGGGCAAAGCGAATCTTTCTATGGGGAAGTAGATGCGTCTTTGAGAAAGCTATTGTTCTATCGTTGAAGCCCAGTCTACCATTTTCAGATGAGGAAGTCTGTGGGCCTTGTCATATGGCTGAGGAAACGCATGACACGTAGGATCTGGCTGTCAGTACCAGCGGTGTTAACTCATGATCTTGTTTCTGTTTCGTTTTTTTCTATTTTGGTTCCTTTTGTTTACTTCTAAGTTTATGTTGTTTTTTAGTTTTCAAGGTCTCTTCATAAACATTTGTTCATAGTAATTTTGTACGTAGCCCCTCATATATCACATGGGTTATTGTGGCTCTTTTGAATATGTCTGTAATTTTATTTAAACTTTACTTAGACAACAACGCTCATTTTTTGTATGGTTTTTATGCTTGGTACCCATCAACTGTAGAGTTTTTTGCTTTTAACAGATTAGAGGGGTTGTTAGAGAACTGTTTTCACTTAATCAGAATTCTCGATTTTCTGTAATATTTTTTAAAGGATTTGAGTGGTTGTTAGAGCATTGTTTTTACTTGATCAGAATTCTTGATTTTTTGTAATATTTTGTATAGTTGATTAATAGCAATGCAGACTTACAAAAAAAATTAATGTGAAGTTTAAAGATGTAATCGTAATAAAGCTAAAGTTAAAGATCTAATATACGTGAATAGCTTGATATGGGTATACGAAATCTATTTAAATATCTAATGACAATTTTTGATGTTAATACATATCAAGTTTGAAGATGATTCAAGATCAGGATTTGTGAAAGCGGAAATTGTGAATTGTATTTGAAGACATAAGATTTGTGTATATGTCAGAAAATCTGAAATTGGGACATAAGATGTTTGTTATTTTCACACGTAATATTTTGGGAATCACGAAGTCATAATAAGATTTTGGAGATTTAGTGAATAAATAAATGCACCTACTGAGGCAAATATTATCTGGACCTCGAAGAAGAAAATGACAGTTTGGTGATATGAATAAACAAAACTGAAGTTTTGCCTGTTTCAAAACTTTCGATTTCGGAAATTATGGAACTTTGTTTTTATTTTATTTGAAAAGACCAAACTTTCGAGATCTCGATGAAAGACGTAATTGAAAATAGTAAAATGGAATTTGTGGGTATATGAAAACGATTTTCACTTTTTATTTTCATTGTTTTTCCTCTGCTAAGTTCATGCCTATTTTAAATTCGCTCTTTGTTATTTTTCATTGCTTTATTTTGACTGTTTGTATTATTTTTGTAGAACTTATTACTCTCCTCTAAATTTGGCCTGTAAACTTGGTTTCATTTTGTTTATTTCTCTTGATAAACCTAAAGTTTAAAGATGTAATATACGTGAATAGCTTGATTTGGGTATATGAAATTTATTTAAAGATGCAATAACAAATATTTATGTTAAAAAATATGAAGTTTAAAGATATTTCGACATGGGTTTTAATACAATATTGTTCAATTATGTTTATAAAAAAACAAATTCAATTTTCGCTCCAAGAACCTTTGAGTTCTTTTTGAATTTTTTTCGTTCTGCTGCATGTGGAGTCTGGACTCCTTCCAGATCCATCTGATTGCCTGGATTTGTTGTTTGTTGTGGAGGCTGGAGATCATGACATTTGAAGGAGGAGGTTGGTCTTGTTTGAGCAGGATTCTTGCCTCCTTGGCTGGGCCATGAGTTTATGTGCTCTACGGTGAAGACCTTTTGTTTAGGGCTTGTTTCTTGATTGATTGTTGTGGAGGCTGGAGTTCACGGTCTCTAGGAGGAGGTCGGCTAGGTTTCTTGCCTTCTGTCGTGAGTTTGATTGCTCCACGGTGGTTCATGGTTTCAGGGCTCGTCCTTTGAAGTCTGTGTTCTTTGGATCCACGAAATTGGTTTGTTTTCTCTCTTTGGAACAGATTTTGTCTGTTTCTCTTGGGTTTGTTTATCTCTAGTGAATCTATGGCCTCTGGAGGAGGCCCAATTCCACTTCCTCCTGAATTAGATGCTTTTAAAAGTCCAATTGTTGCATGTGGGAAGAGAAAGGGAAGCCCTTTGGGGAAACCATTCGTGAAGAAGGCATATATACCCTCGGTTGATCTTTTGATAGAGCGTCCTTGTCGAACTGCTTTGAATTTATCTGAAAGAGGACTTATTGGTCAATTCACCGGGTTGTGACCATCCCCGAAGGCTGTTGATGGATGGGTACAATGAAATTGGAGACCACTTGTTTCAGATGGAATTCGTAATCATCTTGTTGGCAGAGGTTATTTTGTTTCTATTTTTGAATCAGCAGATGACCGAGATCTAATATTTCAAAATGGCCCTTATTTTATGGGTCCTCAAGGTTTATATTTGAAAAAATGGGCGTTGGATTTTGATCCAACCTAGGATGTGCCTTCAGCTGTCCCAGTCTGGGTCAGGCTTCCCCATATTCCTCTCCATTGTTGGAATTCCGAATCCTTGGAAGCTATCGGGAATACGCTCGAAAAATACATTGATAGAGCAGAAAGGAAAGAGCAATACTCCTGTGCTAGGATTTGTGTCGAGGTCGATTTGGAGATTGGATTGTCGGAGGCAATCAGGCTTAATTTAACTTATTGGTCCCATATTCAAGAATTATACTATGAACAACTCCCTTTTAAGTGTCGGTTCTTTCATGAATATGGAAAATTTGCACATAATTGTAAAAAAAAATTGAATCAGATTTTATATTGGACAAACCCAATCAATGGAAGCAAGTGCAAAAATCAGGTCCTTTTAAACAAGTAAATAAAAAACAGGGCAACATTGGTAGTGGAACTAATCTTGAAACACATAAATCTTCTCTTCTTCCGAATGATGGCAAGGACTCGGGTCTTTTAAATCCCTTTGAGGTGTTAAGTTTTGCTGATGATCAGACCTCTCCAATTCTGGAAGAAGGTGAAATTCAGCTTCCTAAAGTCAATATTGAAGAAGGAGAAGGTAATATTGAGTTTGATTCAGTAAAATCCAATATTGAAGAAGGAGAAGTTATTTTTGAATCTGATCCAGTAAAATCTAGGGAAGAGGTTTGTTCATAGGATCTATCTGCCATAAAATCTTCTCCCTCTTATGCTGATGCTCTCACGAAGAAAGTGGATTTCTCTGGCTCCTTGAAAGATGATGGACAATTCACAAAAAGAATTGGTGGGAAATCTAGAAAAGAGATTAGAGAGGAAGAAGCTGAGAGGCTAAAGATGCAGGGTAGCCATCCTACTATCGAATTGTCATTTGGCCGAAGCAAGCGTAATAGGCCTCAAAAGGGAGGAGCAACTCCCTGTCCTTTGGGTAAATAATGCAGATAAATTCTTGGAAATGCAGGGGTTTGGGGAATCCTCTTAAGGCCGAGGCAGTAAAATACTTGCTCAAAATGAATCCTTCAGACATTCTTCTACTCCAAGAAACAAAGAAAGAAGATGAAGCTCTTTTATCAATCAATAGGACTAAATGGAATAAACAAGTTGGGATTGACGTAAGTGCTCGAGGAACCCTTCTTCAATCCTCTCATTCAATGCAACACTGGATTTTCTCTGAACTACAACATTTGTTGAGTAAGACTACCATATTTTTTTTAACCTTTATGTGCCAGTCAATTATCTTGAAAAAAAAAAATGTTGGAAAACTCTGTCACTCTTCTTGGAAAATCATGATTTCAAAAATATTGTAGTGGCTGGTGCTCTTAATATCGTTTTGGATCCTAAGGAGAAGCGAGGTGGTATTATTGGTAAAGATCCATTTCAGGAGATGGTAGACTCCTTGATTCACGCCCATGATCTGCTAGATCTAAAACCCAAGAAGGGCAATTTTACATGGACAAATAACAGATTGGGTATGGCCCGAATTTATGCCCGATTAGATCGTTTTCTTGTTCAAAGCTCGTTGTTGGATTTTGGCATTTTATCTTCATTAATTCTGCCTAAGCTCACATCTGATCAACATCCTATTGCTCTTCTATTGGAAAGACAAGTAAAGTTGGGCCCATTACCTTTTTGTTTCAATCCTGTTTGGGCTGAAAGGGACGGTTTTGGGGATTTAATCTCTATGGTCTGGTCTCAGTTTATTACTGGTTCACCCAGTTTCATCTGGGAACAAAAATTGAAGTGCACAAAGGTTGCTCTAAAAAGATGGATTAAAATTCCTATAAAAAATCCTCCAAGAAACAGGGAAGATTTTGTCCAGGCGCTAGCTGATATTAAGATTAGTATGGAAAATCATATCATTTCCCAATCTCATTTGGATGTTGAACGGGATGCTTAATTTTCAGCCTCTCTTTCTTTTCACCAGGAGGAAGAGCATTTGCAGCTTAAATCCCGCAGTCTTTGGCTGTTAGCCAGGGATAAGAACTCGGCCTTTTTTCATCGTCAATATAGGTCCAGGATTTCCTGTAACAATATTTCAGAGATTTGTTCTACTTTTGGATTATCAAAGGTCAATCGCAATTGCTAACAACTGCTAATGAGCACTTTGAGACTTTGTTTCAGGAAGAGAATAAATTTGATGTCGAGTTGAACTCTGATTTCCTCTCTCTAATATTCCCTCATTGGTCAGTCAAGAAGATAATGCTGGACTTGTGAAAATTTTTTATGAGAAAGAAGTGGTTGATGTCATTTGGTCTATGGATCCTGATAAGGCCCTGGGGCCGGATGATTTTTCTATCCATTTTTATAGATTATGCTGAAATATTATCAAATTCGATCTCCTTCAGATGATTTCATCTTTTCTCAAAAAATCCAAAGTCGGAGGAAACACCAACTCTACCTTTTTAGCCCTGATTCCAAAGGAAGTCAACCCCGTTGCTTTTGATAGATTCAGACCAATTTCTCTCTGCAATTCCTCTTATAAAATCCTGGCCAAATTATTAGCCAATAGAATGAAATCACTGCTAGGAGTTCTAATTTCTCCTCTACAGGGAGGGTTCATCAAAGGTAGACACTTAATAGATAATGTGATTCAAGTTCAAGATGCCCTACATTCTAGTTTCCAAAGAAAGGAAAATGACATGCTGATAAAGTTAGACATGCAAAATGTTTTTGATCGAGTTAATATCTCTTTCCTTTATCAAGTTTTAAGCTCTTTTGGTTTTAGTGCAGAGTTTGTTGCTTTGATAAAAGCCTGCACAGACAAACCTTGGATTTCACCACTTGTAAATGGAAGGTCGTCAGAGTTTTTTCAAGCTACGAGAGGGTTACAGCAAGGATGTCCTTTGTCTCCCTTTCTGTATTTTTGATGGCGGAAGTGCTAAGTAGAAATCTCTCTTCTGAAATGGTTTCTGGAGCTCTTCCTAGAATTAAGATTGCAAGAGGGGTGGCGCCCATCAACATTGCCCTTTCCGCAGATGACTCTCTCCTTCTGGGAAGGGCATCTCTTATCATTGCCTAGGCTTTCAATGTAATTCTGCAAAATTACTGTACAATTTCTGGTGCATTGATCAACAACAACAAGACTGCTATTTATGGATGGAATATAGACCGTCAGTCTCTTCTTAGAATAACTCAATATTTGGATTTTCCTGGTTTCGAAAAATGGGATAAAATTAAGTATTTGGGGCTTCCCTTAACTTTGGGACCTAGTCCTCCTTCCCTGTGGTTGGATGTGATCAGTAAAATCAAATATAAATTAGTTTCCTGGGGTGGGTACTGGTTAACAAAGGCTGGGAAACTTATTTTGATAAAGTCTGTGCTTTCATCTCTCCCTATCTTCCAGCTTTCTTTGCTTCTTGCTCCCAAATCCATTTCTGCTCAAATTTATGAACTCCTTCGTGATTTTCTTTGGGAACGTGGCAATGGAAATCACAAGAAAATGCATTTAGTCAATTGGGAAACCCTCAAAAGACCCATCTTGGAGGGCGGTCTTCAAATTCAAGCTCCTGAGTTAGCTAATTTGGCTTTGGGAGGAAAGTTAGTATGGCAATTATTTTCAGATAAACATCATCTAGTTAGCATGATCTTCTGGAAGAAATATATAAAAGGAGGATCGTTGAGAAATATTAATATAGCTAATACTCCTACAGGAACAGCAGTTTGGAATATTTGTCGAAAAGGATTTGAAAATATTCAGTCTCAGCTTTATAGAATTCCTAGAAGCGGGGAAAAGACTTTTCTATGGGAGGATAAGATTTTAGGAAATCCACCTCTTTCTTCTAATAATTCTCTGATAGATATTAAGCTTTGGTTAACTAATAAAGGATTTCTCAGACTGTCAGACATTTGTACCTGGGATATTGATGGGAATTGGGTTGGCTAGGTCTTTCCTGAGACTCCGGTTCATCTCACTTTTCAACAGAATTTACTAATTCTTCATCTATCTAGTATGGCTCCGGTTAATCGCTATTCCAAAGATGTTTGGGGGTGGGGAAGTACAGGAAAATACTCAGTTGGATCAGGTTTCTTTGTTCTCCAATCTTCCACAGGTTCTTGCTCTGCTATTTGGAAGAACGTGTGGTCCTCTCCTTGCCTTCCAAAAGTAAATTTTTTTACTTGGCTCCTTCTCCATAATCAACTTCTGATTGACGAGAATTTGCAAAGGCATGGCTTCCATGGCCCATTTAACTTTTGTTTCTACAATAACACAGAGGAAACATCTTACCACATTTTTATTAATTGCGTTTTTGCTCACCAAGTCTGGGAAATTGCTCTTCAAGGTTTTTATGTTGAAAATTTATCCCAATGTTCTATATTTTCATTCTTCTCTAATTGGTACGACAATGTTCCTGGTCGGCATGATTGTTTTGGTAATTCAGTTACCTCTAAGGAATTGAAAAAGCTCATGATGGTTATCTCGAAAATTATTTGGTGGTCTTTGTGGCTTGCTTGTAATGATTGGATCTTCAATGCTCAGAGGGCATTTCCTGTCAAAGTTGCTGCTAAAGCCAATTCACTCATTTCAGAATTAGTATTCAATTTTTTCTCCTTGGCCGATTTACCTGTTGAAATCTACATTTGGCTTGGAAATAGTTCTGTTAACAATCAGAAAATGAAGATCGTTAAGCCAATTTGCTCCTCAGTTTGGCGAATATGTTGTACTAAGAATGAATTTTTAAAGCAGTGGATAATTTCTTCAAGTGCTAGTATTTTTTTCGACGACGCATCCAAGGGCAATATCTGGAGCTAGGGGGTTGTTATTCTCGCCTAATCGGCTGACCATAACTAGATTCAGTTGGGGACTTGGTAAAATGTCTAATAATCAAGCCGAGATTTACAGTTAGCGAAGGAGGCTGGCTTTAAATCTCTTCATGTTTATGGGGACTCCGAAATATTGATCAAAATGTTAATTTCAAATGGGCTTTTTAATATTCTAGCTTTGAATGTAATACTGAAGAGAATCTGAATCATTTTGAAATATTTCGATAAGGTTGAATTCTTTCACATTTTGAGAGCTTTAAATGGAACAATAGATTCTTTGGAAAATGCAACCTGTCTCTTGGATCAAGGTCATCTAAGTCTTAATGGAGAAGACAATTTATTTCAACCAATTCCCTAAGTTTATGGAGATGTTCTTTTGCTAGTTTTGTTTTCTATTTGAAGGGTTTTTGGCAGTTCTCCTGCCTGTTGTAATTGGATATATTGACATTCTTTTTTTGTTTGTTGGAAAAGTGGTGGAACCCCCTGACTAGCAGGGTTTCCATTGGCTAAGTAACCACGAACCAGGGGCATCTAAGCCATCAAAATCACCCGAGGATCGCACCTGGCCTGGACCGCACCAACCCTTAACATGGTTGGATTTTTTGGTATCCGACGGGTTTAGAACCGGTGACCTTTTAGCTTAGGGGGCATCTTAACCATACCCCGCCACCAACTGTTCTACATCTCACGGATGGATATATTGGCATTCTTTATTGTCATGTAAATTCTTCAAAAAAACCAATAAAAAAAAATCTATCCGTTTTTGTTAAAAAAAAAAAGATAATTCGACATCAAGACCACTGAATGGATTAATTGTTCATTTATTTTAAGCGATTGTTTAATAAGAAATTTCTGAAAGTGGAATCGAAATTCTGCATTTTTGAGTCTACAATTCGACATTTTGAAATCTAGAGATTTCAGAATTAAGAATTTCCGAATATATAAATCTATAAAAATCATGGTATATGTATATTCATATATATATATATATATATATATATATATATATATATATCAAATATGAATAGGTAAGGACATATGTTTGTAGTTTTCGATATTCCAAATATCGACAAATCATTTGAACAAAAACTTGAGTCTTGGCTTTCCAATATCGGAAATATAAAAAATGAGAAATCACAAATAAGACAAATACCCATAACAAAAATTCGACTTTACGATTTTTCAATTTTGGATTTTGGAAATTGGGTATTGTGTTTCGAAAATTGAAAAACCGAAATTTGAAAGGAAAAAAACTTCTTTATTTAAAGTTCATTTAAGGAAATAATAGTTGATTTATAATTTTTATACGTTAATTATTTCCTGATATATAATAACTGTCGTTGTTAAAAAGTTTTACACTAAGTGTGTTAGTTTCTTAAGAAAGTTTACTCTAAACGACAATTATTTCTCCATTTTTTGAATGTTTCTTGAAACAAATGTAGATTTTTTACATTAACAAGTGGTTAAAAAAGATGGTACATTTCTAGAGCAAAAAATGAGAAGGTTCAACCACACTTTGCTTTTAAAGACTTTGAAGCAAGTAAGCTTTCCTCTTGTTTTCTACATTGGACAAATGGATTGTCTTGCATTCGAGAGTATCTGGAAATAGAGAAAGTTGGAAAAATACGAAGGACTGAAAGAGATGTAACTCTTGATATTGTAGTGAATGTGAGTCCTTGTCTATCAGTGTTTCCAATATCTATTGTAACATTTTGTAGGGTCATACCTTGGGCTTTATGAATTGTTAAACCCCATGCCATACGAAGTGGTAGTTGCCTACGGGATCCCCTTGTTATTAGAGATATTTGAACATAAGTAGAATTCAAAACATCCCATAATGGTCCTTTGTAATAGAGGAATTGGACAACAACAAAAGATGGTAAGCTAGGAGGTTGTTGATTGGAATTGTACACAATGTCAATGACTTTTCCAAGTGAGTCGTTAACAAGTCCTGCTTGAACCCATAAATTAGAAGTTAACATGACTTGTTGACCAATCGCAAGAAAGACCTTTAATGACAACTGCTCGTCATCAATGGATCCCTGGCCATGTTTGTTCCTTTGTTCTGTGAAGCAATGTGCAATTGGCATATTAAGTTGTTTCAACATGTGTTTATTGTGCAGTGCAATAGAGGTATTGGTGGGATACAAGTGGATATATTATTGAAAAGAGCAGTTTTCCACATCTGAAAGGCATGAGCTTATTCTTGTCATTAGGAGTTCCTAGTCTTCAACAGTTGGTGTTCCATTTCGTAGGTTTAGCAAGAGTTGGAGAAAATAAGTTTGAGAAGGGCTATTTCCTTGTTGCTGAAAAATTGTTTCTAGCGTGATAAAAGTATCAAATGTACACCACAGATTTGTTCCAATGAATGAGCTTGCATACATGGGGATGTCCTTTACAGGAGGCAATTGTCCAAATTCACCAACAAGGATTATGGAACAACCACCAAATGGCATTGTACAATTTGAGGGGAAATCTTGACGTAACCGTGCATCAATTTGAGTCAATATTTTTGGTTCCGATAAAGCTCATTTCATCTTTGAGAATATCGCGAATATGGCGGAGTTCTTCTTGAAGTTTTGAAAGGGATTGGCCTTCAAGGCTTGCATTTCACCAATGGGTATTTGAAGAGCAGAATGTATTGTAGATGCATGTATATTAAAAGCAGCAACACCAGTTGGAGTAAGGACAAGAAGTGTACAGTTACTTTGTTCAGATGGAGTTTGTAGTGTAGATTTTAAGCAAGATATCAAGTAGGATTTCCCAGTCCTTGCAGTACCTTGAATCACCATTTTTAGTGATGGAGCAGATGTATTATTTCTAAACTGAGAAATAACAACATCAAAGGCCATGCGTTGTGTGGGAGATAATGAATCAGGTGAATTGGACAACGATAGGTTGTCTTCATGTAGTTGGGTGGACAAGCGATTGAGGTCAATAAATGATGTTGTTGTATGATGCAAGTCGTTGGTTATATTGTTATGTGTCCAATTGTGGTTTTTGTCAAAATCACGATGTCCAAGCATTTCAAGGTCATCAATTTGGATGTTTCCTGGTTGCATTTGAGAGAGAAGTTCCCATTCATCCATGTTATGAGACAACAGAAAGGTAGTAGCATCGGAATTTGAATCATCAGATAGAGGTGTATAGGGTTCTTCTTGTGCGTGTTCAACATGCCAAATAGTATATGTGCCTTTAATCTGTTGCCAATGAGAAATAATTTCAGAAGTTCTTGTTTCAATATTTCGAGGGATGGAATGAAAAGGTTTGTATAGAAGAAGTTCGCTCCAACAAAACAGTTCAAAAGATGAAGAATCAAACAGAGGAATGGAAAGGAATTGTGGATAGACTCTAACAATTTTGTGATGTAAGTTTTGTTTCCATGGGTTTTTTTTTTGGGGGGGGGGGGGGGGGGGGGGGGGATTAGCAGAGAAAGACCAAGAATGAGCAGCTTCAAGTAGGATTAGATGTTCAAGAGCTAGTGGTATTTTTATGTAGGCAAATATAAAGGGTGGAGTTGGAGGGATGCTATTAGTCCCATTATAAACACGACAAAAAACACTTTGGCTCACATTCAACAAAAAGAAGTGACGGCTACAAAGAATAAGTGGGAGTTTTTTTAGCATGTGACATGTCTCTTGTGCACTAATGTCTCGTTCTACAACTATTTATGCAGGAAATTGTTTGATTGGTTGAAGAATGGGGATGTCACTTGGTGCTGCATGTGCAAGGCGAGAGAGAATTGCATGGTATCTTTCTGATTTTGGTTCTACTTTTGATGCATACTTTAAGATGTATTTTAGGACAACATGTTTACAAAGAACATGTTGGAAATCAACATTAGCCCTCCATATTGAAGGCATGGTAGGGTTGTGAATATTGAGAAGGGAATCATTTCTTGCAGGATTTTATGTTTTACGTCCATTTGCATCAATGAATAATGAACAAGAAGCTTGCAGCTCATATGGAAAACCATAGCAACATTGAACATATGTTCCTTTTTTTGCGAAGGCAAGTTGATTATGAGCATTTGGTGCGTCTTTGAACAAAATTTACAAGTTCTTTATAGCCAGCTGAGTAGTTTGATGCAAATATGGATTGTGATGCAAGA
Organism: Pseudotsuga menziesii; assembly: GCA_001517045.1. Taxonomy (NCBI): domain Eukaryota; kingdom Viridiplantae; phylum Streptophyta; class Pinopsida; order Pinales; family Pinaceae; genus Pseudotsuga; species Pseudotsuga menziesii. Next base: position 58,165 of record LPNX010471956.1, on the reverse strand, counting down.
CTGCATGGATCATTTGCTATAGAATGGTGTAATACATAAGTTGACAAGTGCGTATCACGAGGATTCCAAGCTGTAAGATATGTGTCAAAAAAAAATTTGCAACTTCAACTGCAACATTATCTTCCCAATCTAAGGTGTCCATATTTGGTGCATCTGCTAACCAAATAAAACCGTGAATGTGTGTCGACCCTCTATGTTGCCATTCATACCTACATGGGAGGAAAAGGAATTTATTAGAACTTAAATGTATAAAGTGAAAAATATGAAGAGAAAAATAAGAACGAAGATATGTTAAAATACCTACAACAAGAATCCGTTATATGAAAACCTTTTTCAAGCACCTCTTGAAGGAATGTTTTGAATCTATTGTGCATGTATTGTGATGTAATATGTGGATTTGATATGATGTTGTGAACTTTGATTTGGTAGTCTTGAGCTAAACTGATAGAACGTCTAGTAGGCATTATAACATGCAAATCTAGCCATTTTGTATCAGCTGCACTAAGGGTAAAGAAGAAAGTTGGTGTACCTTGTTGATTGATCATATTTGTTAGTTCAGCCCTACTTTTGTTCCAATAGAAGTCTGTTCCACGTAATGAAGATCCAAACCTTGCGACCTGCTCACCAATTTTCTGATTAGGCATGTCTTGCAATTGGTTAACAAGTTCAAGTATTATCGAAGGTAGTGTATCTTCAAGATTAGTTTTGACAAAAATAGAGGCAGTAGCATTACTCCAATGACGCATAATTACGTTGTATATGTAGCACCGAAATCGAGGATGTTGGACAAATCTATTGTCATGATAGTGAATTAGGTGAAGTGCATATTCATGCATATCAACCTCATGAATGCGTGGTTGTTTAAGAATTGTTGCACCTGTGGGGAACAAAGTTGGAAAAGCCATGGAAATAAGTCCTTCTGTGGTGTACTCATTGATAGGGGAAATGCTTATTGGAGGCCAATCAATTGAAGCTGCTAGTGGAATAGTTGGTATATGTAGCAATTGTCTAATTTCTTCAACCTCAGTTCTAGCATTAGCTTGTGTTGAAATAAATGAGGAGGATTCTATTTCATAGGGTTCAAATGAATTTGGTGGTTGAACTGTAAAGGACAAGATTTGCTGATGAGATATTGTATCATTGCTATTAACATGCATAATCCAAGGTGAAATGTCTGTTGAGACAAGAGGCAATGAAGATAATGCAACTAAGTTGACCTGTACGTCCATGTAGTATGGTTCATTTGCCATTTTGTATTCAAGGGCAACAAGAACACGTGTACGACTAACAAACAGTTCATATGTATTGTTTGTAGAGTTGCATTTGCGAACAACAAGAATGTCAAGTTCTGATATTAGATGGGGCAGGTATTTGGCAATATTAGAAATGTCCTGGGGGAAGCAAATAGTGTGTCCAAAATATTTATATTGACCACCATGAGCATGTGTAACTTGTAAAACTGGGTTAGCATGACTAATGAGCATTTCTTCAACCTGTGTAAGTACTGCAAGTATAGGTGGTTGGATGCTTGGATCCATATTGTTTTCTGATAAAAAGCGATGGCCTTTTCGTTCTAGAATGCAGTGAGAACAAGTATATGCATCATGGAATTTTTTTCGTTACAATACCAGGGTAACATTCTTTGCAAATTGAGCAAACATGCATATCACGAAGTTGGTTCATTTTTTTATGAAATTGTTGATGTGCATCATCGAGGCGGGTGCTCGATAGATTTTGCATAGATAGTTGAAGTGAAGGTCTGTTGGAAGGTTCAGGAAGAGAAACTAGACAAGACATATCCACATGTAACCGTGCAACTCTGTAAAGAAGACACTGTCTCTTGTTGTTTTTATCTCTGTTTTCTCCATATACTGTTCTTCTTCAGGCATTGGCTTGTTCATTGTCATGAGTAGGCATAATGCCTATAACAAAAGCGTAAAATAGTTAGAAGCTTTGATTTTTGGCAGGGACACATTTTCTATATGTATTAACTGCAAATTTTATCGGTATAAAGCAGAAATAAAAAGGCAAATATTAACTGATTGCATGTAGGTAACTAAGATTGTTTCTGGAAAATAATATTGATGGAATAAATATATTTTTTCAGGTCGCACGTTGATAATTGTAAGAAACCAACAACCTAGAAGAACAAAATCTAGTATGAAAAAGGATACCAAACAACAAGAGAATACCAAACAACTTTTTCAGATGCTTGAAGAGTTTGTAGCTCATTGATGGTAATGACTTTGTGACGAGCAAAATGAGAAGCACTGAATTAACAACTCAAAGACAACACTGCTGAACGAAATCCATTTTCATTAAACCATTTTTGAAGAAGTGATGTTTGTTCAATATTTGGGTATATAAATATAGTAGAGTTGGAAATAGTGCCAACAATTTTTTTATTAAAATCTGTAACACGGCCGCCCTTGATCACTACCACTGAAGGAGTAGGTAAACCGCGAAGGCTGGAAAGCTTATCTCCTTGAACTTTTCAATGCTCTCCCCAAAGTGTTATGTCAATACTATAGCCTGACATGTCATGCAGTCCAATGGTTCGCCTAACAATTTCAACACCATCCCGTTTTCGTATCGTGGATGTAGGTGAAATTGAAATGACAAATCCAACAAGGTCAACCATGTAATTTACTGGTATAGTTTGAATCTCCTTAATAGTTTTAAAGTTAAAGCAACATAAAGGTATTAAGGGATATTCTTCTAATCATGGTTAAATGGTTGAAGCGGAACCTAGAAAAATATCATTATGGCTTTTCAAATGGTTGAAAATTTGGTTGGATGCTTTAACTGTGCCATTTGATACGATGTACACTATTCCTATTTCTATTTGGTCATACAAAAAGAATTCCAATTCATTGAATGCAGATATATGTATTTCATCGTGTGAAGCATTAACAAGGTCAAAACCAAACACTTTTCCAGACCCTTGTTGGTTGCCATATTGATGTCTGTTTGTCTTGGCAGTAACTCGGCCTTGAATGTTCCAAACTTTGGTAGAAGAGGAGAGTTATGTGAATGGTATAGTCGATCCAACTAAGCTAGGGTGTTGATTTATTGAGCTAGTGTTCACTGGAACATAACAACTGCTTTCAGAAGGAGAAGATAGAGGTAAGTGGTAAGGTGTAGGATCTCCAATAATCGTTGTATCCACTCTGACAACCTCAAGTGCTACCAATGCAATAGTCCTGTGAGATGAAGTATGTTAGACATGAATGGGAGACACACATTGGATGCATAAACAGTGTGAAATTGATTGAGAGAAAAAGGAAGAGGAAATTAAACATGCATTATATTACATACAATGTTGCATGAACATTGGGTAATTTTGATTATTGTTCCTTCTTTTACTTGTCCATTTTCTACAAGATCACTATATATAACTAGAAGAAGTAGCTCATGCTTGTGAATGTCATCCGAATTAGAGATTCGGAACTAAATAGATGATGAGTTGAATGAAATCACTTGGTTTAATGTGGAGATTTGTACTAGCGAACAAAGGTTGACAACACCATGTAGCAATAGTGAAATAGAATCTTTAGTTACCATAGTCTCCATAATGTGATGGTTATTTTTTCCTGTGAAATGAAATAGAGAATGAAAATATAAAAAAAATTGGAATGTAACATAATGATTTGACTAGAATAAAATGGATATATAAAAACAAACTTCTTCGCATTAATATATTTCATTATTTTGGTTGTTGTTATTCATTAACATATTTGATTACTTTGGTTTCAATCTATTTGAGCTATAAACATATCGAGCAGAAATCATATGTATTGAAATAGGAACATGTTCATTTTCCTATTGCTGGTTTTCAACATTTTGGAATGCGGAAATGTATGTCCTATGTTTTGCAATAAGGAACATGCTATTTTTCGATTTCTGAATTTGTAAGATATCCAAAAATCCTATGTGTTCAAATATAAACATGTCGATGTTTCTATTTCGAATTTCTGACATTTAGGAATCCAAAAATCTATGTCCAATGTTTTTCAATAAGGAACACCATTCACAAGTATGAATATTTCCGATTGCAGAAATCTTGTCATATGTTTTTCAATAACCGATATTTCGAATTCTGAAATTTTTACGCATGAAAATAATGAACATGTTATGTCCCGAATTCCGATTTTGTGACATATACAGAAACCCTATGTGTTCAAGTACAAACATGTCCATGTTCCTATTGCCAATTTTCGACACAATGAAATTCGGAAATGTGTGTCGAATTTTTTCCAATAAGGAACATGCTAGCTTCTTATTTGCGATTTTGCAATGTATCTAGAAATCCTATGTGTTCAAATAGGAACATGTCGGTGTTCTTATTTCCAGAGATTTCGAAATCCGAAATAATTTATTCCTCTGCTAAGTTCATGCCTATTTTAAAATCGCTCTCTGTTATTTAGGAATTGGGATTTCCGATATTTAGTAATCCAGAAATCTATGTCCTGTGTTTTTCAATAAGGAACACCATTCACAAGTATGAATATTTTGGATTGTAGAAATCCTATGTCATATGTTTTTCAATAACCGATATTTGAGATTTCAAAATTTTTACGTGTGAAAATAACGAACATGTTATGTCCCGAACACATGAAATCTTATGTGTTAAAATATGAACATGTCCATGTTCCTATTGCCAATTTTCGACACTTTGAAATTCGGAAATGTGTGTCATATTTTTTCCAATAAGGAACATGCTAGTTTTCGATTTGCGATTTTGTAACATATCCATAAATCATGTGTTCAAATAGGAACATGTCGATGTTCCTATTTCTGAGATTTCGGAATCCGAAATAAGTTTTTTCTTCACTAAGTTCATGCCTATTTTAAAATCGCTCTCTGTTATTTTTCATCAGTTTCCCTGTAAATTTCGGGGAAATTTGGTCTCTAAAATTGGTTTGATAATGTATATCAACCTGGTAAGATTTAAACAACAATTTTTAACTGACCAGTACTGGATAACGACAATGAAAGACATATCAACAAAGATTTGTAGTGACCTTTCAGATTTAGGCTAAGTTCATTACCTAAAACAAGTATATCTTAAATACTAATACCTATAATTTTATTGACATAGCATGCGTATTACACTAACATAACCAATTCAAGTCACAACCCTTTTTTCACACAGCAAGAGTAACAACGAATTAAAACATAACAAGAGAGTAAGAGTCAATTAAAACACAGGAAGGGTGCTTCACCATCTCATAAGAAACATTTTCAATTAGGCAAAAAATTGATACCTAACATTTTATTGATAGGCATGACATAACGAATACATACCACAATCTTTTTGTAACAAAGCAAGAGTCACATTCAATTAAAACACATCAACAATGTTTCACCATCTAATAAGCATACTAAATGAAGAACTAAGGAATACATGCAAATTTAGCAAGGTTAAAAATCTTCTGATTTTGTGACATATACAAAATCCTGTGTGTTTAAATACAAGCATGTCCATCTGCCTATTGGCAATGTGCGACAGTTCGGAAATCGGAAATCTATATCGTATGTTTTCCAATAAGGAACATGCTATCTTCCAATCTCCGATTTTGCAACATATCCAAAATTTATGTGTTAACATAGGAACATGTCGTTGTTCCTATTTCTGACATTTCGGATTCCGAAATCTCGATTTTCACATTTTATTTTCACTATTCGTATTATTTTCACATAAGTTATTCCTCCGCTAAGTTCATGCCCATTTTAAATCCACTCTCTGTTATTTTTCATCGGCCTCCCTATAAATTTGGCTGAAATTTGGTCTCTAAACGTGGTTTAAAACACAGCAATGGAGTAAGAGTCAATTGAAACACAGGAAGGGTGTTTCACCATCTCATAAGCAACATTTTCAATTAGGCAAAAAAATAATACCTAACATTTTATTGAAAGGCATGACATAACCAATACATGTCACAATATTTATGCAACAAAGCAAGAGTCACATTCAATTAAAACACAACAACGTTGTTTAAATGAAGAACTAAGGAATACCTGCAAATTTATCAAGGTTCAAAATCTTCTGATGGAAACTCAAAGTGTAAATGAAACACAACAAAATCAATATAAGTAAAACAAAGGAACATAGTAAGAAATAGTGGTTCCCTGAAGGCCTGCTTATATGTGGAAAACAAAGGCAGTGTAGCAATGAATGCCGTAAATGAAATATTGTAAGAAAATATTAGAGATCGTCATAAGATGAGCAAGATTGAAGATATAGCCCCATGTTTATCTCAAACGACAGACTTTATTGCATTAATGGAGAAACAATGCATTGCTGAAGCATTAATGTGAATGAAGAGACATGGGCAAAATCTCTTTCATCACTTGAACCAGTAGTGAAACAAAAGAACGACCAAATTGACCCCAAACTGAGATCCTAAACGCACAAAAGCTCAGCAAAAAATCATAGCCTAAACCCAAATAAACTGAAACTCGCAAAATCTTCATAAGGGTTATGCCAAACTGAGAGAAATGATCTGCAAAATTGTCCAAAAGCCTCTATAAAAATAATTTCTAGCACCGGTCGTTTAGGAAAACTTATAGAAGTGTAGTGAAAACACGCAAGCCACTTGTCGAAAAAACACGGTAAACACCAACTAGGAAGAAGGATCCGCAATTGAAAATCAATCCATTCACGCACAACAACAGATAGACGTGTAATGAAAACACGCAATCCACCTGTCGAAAAAACACGGTACCGATCAAATCCATACAAACAGATAGAATAAAGCCTGAGCGATTTCAGAACCTGTGCTTAACCGATCAACTCCATGCCGCCTTTTTCGCACCTAAAGTCCATTCCGCCCTTATTCATCCCTGCTCGATCACGAGATATAAGAACCGAGAAATGTAACCATGGCATGACGTACCTAAAATCGCCAAATACCGGGCGACACATGCCGGAAGTTAAATGGCCAGGGAGACAAGGAATCTTTTGAGACAACTTTTTTCATTGTGAAAACACCTACGACGTAATTAACATATTATAATATGGAGTAAGTTAATAATCCATGAATTTTACTTTTTAGTGAGGTTGATTTTTTTATGAGACAAAGTTTCATTATGGTTTATTCATTTTTTCCAAAATAATGATAATCTAGGTCATTTTAAAATAAGCTAATTTTTTAAAATAAAGTTTTATTGTTAAAGTTTTTATCAATCAAGTGGAATAATAACTTTCAACAAAATTCTTAATTGATCTAGTAATTAAAGATAATAAGTGAGTGCTTGCATGGGTTTGGTTGATTGGCGATTCGCTTAATAAGAAGTCACATGTTGTAAAAAGAGGTCATGAGTTCAAATCACACCTAGGCTTACCTATGTCCCATGCTTGCGGTCGGTTGTGGGGCACCTATGGGTATAGTGGTAGCAAGAATGGATCCTTGGACCCCGTCTAATGTGAGTACCATTCCAATCCCCAGTTGTTGATTCCCCTAGTCACAAAAAGAGGATAATAAGTAGGTAATTTAAAGTCAACTCAATGTAATTTGAGTGGTTAAGAGGAAAGTTCTATCCTTACTCATTTAAGTTAAAATCCTATATTTTGATATCCTAGAACATTTTTCTCAATTTTATAAAAAAATACAATTATAAACATAAATGATAAATAATAAAAATAATGAAAATAAAAATAATTATTTTAAAGTTATTAATCCCAATGTTTAAGGCAGACATATTAGAATCTTGAGAGGAAATCAAATAGTAGAAAATCAAGTTAACGAGAATAAATAAAGAAAAAGAAGGATAAAACTAACACACCCACATACTTTGTGCTTGGATCACATCAATAGGGATCAAATGGTTAAGAGATAGTTATCGAATGGAAGACACTTTGGAAAAAAAATAATTCTCCCCATATTCTTCTAATTATAGGGGTTCAAGTGTGAGTTATTCATGCCTAGCTACATGTCATCACCGACATTCTTCCTGTTATCCATTTATCAACTATTATACATGCATTGCTACCAGTTATCCATTCATCAGCTAGCTACCAATTATTTTTTATATTCATTTTTCTATAATTGTTTATTTCAAATTTTGAACGATTACCATAAAATCAATCTCAACAGTACATTTATCTCATCATCATCCATAGATGAAAAAACATAGGTCGTAGTCTACCCCAAATCTCAAATAAAAACGTCTATCAACACAACAAATTTTAACGTCAACAAAATAATTATAAATTATAAATAAAGGTGAAAAATAATTAATTAATTAATTTTTCTAATCCAATTTTAACCATCGTCATGAATAAAAAGGGAGACAAAGGGTCATGGTCCTCATCGTGGAGCTATTATATTCTTTACTTTTGGAATCCGGATCGTGAAGCTATTATGTCCTATACTTGGGTTTCCAAAAGGTCTCTTTCCTCGTACTTGCGAGAGGTTCTTCCTCCAACACCAACACGATCAGTGGTCAAATTTGAAGGGCTTGTCTTAATTTTTTTTGGAAGGGCATGCAACTATCCAACCCTTCAAGGATGAAAGGTTATAAAAATAACTGCACTTCAATTGAAAATTGTAAATTAAGTTGACCCTTCAATAAAAAAAAGGTGAAAATAAAATAATGCCCTTCAAAATATTTATAATTTTAAAATATCAAATAGAAACTACATCAAAACATTGTAAAATTTTATTAAAATTAATCAGTAAACAAATATCTCTTGAATTCCACTAACAAATTAATAAGAAAACATATTTTTCTTCCATTGATTTGATATTCTTCAAAAACATTTGGGATTACATCATTGAAAACATGAATTTAGCCCAATGGAAGAGGCTTTCTAGCTTTCATTTCTTTCCATACATCATAAATGCCATTCCAATCTTCCTCATTTAAATCATGAGGTGCACTAAGAGAGAGAAACATTAGCATATCCAATGTCTCCAGCGAAAGTATCGATTTATCATCATTTTTTATCCGCTTTAATTTTGAAAATCCTCTTTCACACACTGTTGTACTTGCCGGAATAACAAGAATAGCTTGCCATAAGCGCATCAGATAGGGAAATCCTTCAAACCATTCAGGTTCATCTCCACAAACATCCCAAGCTCCAAACATCTGTTTTTTTGGGTATGATCTATAAATAGTACAAATGAATTCATCCATTTCACCCAAACATTTAGCAATATCTACAATAGGTGACTCCCTAATACTAAATTTTTCACATAAACATTGCAACCACCTTTTTGTTTGAGAGTCTCTATCATTCACTTCTTCATAATAATGTCGAGGACTGAAAAACTTAGCAGCATTGAATATAGGCAAATTTGTGAACCTCCTATCTAGAGATTCAATCACCTTTATAACAAAACATTTTCCCAAAAGAATACAATCATCTAGTGTCCCCGATTTTTGCATCTTGGGTAGAATTTCAAATCTCAATGGATGTAAATGTACCATACCTATTCTATTTGCAAACTCAAGAGTTCCTCCTTGCGCTTTACTTAAAAAGGAGGATACGTTCACTGCTCCCGCCCCAATTATGCTTCCCAAAAACCGTTTGTGAAGCATGCTAATAAAAACATCTAAAGTAGTGCCAATAGAGGTAATATCAACATGATCCTCTTGAAACTTTTGATTCAACTTATTTAACTCAATGAGCACATCTGCAAGTAAATGGATGTAAAATTGTACTTGAAATATTGCTGCCAGCTCATACATTTTTTTCTCCCCTAACTCCCAATCCTTTGGCAAAGCAGGCATGAGTTTAACAAGTATTTCCATGACCTTACCTCTAGAGATCCACCTGATTTGATGAATTTGTAAGACCTCCAACTTAGTGATTTGAAGTGATTCCATTAGTTCTTTCAATTCTCCATGTCTTTTAGTAGATTTTCCAAGCCATGAATAAAATTTGTTTGCAAATTTGTCGATATATTGCAACTCTAGAAAATGAGACGAAGCATCATTTGCTGCTAATGCTTCTTTATGAGCTATGCAATGTACATCTCAAAAATGAGGGGCATCTTGACGAAGCTTAGAAGATAAACCTTCACGAATACCCTTCATGGAGGACGCTCCATCAGAGCCAAATCCAACTAACTTCATCAATGATAGATCCATCTCTTCTAAAAGAGACCTCACTACATCATACATGCATTGCACTGTTCCATCCTGTATTTGAAGCAAGGATATGAATTTTGTTACACATTTTCCTCTTCATTATTTGTCAGATATGTACCATAAACTATCAAATGCTGTGCCATTGTTCGATCAGTGCTTTCATCAACTAAAATTGAGTAAAAAGGGCTTTGTAAAATTTCATCTTTCAACTTTTTCCAATATACCTCTTTAGTAGCTTGAAGAAACTCTTTTCCAAATGTTGTATTTGTGTATGCAGAATATTCATCTGTTAAAGGCATGTGTGGAGTGCATTTGTACCTATTCAAGTCACAAATTGACTTGTGCATTTCTAAAGGTAAATCATTTATAGCAACAAAATACACGTTTTCAATCACTGTTATAATTCTCTCCTTTTCAGCATCTACCATTAGTTCTACATGTTTGGTAATCGGAAGATTTTTTCGTTTGGTTCTCCCTCCAAAAATTGTAGAGAAAATTTATGAGCTTCTTATTCTGAATGGCCATTTAAACCACTAACTTGAAGAGTGGTACTTCCTCTATAGCAAATGGAGCGTCTCTCTTAAATTTAACACACCATGAACATTTTATTCGTTCATTACCATTGCAATCTTTTACAACATAAGCCCATGAGAATCTTGTTTTCCATTTAGATTTGAAAGTTCTTTTGCGTTTCTTTGATGGTTCTTCCCCTTCAACAATTTCTACACTATCAGATTCTTCATCTTCATGTTGATGAGTATCAACTTCATTTTGGAAATTACATGGTTGATTACAACGTTGCGTGATACCAAATATATAATTCATTGCATCAGTTTCAAGTTTCAACAATTGGAAAACACAATGTAGATGTAATTTTGTTGATTATGTGTTTGGTATATATACACAACTAAATTACCAAATAAAAGTTTATATACAACCCGGCTCTGACAAGTCAAGAAATAGAAGTGAAGTATGTAATGGGAAGGGCGCTGAGGTCTCGGGAGCTTGGAAACCTAGATTTATTAATTTGGGGCATGGTGAGGTATAGACATAGCTATTAGCAAAGAGAATAGCTGATGTATGTTCTATCACCAAAATATAGTTTTGGATCTAGAGCTGCTCATGTTTCTAAAAACCAAAATGATACGTAAGAGTAAACAAAAATAAAACTTTTTGTATATGAGCGTTCAGAAGTTATCATGTATGCAAATGTTATTTACTACCAAAAGTGTATATGCATATGAAACCTATATCTTGCTACTGTTCCTTTTTGTTGATTTCGGTCCTTTAAAAAAAATTCTATAGCTCAAAAGGATACGATCTACCTTCATTTCTTTTGTTGGCATCCCTAAAGAATGGAGGGTACCGTAAGGCCATCTCCTCTATCTCAAAAAAATAAATAATGTAAGGAGGTAAAAATAATACACCGGCAAAGAAGTTGGGCTAATATGTATTAATCCCTTTGGATAATTACTATATTCATGGGAACATTTTCACATGAGAAACAATGAGGGCGTAATGCATTTATAAACAGTTATGTGCAAATAGTATAATCTAGGTAGGATTGTTCTCAATGAGCCATAAGGATTCACGACTTCATAATCCATTGTATGGAAGATATGTAGAAACGGGCACAATAGATATGTGTTTCATGCAACTAAAACAAATCTCATACACTTAAAACAAACTCCATAGATTCTGGCAAAACAAATTCCATAGATTCTGGCAGAGAAACAATATTAAGAGAGAAACTACATTATAGAAAAATACCCGAGCTAAAAAAAAGTCAGAGACTCTGAAAGTTGAGGCAATCAGTTGGCTCGTGAAGCTCATGAATTGCTCAAGCAGTTGTTTTACAAAATATTAAAAAAAAATGTATGAGAAAGTGTCTTTAAATAGATATTTTAGCCCCGTGTATGTAACTTTTAGTGGGAAATTAAAATTTATTAACACAAGTTACAACTGCAGAGGGCTCTATGAGTCTATGGATTCATGAAATCCTGATTCCTGAACTTTGAAGGTGATGGGCAAATTGAAATTTGCAATGGCACAATGCATTGTGCTTGCCGTAACGGACTTAATTACAGTTACTGTATCAAATGAGCCGCCGCCGTCAAATCTTTCCGAATCCAGGCTGAGTGAAGGCCACTTGACTTCACGAATCACCTGTGCTGCTATGCATAATGCCATCTGACAGATTTAATAGATTTCAATTTCCAAGTTCCAGCCATCCAGCTGCCAGAGAAACGAAATCGCGGATTCCTGAATAAATACATCAATAAATGGGGGATTATTATTGGGCAGATTGAGATGACCACCACAATGACCAATTGGTGCTGGCATAAATTGATCTTGGCAGATTTGCATTGCATAGTCTCTACGTACAATTGAAAATTATTTTGATGGGCAAATTAAAAACTCACCCTTCCTTTGAAATATTGAAATTAAATTAGCCCTTCATTGTGGATGGGTAAAAAGAAAATTTTAAATTTTGTTTGACGAGTAAATTTTTTTTATACTTCTAGGACGGGCTAAACCCCTTTGGAAGGGCTGGGACGGGTTCAAATTTGACCGCTGAACACGATGTCTATTTTATAAGTTTTTTAATCGAAAGATGCATCATTTCTTATCTTAGATCTTTTATTTTTTAAAATTCTATATATATATATATATAGAATTTTTTATTTTTTAAGACAACAGGTTTTTCAAATAAGATGGAGATTTTTTTCATTATTCCTTTATTTTAATTGTAGATTTGAGTGATCAATTCATTGTTTAAATCCATATTCACACATATTCTTTCCTTTCAATATAGATTTGGGTGACCTAGACATAGTAGTTGGGACGAGTAAAAAAAAACTTTTAAAATATCCATAATTTTTTAGATTGGGAAAGTGAAAAAAAACAATCTCATGTTTTTTTTAATGCGATATCTTATTTAAAAAACAAGAGCCACGTGGTGGTAATGTCCTCGACATTGCCAAATGCAGTTGCACTTTAACTTGACAGTAAACTAGCAATTTTGCAGTAATGAGCATTGTTGTCACTTCATTTTTTAATAACAAATAAAGTACATTGACTTGTGTTACTGTTTTTTTTAATATTAGAGCAACATAAAATAACTTTTTCATTATTAGAAACATTTATTTTTATATGAAACTAGGTAATAAAATAAAATTTCATATAGAAAAAAATATTATAAAAACATAAAAATCAATGATTATGCATCCATTATTAATATTTAATAGTTAAAACTTTTGAATAACACATCCTCCCTTCTCTCATTGCTGTGGTCGTGTTTTATCCGGAGGACACCATGCTTATAGTGCATAAAATAACTTAAAAATTTCGTGCATAATGTTGATATTAATAATTTAAAATTACAGTAAAAGCAGGTTGTATTAATAATATAAAAAATAATAACAAAATAAAGATGACAATGAAGTGAATACATTTCAAATCTACTTTGATTATATTTGATTTATTTAATGATATTAGTGATGATTGCTTGAATTTTTGTATTAAAAAATGTTACATGGAGTTAGTTGGACCATCTGAGAGTTAAACTATCCATTTACAAATACTTACAATTACAAAACTTACTTATATGGGAGATTTAGTAGTTTTAAAATACCACCTACTATTATTTGAGAAAAAACTCTTAACAACAAAAGATATTTACAAAACATATACCAAATTAAGAGAAGATTTACAAAACATATACAAACTAAGAGAAATATCAACTCTTAACAACAAAATATATTTACAAAACATATACCAATCTAAGAGAAGATTTACAAAACATATACCAAACTAAGAGAAGATGGAGAAGTAGTCTTCTCCAAAGATTATTGGCTAATTGCTTGAATTTTTGCTTAGTTGGTGCTCGAGAAGACCAATTCGTCGTTCCATCTCCCAGATTTTCCTGCCTAGGGCCTCAATCAGCCTCAATCAACTTTGCAAGAGATTGTTTCTCTTGTGCTTGATGCTCCCTACTTTCCTAAGTTGCTTCAACTCCAGTTGTCTGAAACATTCCTTAAAAACCAGTTCACTGGTTCTTAGGTGTTGCTTCAAGGTACCTTCATCTCCATCAATATAGGCTTCACACCATGGCTTGGACAATAGTTCAAACTACTTTCGTTGTTGGTTATTACCAAGGCTTCCATCAGTCGACCCCTACCTTCTTCACGTCCTTGACTCACCAACTACAAACCTCTAGTTTGTATAATAAAATGAACAATTGTGTTCTAAGTAAGCCGTAGGCAATGCAATATTGAAAGCTTGGGGTTATAATTCCTCACCCAACTCATTCTCATCATTACCTTTCTTATGCAATTAAATTTTTTCTGCTTGGAAAGGATTTCGGTGCACAAACATGTATTGAAACATTTATTTCCTTTTGTGAAGGGAATCATATATACCTAGGCTCATACAGGTCGAATTTGCATTCCCATGGTTTTGTCACCTGTTAATTTGAAGGGCCATGATTACACCAATCTCGATGCCTGGAGGTAGGTGAGGTAGGGTTAAATTTTCCATGCCACCTAGAGTCACTAGCCTTGCTGTCACTTCACTCACTGGCTGGGATTGCCTCATAAACAAGATACATTGGCTTGTGTTAACATTTATTTTTAGATGAAGCTATAGCTAATAAAATAAATTTTCATATTATATACAATTAGGATATAAACTGCAACCCACAGAAGACATGTTAGATGCCATACAAGCAAGGAAACGAGGGGCCCCTTTATTACCACTTCGCTCTCTTCTATGCGGATCATTCCTGCATTTGGTTTTTTCAGGGAGTCATAGAGCAAAACCTTGTGGGTTTTACCTGCTAAGTGCCTCCTGGTTTTGTTGTTACCCTAACTTTGTAACCGTTTAGAGGAAATGAAAAGTATCCGCTTGGTGTGATCGTTGCTCAAAGCTTTATATCATTGGAGTTGGAAAAAAAATATTACAAAAACATAAAAAAACAATAAATATGTATACACTATTAATATTTCATAATTAAAACTTTTGGATAACACGTCCCCTCTCTCATTGTGGTTGTGTTGTTTTATCTGGAAGGATACCATGATTATTGTTCAAAACAAACTCTAACTTTGAAGAACAATGAGCAATATGAAGTTTAATATAATAAGGAGCTGCCAAAAGTGGCAGTGGTTTAAAAGATAAACACAGCTTATATTGGTTAGATTACAAGCATATTACTATTTAACCTTAAGCTTTATACTATCCCGTAAGATAAGCACAAGTAAAGGTGCTTTATATCAGCATAATGATTAAGGTTAGAATATGGAGTAAACAATTACATCTCATGAGAACAATAAGCGCATCCACAAGTAGAATCCAGGATGCACACAACCGACTGCAAACTCAAGCAACCTCCTAGACATAGTTCCAAAAATGGAACATATATATATTACATTTAAGATGCAAGACATCTGCGAAACACAAAACTTTCCACACCATGAGGTTGTATATACTTCGACACACCAGTCGCTAAGTTTTTCGTGCACTGCAAGTCATAGAAATTACAATTGCATTACATAAAAAATAATGTGCAAGACTATGAAATGGAAGTCGACGGTCCTGTCGATGAAATGATCACCTTAAAATTTTAAGATAATTAAAGAAATTTTACAAATAATGATCTAAATTTTAACCAAGAACTGTAAACTATTAAATCAATCGTTTTGAAAGATTCGAAGACTTCAGCATTTGGAAATTTACACTGCTAAACAAATGAAAGTTTCAACAAGAAATAACAAATATTTGACAGAAGTGTCTGCAAGAAATAGCAAAGATTTGACAGAAGTGTAGGCGAGAAATAGCAAAGATGTGAATTTTTAGCTAGCCACAAAAAAAATGTGTGAGATTTCGAGCCACTGACACTAAAAATTCATAATTTGAACAGTAATTTAACTGCTCCCCTCCCTAATTCAAAATGCATCAAATTAAAAAAAAAACAATCAAATCAAAGCTATCATAGTTCTTAACATCTGAATCTGTAGAATGCAACCCCATAACACATAATGCATAAATAAATAAATTTGCAGAGGAACGTAGCTCACAATCTTGCAAAAGCAGCCGCTCCCTCTCCTAATGTTGTCCCGGTATTAAATTTTAAAGGCTTGCCCTAGATTTGCGCAGAGGCCGTGGATATAAACTGGAAGCATGATCAGAAAACAATCATCGCCCAAAATAATTTCTATATCCCAAAGGAGGATATATAATTCTCCTCTATATTATGAGAATTCTGCTCTATATATATAGAATTCTCCTCTATATTATGGGATTTAATGGAAATTTAGTGATAGGTGATGTCCATATTTTATAATATTACTAACAAGGAGGTTAATGACATTTTTATTCTTTAAATCTTGGTTTCCACGTTTTCATTACATAAAACTTAAAGTTTACTTTGCGTTTCAATAATACTATTTTCGGAGTCTCTATACACAATCCATCTCCGATTTAGATCATAATTCTATAATATAGAAACAAAACCTACATATAGGTGCTGCATGATTGGATTGATAATTCCAAATAATGGATTCATAATTACAACCTCAGTATAACAATTGAAGTTGCCAGGACTAAAAACATGAAATTGTATATGAACACAAATGCTTTACTGTGAAGTAATATCCAAAAATAAAATAGTATTGTTTTTATGAGCTTGAATATTGACATACGCAAAATCAATGTAGCCTCCTTTACAAATGAGAAGTGGTACTAGCACAACCACACATTTTTAAAAAGTGGTACTAACACAACAACATTTTAAATTTTTTAGAAAGCTAAAAACAAATCATGCAAATCCAACTAGATTATTTATTTGAACATATAAAAATATAACACATGGTTTTTCACGTTTATACTGATACCACCTTCACTTAATGAAATATCAGTATAAATTGACTATACATGTCTTAAGACCTTCATTGCATACTTTTGTCTTTAGGCCTATACAGTATGAAAAGATTATATGCAGACATTCCAGAGAGAATTGCCATATTTAGACTAACAATGAAGGTGCTGACAAGCCCCTCTCCAATTTGGTGACAAAACATTTCGTACAAGACACAAACTTTCATCCACTGAAATTCGGTTTGACCCATTTCTGACAGGTATGCAGACTCCGCAGCTGCAGTGACCGAGACAAGGGTAAAGTAAGACAATGTCTGTGACCAACAAATCTAGAGATCAGCATGTCTTTCTCGTTCTCTTGGGAACAACTTTCATAATGCATAAATTAAACTAGTAAAGCATAAAATGAAGCAACTGATCTCTTAATTTTTCCAATTAGAAACAAGTAGGGTTGAAAGTGCAAGTAGGGATCTGGAAGGATGTTGGTAACAATGATTTCTTTTATATATATATGAGCCATTTTACAGAAATAAAATGGTGATTGGAAGCATTAAATGCTTCAATTTGGATACTAGTTGGGGATACAAAAAACGTAAGACACAAGAGTTGCAAGTCTTTTATCATACAAACTGATATCTGTCTCTCAAGACCCAAAGTAAATCTCTGCAATATTAGAGGCAAATAAGCTCTATGTAAAACCGATAAATGGCAAGCTTTGAATAGTACAGAACAAATATAATGAAACAATCTTGTAGAGAACTTCTGGCTATTTTCATTCTAGAAATTTACATGAAAGAATCTCACTGCTAAAGGCTGACTGTTTCTACAAAGTGGGAAAGAATCTCGCTGCCAGAGGCCAACTGTTTTTACCAAGTGGGCTAGAGTTATGGAACTGCATTTTTTGGCAAGGGTGAAAACCTTATGAGCTTATAATTTTAAAGCTTCGGGATAGAAAGCACCTATGTAGATTCAATAAGGGGAAGACACAGAACCTAAGATCTGATTCTAGAGATGCAGTGTTCTTCCACTGAGAAGAAAGAATCCAAGGGATTTCCTGTCAGGTCAATCTTTGGCATAATAAAAACTGGAACCGAGATGATATATTTATTATTGGACTTCTGGCAGACTAAATCTAGAGATATGATCTTTGCGTTTCGGCCTCTGCTCTAATGAAAGAGCTAGCCTGCTATCAACCAAATGAAATTTTCATACATACAGGTAATTGTCATCCTTATATTTCAAAGAAATTGAGGCCTAAACTCAAAACCAAACTTGAAGACTAGGCTCATAATCAAAGGCTAAGGAGAAAACTCATTACAAGTACAACAATTTGTCTCCAGGCATCAGTGAAGAGAAGACTGATCTATCATTATTAATAAATTAAAGTTTAAAGACTTCAGTTATTGCCATGCTTGTTTAACTATTGGAAAACAAAGTCTGAGCTAATATTCAAGCTTGTGACACTTTGAAAAAGTTGCATTCTTAATCAAATACTTGCATAGTCTTTTCATTTAGGCCTCAGTGATGGCTAAAATATAACAACTCACTAGAACAAATAAACTGGAGTCTACGATAACTTTACCTGATCAAGAGTGAAAATCAACCATGCTAAAGGCTTGCTGGTCAAAGGAATTTGAGTGTATATACTCAAAACACATCTGAGTCCTTGCATAAGAGAATAGGAAGCCACAATTCCATTTATAAGAACAAGAAACCTACATCCAGAAACAAGCACCCACAACAAAAGGTCTAGTAACCATCTCAAAATCTGCCCTTTACAATCAATCTCACTGCACTGAACACTTAGTGTCCCAGCAATCTCTACCAACTAAATAGATGAAGAGATGGTGAAATGAAGTTTCAAAATTTATGTTTATCCTTTGATTTTTTGAGGTCTAAAAAGTAAAATAAATATTAAATCCGAGAAACTGAAAGCTTTGAAATTTTCCAAACCTAAAAAAACCTACAATGTCAAAAGGTCTAAGATTAAAGAATTGTATTTATTTTGTAATTCAAAACTATGAAGATTTTGATGACATCTATAAAATGTTGTTGTCAATGTCATTAAAAAATTTGTCCATGGGAATATTGAAAGGACAAGGAAATAGGTAGCCAGTTGTTACAATAACTCTTTGTCAGTGTCATTAAAAAATTTGTCCATAGGAATACTGAAAGGTCAAGGAAATAGCTGTCCAGTTGTTACAATAACTCTTTGTCAGTGCATTTCCATAGCAGAGCTCCCTCAAGGCAGATGCTGGCAGCACTTCACATACCGAGAAATGCAGGTTTTTATGGGGCACTCAGTTTAATATCCTGATACGAAATGGATGGTTGATAGGGAATTGATACCAGAAGGATGGGCGGGATATAATTACTCCACCTACTCACTTTGTACAAGGGGATCCTATCTCAGTGCCTTAAAACCCTAAAATTTTAACGTGTATAAAAAATGACAAGATGAAGTAACAGACATATATAACTGTGTCTTACTTGAAGTGTGTCTTGGGCCCGGGGCAAGGAATTCTCTTCCCCAAAAAATAAATGAAAACCATTTTCCAATACATGCCAGTGTTACTACTTAGGCCATTAATACTGTTTACGCCATCACATCGTCGGGTCTTGGGGCACAAAGACCCAAGCAAACGTCACTTGCAAAAGACCAATAGAAATTAAGTTAAATCAGTATATAAATAATTCAAAAAATAAAATTTAATCAAACTATATTAAAAACATTTGAAAACTAAAAAAATTAAATATGCATGTCGAATTAATTGACCTGACCGATTCATATATATTCCTTGCCGGGAACATAACAATTCATTTAACCCAAATTTATTAAGAGAATAAGTTTATTATAGAATTATGGAACTCTTTTTGATATTCTATTTTTCAATAATAAAAGAAAAATACTTGAGAAATATTTTTTATTAAAAAAAATGTTGTAGGAAAATTAACTAAACTTTATAGCTCTTTAAAATTCATCTCTAAAAATTTATTTCAAGTCACATTGCCATGAATATGAATATTGAACCTCAAGGCCACCTTACTCATACTCTTGTATTGTTGCTCTGGATTAATATCAATCAATACCTTGTATTTTGTTCTCTCAAAATGTCCTCTCTACAAAAATGAAGGAATTAAATCATTATTTTTGCCACTTGGTATAGATAAGAAATCAACATTTCTTAAATTATGAGGGTTTCAAACTCTATCAAAGCTTCATTGAAGGGTTTCATTTTTTGTTCCATCATTTTTCTAACAATCTTTAGTTTGTTCAAATATATATATATATATATTATATTGAGCACTTTTGAGAAGAGTGTTGTTGATCGGCTCCAAGAAGATTTGAATTCTTCTTTTGATTTTCTTGTTCTGTTTAGAGCCTTCGGCTTTGGTTCTTCCTCGGTGAGATGGTTGATGCTGTCTCTATTGATCTGTAGTTGTTTTGGAGGTTGTTGTTCTTGTTGCTTAAAGGATAGGTCGTTGCTGGCTTTGATCTTTTGGATTTTCTGAAGTTGTTGCAGCTTGCTAATCTCGAGACAACGTGGAATTTCTCTGCATTGATTTGGTGATGAGTGGAGATTTATCCTCTGCGTTTTGCAGGATTGGAAAATCAAGGACTGGATTCCCCCCTGGATTATTTTAGCTCCAAGAAGCTATTTCATACGTTGGATGCTTTCTTGAACTGTTTAGTATCTTGACTCTCTGCTGCTCTAGAGGTTGGTTGCTAGTTTGCAGGTTGCTACTCTGGTGCTTGCGTGGAGTCTCCTTTTTGAGGCCAATATGCTCATTTAGTTCTTATTTGTCCTAGTGGATTTGTCTTCAGCAACTGTTTGGTAGCAGAAGCTCAGCGAGATTGCCTCATTTATTGGGTGGTTTTGGCTTTGGGTCTTCCTACTCCTAAATTTCTGAGCCTTCTCAGAAGGTGTTCTCAGCTGTTTTCTGGTGGTTGTTCTTATGGATTCCAGTGGGGATCCTTCACTGCCTCTTGCTCTTGACCTAGAGGCTTTTAAGAGATTGATTTCTTCTTGTGGCAAGAGGAAAGGAGGCCATGCTTAGAAATTTGTTAAGAAAGTTGATATCCCATTTGTAGAATTATGTTGATCGGACCTGTCGTTTGGCCTTAAATCTTGTTGAACATGGGATAATCGAGTAATTCAATGGCCTCTGGCCTTGATCCAAATTTATGCAAGAATGCAACAAAATACACAAATAACCATTGAAACAAAGATGCAGCAGAAATAACACTTCATTTCATTAATAAAAGAACTGAAACTTGTTTACATACAGAATGGAAATAAACTAGCTAGAGTGCTGGAAGCTTATCTCTGAGAAGAGATGTGGTGGCTACATGCCTCTGAACTCTGTGTTGCAATGAGCCTCAAAGGCCTATATACTATTGAGAAACAATGGAAACCCTACACATCCAAAAACCTAACCCTAGGAGGTGAAACGCCAGAATGTGGGCCCTGTTGGGTAACTTGGTACATCAATTTCCCGGGGTCGTAACTTTGGCATACTACCTCCGTTTGATGCGCATGATACATCGTTAGAAATATCTATTCAAGGACTACATCCATAAATAATAAATATTTAATTTGAAGGAAACTCATGTTTTCTCGAGCATTCGATGCCAAAAAAATGCCGTTTAGGGCCTTAAAACGACTACGAAAGTTTAGGACCTAAAAACTGCCAAAAATAGTAAATTGTGCTACAATTAAGGAAATTGGAAAACTGAAAGAAACAATGGTGGGGGTACAAGTGGAATAGGTGGGTGGCCACCAATATCCTCCTGGATCAAGCCTTCTCCAAAGGCCATTGATGGTTGGGTGCAGAAAAACTGGTGGCCCTTAGTTTCTGATGGCATCTGAAATCATTTTGTGGGAAGAGGTTATTATGTTTTCATTTTTTACTCTGCAAAGGACCGTGACCTTATCTTTCGAAATGGTCCATACTTCATGGGTCCTCAGGGGCTCTACTTGAACAACTGAACCCCTAATTTTGATCCCACTGATCAAGATGTTCCGTTTGTTGTCCCGGTTTGGGTAAGGCTCCCACATATCCCTTTACACTGCTGAAAATCAGACTCCCTTGAAGCCATTGGGAACAAGCTTGGTAAATATATTGATAGGGCTGAATGGAAAGATCAATATGTGTAGAAGTTTATTTGGAGACAGGCCTACCTGAGGAAATCAATTTAACAGTTGCTGAGTGGTCACATATCTAGGAGTTGGATAATGAACAAATTCCGTTCAAATGTAGATTCTTCCATGGTTAAGAAAAAATCAGAAGAGGAAATTGAAAATGAGAAATATGTTTAGTGGACCCAAGTTCAAAAAGCAGGAACTTCCAACGAGGGGCCTAGAAAGAAAAGGAAAGAAGGTAAAACCATGGAAGGTGTCTCTGCTGTTGGGAAGAATCCTATTCCTCAGGCTGTTGATATCTCCAAAGATCCTTCCAATCAATTTATTGTCCTTAGCTCTTCCGAAGCTATCCTCGAAGAAGGTGAATTGCAGCAATTCGATGGGCATGTGATGGAATATGAAGTAAACACAGTAACTCTGGATCAAGTTGGTCCATCTTTATCGGATCCTCTTTGGGCTAGAGAACCTTCCCTTATTTCTCCTATTGGGGTTATATCTCTCCCTTCTTATGCAAAAATTGCTCATAAGAAAATGGCTGATAGCTCTGGATATTCTGATGAAGATTCCATTGAACAACTCTCCAAAAAGGTTGGCATGAAGTGTAAGAAGGAAATCCGAAAAGAAGAGGCTGAGAGGCTAAAGACACAAGGAAGCCATCCCACCATCGAAATGTCATATGGGAGGAACAAGAGAACCAGGATTCCAAAGGGAGTAATAACTCCCTCTAACTTGGGTAAGTAATACAGATCGTCTCTTGGAACTACATGGGATTGGGGAACCCAATCAAAGCTAAAGCAGTCAAAGATCTATTGGGAATGGTCTCTTATAAAATTCTCTTGCTTCAAGAGACCAAGGTTGAGGAGGAAGCTATCCTTCTCTTAAGTAAAAATAAATGGAAACTAAACACAGACAAAGCTATCAATGCTAGAGGCACCTGTGGGGGATTAGCCACTCTATGGTGTGAAGAGAATTTTCAGTTAAAAAACTGGTTTTCCACCCAACACTGGATATTTTCATATCTCTTTCACTTCATCAGTAAGATCTTTATTGCCCTCTTTAATATCTATGTGCTAGTTAATTACATTGAAAAACAAGAATGATAGAAATCGTTATCAAAATTCCTAGAGTCCAATTCCCCTGTAAATATAATATTAGCAAGTGATCTTAACATTTCATTAGCTCCGAATGAAAAAAAAGGAGGTCTATGAGGTAAGGATTATATGCATGATACGGTGGACAAGTTGATTCAAGTTTGGGATTTAATCGAATTAAAGCCCAATCTTGGGCGTTATACATGGTCCAATCACAAAGTGGGTGCCGCAAGAATCTCTGCTAGGCTTGATCGATTTCTTGTTCACATCCCATTGATTGATGGGAAAACCATTATCTCAACAAAATTTTTACCCAAGCTCACGTCAGATCACCACCCAATTTCTTTGTTGTTGGAAAAAGAAGAGGAACTTGGGCCAATCCCATTCAGGTTCAGCCCCCTTTGGATTGAGAGAGTCGGGTATATGGATGTTGTAACTCAGGTTTGGTCACAATTTTTAGTTGGCTCTCCCAGTTTTTTCTGGGAACAGAAATTGAAGAAAACCAAACTCGCGCTGAAGCAATGGGTCAAAACTCCTCTTCCCTCTCCTACGGCCAGCAGGGAAGAAAGAGTGTCAGAATTCGCTGCAGTTCAATTTGGTATGGAAGATAGAGATATTTACATTTCTCATGTAGCTCTGGAAAAACTTGCCCAGTTTAACACGTCTCAATCATTCAGACAAGAAGACGAACATCTTAGGCTAAAGTCTTCTTTCCTCTAACTAAAGGAAGGAGATAAGAATACCACATATTTCCATCGTCAATGAAGGGTTAGATTGTCCCGAAACCACATCTCGAAAAATATCCACTGGTGAGGGGGTCACAATTAAAAGCCAAGATCTTCTTAAATAGCCTGCTAGTAGGCATTTTTAGCTTTTATTTCAGGATGATGGTTTCACTGAAGAGAAAGTGTCTTCTGAATATTTGAAAAATGTCCCTTCTCTTGTTACTGTTGAGGACAACTATGTTTTAATGAAACCCTTCTTTGAAAAGGAAATCGTTGATATCATCTGGGCTATGGAGTCAGATAAAGCTCTTGGGCTGGATGGATTTTCCTTTCATTTTTATAGAGTCTGTTGGCCCATCATCAAAACAGATTTGGTCCGTATGGTGACTGCCTTCCAAAAAAAGCAAAAGTGGGAGGGTGCACTAACTCTACATTTCTCGCCCTTATCCCCAAGGAAGTCAATCCTTCTTCCTTTGATAGGTTTCATCCTATTTCACTGTGTAATGCTTCTTACAAGATCCTTGCCAAACTTCTAGCTAACAGATTTAAGCTCTTGCTAAGCAAGTTGATCTCTCCTCTCCAGGGGGTATTTGTAAAAGGAAAACATTTAGTGGATAATTTAATCCAAGTTCAAGAAGCTCTTCATTCAAGCTTCCAAAGGAGGGAGAAAGGCATGTTAATTAAGTTGGATATGAAGAACGCCTTTGATAGAGTAAAGCTTCCCTTCCTTTATGATGTCCTGCTCTCTTTTGGTTTTTGCTCTGAGTTTGTAAACATGATCAAAGCATGCACTGATGGGCCTTGGATTGTGCCATTAGTCAATGGTAGACCTACTAAATTTTTCAAAGCTTCCAGAGGCCTCCGCCAAGGGTGTCCGATGTCCCCCTTCCTATACATCTTGATGGCTGAAAATCTCAATAGAAAACTAATAATTGAAAAGGAAGATGGTTACATCCGAGGCATCAAGATTGCTAGGGGTGTGGTCCCAATCAACCACACTCTTTTCACAGCTGACTCTCTTCTTCTAGGAGGGTCGTCCATGAAGATTGCTCAGGCTTTTAACAAAATTCTTCAAAAAAAATTCCAAATCTCAGGAGCAATGATTAACAAAAGCAAAAGCGTTGCTTATGGTTGGAATGTCAAACATACACAAATTCTTCAAATAACAGACTTCTTGGACTTCCCTGGCTTCGATAAGTGGGAAAATATAAAGTATTTGGGTCTCCCCTTAACCCTTGTATCATCCCCACCCTCTCTGTGGCTCGATGTACTAGCTAAGTTAAAAGCTAAAATTTCTTCTCGGGGTGGGAAGTGGTTAACCAAGGCAGGGAAACTGATCTTGATTAAGGATGTTCTTTCAACTTTTCCTATTTTCCAATCCTCTTTGCTGCTAGCCCCAAAGAGTATCTTGACTCAGTTTTCTAAAATTCTGTGAGATTTTCTTTGGAATGGTGGTAAAGGATGTGAAAATAAGATGCATTGGGTAAGTTGGGAAGTCCTTAAGAGACTAATTTCAGAAGGTGGTTTACAAATTCAGGACCCTGGTCTGGCTAATCTAGCATTGAGTGGCAAGCTGATTTGGCAGCTATTCATGGACAAAAACATCCAGTGAGTAAAATTTTTTGTATGAAATATATTAAGGGTGGCTCATTGAGAAATATTACTTCTGCGAATGCACCAATTGGCACTGCTATCTAGAACTCCTGTGGAAAAGGTTTTGGAATTTTTGAACCATCAACTATTTAGAATTCCTGGTAATGGGAAAAGAATCCTTCTCTAGGAGGATAAAATCTCCAGGAATCCTCCTCTTTCCTTCGTAATTTCGTTAACAAAGATTATGAATTGGGAAACAAATAAAGGACTCCTCTGATTTTCTGATATCTGCATTTGGGACAGTTTGGGAAATTGGACTGGTTGGTCTCTCCCATATCTTCCTGTTTGTTTTAATCCTCTAGAATATTTGATGCTCTTTTCTCTTTCTGGACTCGCTCTTGTCCACATATCCCAAAAATATAGTTGGGGTTGGGGAATTGATGGATTTTACTCAGTTGCTAAAGGATTCAACGCCCTTCAATCTCCCCACTGTTCATGCTTTTCAGCTGCGATTTGGAGATCGGTGTGGTTTTCCCATTGTCTGCTGAAGGTTAACTTTTTTTCTTGGTTGGTTTTAAATAACAAGATTTTGACAAGTGATATCCTTTTAAAACGTGGCTTCAATGGCCCTTTTCGTTGTTGTTTATGTAAATCATCCTTGGAGTCGGTTGATCATCTCCTTGTCAACTGCATTTTCTCCAAAAAAGTATGGGCTCTGGTTCTTCAAGGTATTAAGTGCTCATTTCCTTCTGAAAATTCTGTTATGACTTTTTATCTAGCTTGGCATGACAGACGTCCATCAAAATTGACCTATGCTATTCTGCATAAACATTGACACTCGATTTTGAAGTTCACTTGGTGGGCTCTATGCCTGGCCAGAAATTGTTGTATTTTCAATGATCAGAACCCAATCTCCCATATCGTGGCTTACAAATCTAAATCGTGGTTTGTTGAATCCATTGGACAATTGACATCTTCTCTTCCAGCTTCATTATGGATGGGCTCTAGTCCTCAACCTATTGGGAATAAATTGATTTGCACCAAGCCTGACAGTCTCCCTATTTAGAGGTTTCGTGGGAATAAGGATGCATTTAAAAAAAATTGGATGTATTCTGCTTCAGCGGTAATTTTCTTTGATGGTGCTTCCAAAGGGAATCTCGAGGCCTCTAGAGCTGGTGGCTTGGTTTTCTCACGTGACAGATTGACCAAATTCAATTTTGGTTGGGGTATTGGAACCATGTTTAACAATCAGGCCGAAAGCTACAACCTACTCATGGCGACCCAGTTTGCTAAGGATAAAGGTTTCAAGCCCGTTCAAATATTTGGTGATTTTGAGAGGTTGATAAAAACTTTAAATTCGGCTGATGCCTTCAATAATTCTACCTTGAATATTATTCTGCGGAGAATTAGGATAATATTGAAAGAATTTGACATGGCTGAATCTTTCCACATTCTCCGGGACTTAAACAATCTCTCAAATGCCCTGGCTAGCAAAGCATGTCTTCTTCCTCAAGGATTTCTTAGCATCAACGGGAAATCTAGTTATTTCCGTCCTATTCCGTAATTGTGCTTCATCCAGTTGTAATTCTTTCTTCATGGGAGATCTCCTCTTCTCTGTAAGACTCT
>LPNX010471956.1:10509-30852 GCA_001517045.1 Pseudotsuga menziesii | reverse complement strand
TTTCTATAAGTATCTTCATTATCTTCCAAAAGGGTGTCTTCATAACTAAGAGACAAGGGAAAAATATGGTTTCCAAAAAAATGTGCATATTATTGATTATTTTCATCAACATTATCAAGGAAAAACCATTAGGAAAGTTTGATCTCCATGGGATAAAAAATTATTGTTTAGGTTTTTGGCTTGTTCATCCTTATGATTCCTTATCAACACCTTTTCAAGATATTTGCGTGCATATTTCAATTAAACATCACGATTTGAAGGATTCATGCTTTGCTAAAGTCGCTCGAGACTTGCACTTGGCCCTAACTGCATTAATATGATAGTTTGTGTGTCCATAATGGCTCATGAGGACATAACATTTCTCTATAAGGAATTGAACCCTAGTTGAGTTTAATATATCAATTAACCATTACACAAATCTATCTTAAACAAAAAGAGAAAAAAAAATCCATAAATTGAGAGGATAATAATACTTATTAATAAATGTTTAATACAATGATCACATTGGAGAGTCAAGCCGAATCCTCATATACTACATAAGAGAGGTATATCTTAATAGACACACCCTATAGTAATTAATATAGTTAATTGATGTATTGTGATTTATAATAATCACACAGGGGTGGTAGGTGCGAGGAGTCTTGATTCTTTTCTCTTAGATGATCAAGTCGACTCTTATAATATTTAAAGACTCCTCATTTATTATAGAAGGAAGATGATGAAGTAATGATCCTAAATAGAATGCTATAGAGAATACAAGGACTGCTATCTGAATTCAACTATGTTCACCTTTTGGATATTCACATATTGAACAATAGCCATACTAATTCAATGGAAAACTAGACAACCCCATTGGATTGGGTGAAATTATGGGAACCCCCAGTTTTTGTTGGTCACCATAGCTTATAAACTCATGGATTCATCCCAAATCAATCAACTTAGGGCTAAACCACATTCTAACATGCATGCGATGGAACATAAGAGCGAAGACGTGTACAAGAGTAAGTTATGAGGGAGGAGGCATAACTCCTCCTCCTACCTCCCATCGCCTCCAAACCTTAATACCAACCTTGTGGAATGTAAATTTATGTTTCTTTTAATGCTCCCTCGGCACTTGGGTGGGATAATGGATATGGTGATTGATGAACCTCTATTGAACTTGAAGCAACTCAACTCTAGTGTTGCTATGTGGATTTCAAATAAGCTTGTTCCTCATTTTCTCTTTGAGGGGAGCTTATTGTTTTGACTCTTCATAGGCTACTAGAGTGACAAAGCATTGGAAAGAGGTAAGCTCTTAGCCCTTTGTTACTATTTTATTAGGTTCACGAATTCATCACATAGTTTGGGATGGGATTTTCACCTTTAGCACAATCAAATATCAAGGCAAAACCAGATCCCTTCGCTATGTCATTATGGACATAGGGTGGATTTGGAAATAGTGTTAAATAGAGATTTGTGTCATGGGATGGCGAGTTCTCCTAACTCAAAACATAATAAAGGATATGGGAAAAGGTTAAAAATATTATAATGTATATGTCGGGTCAATTAGAGGGAATGAGGTAGGTAATTGAATATTTGTGCATGCATATGGAGACACAAGAAAAAAACAAGAAGACATGGAAACCAAGCTCGGGGAAGTAAATCTAAAATATGACAAATTGGCCAGTGATTCAAAGATGTAGTGTAACATGATCCTAGGATTTGCTCCAAGTTCCCAATCCATAGTTGGATTTCCTAATGTTTCTACAAGTTTAGTGAAATATTAGACTATAGAGGAGGGCATTGTGTAGCAGATAGAATCCACCTTCAATGGAAAACATGAGACATATGGAGAATAAGACCCCGAGAGAGATAATGTGTGTAAATCGAGGAGGCCTAGAGCATGCATAAAATTGGTCATGTTTAATTTATCTTATGTTCTTTAAGTGCATTTTGCTTTTGAGACAATATGTCAAATAATATACTAATAGGTATAATAGAGATAAAAATAAAGTTTACAAATAATATCTTCAAAAAAAGACTAATATTTTCATCTAACTAAAATGTCTTTTGAAAAACTTTGTATCCCTACAATTACATGAAGTTCCAATAGCCTTTTTATAAACATAAATCATACCCATGTTTGTTAAAATAAGATTATAATCATCAAATGTCACTCTTCCTTGAAATGTTTTATCTTTTAAATTGTTAAAGAAGAGCCACGAGGTGGCAATGTCACTGCCGTTGCTAGTAGCTATTGTTATAACACCAATGCTATAGGGGAAAAAAACTAGTTTCTTTGACCATCCACTAAAGTTTTAACATGCTATTCTTATGGATTATGTAATCTAAACATATCTTGATTTTATATGGATCATGTAATTTAAACATGCCTTGATTTTATTTAAATGTATGGATTATGTAATATAAACATACCTTGATTTTTTATTTTAAATAAATGATATTGATTTTATATAAATGTAAAGTATTGACATATTTCCATGTAAAAATATAAATATAAAGTATTTGCATAACTTTGTTTACATAAAAATATATTTAAACATACTATTAGTGACCTCCTTATTATATATGTATTAAGTATAATTACAAAAAAAAATTAATGAAGGGAACACCTTGTAAATAGACATGTAAAAAAATGTGAGTGCCGTTTCGATATATTAAACATTAATTATGATTTTTTTGAATTCTAGGTAAATATTCCTAGACCATAATAAAAACAGAGATGATATATTTTTTTGTTGGTAGTGCCAAATGTTGTGGGGTCAACCCACTTGTCCAATTCCATTGAGATATTATAATCCATAATTATGAAAAAGAAAGAATAAATTACATCATCACATAATATGAAATTATGAAAAAATAAAGAATAAATTACATCATTACATAGCATGAAATTTATAGAAATGAGGTGAATGTGCAATCACCACTATATCATCTAATAACTAAACCAAAGTATAATCAAGTAGCAAACCAACATTGGGATGAGAACCAAAGTTAATATAAAATTCACCAGAATCAAACGGTGAGCCATAACCCGCGATCCGTCGGAAGTGCATGACAAGAACACACGATTTCCAATGTATGAAGATGGTTCTTCCCCAAGAACAAAGCTCCAATTCCTTAGATTGCAACTTCCTCTTTCAATTTTCTGGTTTTTTTCAATTTTTTTATCTCGTCCCCCCTCTTCATTTGTTGAGTCATTCTATACTTGTTACGATCACAAAATAAAGAGAAAATATATTTTCGAAGAATTGTGAAGTATTGCAGCTCTTACACCTAAATGTTTGCAGAGTTATCCTCTGACCAAAGCAGAGGAGTTAAATTTAAGAACTAAATTGGACCCATTGTAGTCTGCATACATCGAAGTACACTCCCATCTTTTCACGCATTTATTTGACATATAAAAGCAAACCCAAGTCACTGGAATTCAGGGGTATTGAATTTAATTACATTAAACATAAGATCTTCTTGAGATTTACAATCATTATTATCTTGATTTATAAAATAAATTAATCTAAAATAGGTTGTATCGATTTAACATAATGAAATGCCAAGTGTTTTGCATGTGGGATATATGTCCGTTAAATGAGCCTACCACTTGCCAATTGAAATTACCTTACCTCCACTATCTTGTAAGCTTACTACTACCTATGTTACCTCATCAATATCACGCGCTCCAAATCACTGCATTTACATCACTCCATTTCTATTATTGAACTTTGGTTGATATGAATTTCAATTGATAATTCGACTTTCTCATAGCTGGCATTTGATATGAGCAGATCTCCTTTGATTCTTTTCTTTAATTTGTTGTCGATCTCTTCAGCGTCAATTGTAAGCGGATGAAAATTTTCAGTTAAAATGGGAAGAAAAATTAGGATAAAGAAGCTAACAATACCATAACCCATCACCACGTGTCGGCGAAAGAAGGAATGTGAGCCGATACCACATCTATTCAATCACAGTTTTCATTTGATTTGATCAATTTCTATGAAGTATGGTTAATACACAAGAAAATTGAAAAAAAAAACAGAGGAGGTCTCGAGTGCATATGGATGAGAATACCTCCATGTGCGCATTAAGACGCCCACAGGTCCATCTTGTCATAGTCCATCCAGAGGGATATCAGTAGTTGAATTAAGAATTAGCTAATTGGAATAGTCATGGCTGATGCTGATAGATTAAGCAAAGCGTAGAAAATAATTCTTGCCAAATTTGGATGGAATTTGTTTTATGGAAACATTCTCCATAAACTTCTAGATATTTATATTGAATTTATTTTCCCGAAAGTTGAAGGCGATTCCGCTGATTTGATTTTAAATTTAAAGAAAAATTGTCGAAATCAAGAAGATTCTCAGTAGTAGCTATGTCAAATTCTAATAGAATTCGCATTCTATGATACTATTGGTCGGGCGAGTGAGGACTAGGAGATCAATCGCTCCTCTAACTTGATATTTTTCCTCTAACTTGATATTTTTAAGAACTTTAAACTAAATGAATAGAACTGTCTATGAAACTCAAGCCTCTAACTAAAGTCGGTCGCGACTGCAGTTATCGATGAGACTCCTAAAACTACAATACTGCTAGAAGCATGCCTTATTATTATCAACTTGTTCTTTATCTTGTTAATTGATGTACGACGTGACACAACAAAAGAAGACTGCCAAGAAATAGTTTCTATAATAATTTGAGCAATTATATTGTGATTTTATACCTGAGTAATGAACAATCCTTTGTGGCTCAGCTTTGGCTTTAGAACAAGATAATAGAAATATTTTGTGTACAATTGATAACAAGGACCTCCTTCCATAGGATCTCCTATTATGATGTCTAATCGTTCATCTATGTTCTCGAGCTCATCCCTGCGTCAAAGAATTTCGATTAAAGCTTTAAACTTTAGCAGGAACCTAAGAAGTATAAAGTATAGTTTGAGAAAATAAAGCATTAAAAATTCGTTACAACCCAACTCCATACAATTCAACCCCGCTGGCAATGGTCTTCAGGGAAATTAGATAGAGGTGCAACAATAACTTATAGAATAAGGGTTTCCATGTCAATCGCATCAGTCTTCAATTCACTATGCACGACTGTATGTGCAATCTTCTATGTGAGATTCTCAACACCGTATGATGTTATTCGTGGATTGATAATCTTCACACAAAGCACCCCATCGATGGAAATGCGAACATAGAGCTCATTGAACTCGACCAGCCATCAGAAGAGAGTATGAAAGAATGTGAACCTACAACCTTTTCACTTCAAGGATAACACACCATATTCAATCTTCATTGCATGCTCCAAATGCAAAGGGTGAACTTCGATGTTCAATGCAATAAATTAACCGCACTCTTTTATTGTACGAGACTCATGCTGCAACCTGAACACTCAATCTTCCATCGATACATTAGCAGTCACCGAAAGAAGCACCTCACAAAAGAGTGGTTACTGCACAAACACGACAGTCTGTCATGAAGGTTGCATATTCACACAATAGTCGCTCTTCAGAGTCTTTCACGCATAATGCAGTGCATAGTTATCGAATAGTGTTTCCACACAACAACCCTATTGCTGGTCATCACCATCGAACTATATGCGCAAGGTGTTGTAGCTTAAGAAACAATTATAGTCCGAAAAAATGCACGCTAGCCATCAATCACTTCACTGTCTCTTTTCATATAATAAGGATATTTAGGCTCGCTTAACCTCTATGTCGGGGAATCACTATTGCAACAGAGGGTGCCGCTTCCTCTTCTAGTTTGGAATTCAACTAGTCGAAACCCAAAAGGTTATAAACTATATATAGAGAGAGAGAGAATATAAACCATCAATTAATATAGAGGGTTAATCCATAATGTTAACTTATCAATACAAGGTGAAGGGTTAATCCATTAACATTAACTTATCAATACAAGGAGAAAATTAAAGAGACCACTCTAAACAAGTTGAGTTATAGATAGTGCTCAAGCGCTAGAGATATTTTATTTATATTTGTGTAATTAAAGAGTGAATATTTTAATTACATTTATGCAATTATATTTTAAAAAGGTTATAAATTTATTTTTGTGTTTGGGTGAGGGTTCTTTTCTAAAAGGGTTAAAAATATTTCAAATTAAGAGAAGAAAAAAACCACTTTAAAAAAGGTCACATCTTTGTAATAGAAAACTATGGAGTAATCTAGCTGTGGAGCAATCCTCCCTCATTGGACGGAGGAGGAGCAAAGTTAGCGTTGACTTTGCTCCTCCTCCGTCCGATGGAGGGAGTTTTGCTCCATAGCTAGCTCACTCCGAAAACTATTCTATCTAAATGGGAGAAAGAAAAGGAAATAATATATATTTTATTTCATCAAAATTCTAAATGACTTACTTTTAACGTGGCACTTCCTCATTGACGTATTGAAAAAAACCATTCCTTAAATCGAACAAACAAAATCTCATAGTTCACTTTCATAATTAGAAATAGTTATTTAAATAAAACACATATACAAACTAAAATAAAATTAAATTAAAACTGTCAAACATGTTTTTTTTAAATTTTTCAGAAGCGACTTAAAAACTCCAGATGTTTTCCTTCATTTTTTTTCAGCTTCAAATAAGCGATTTAAAAACGCCCAGATGGATGAACAATTACGTAATGGGGTGAATAATTACGATCTCCACCGCGATAGAGACAATGGTGTTATAGAAATATTTCATTGGATGAACAAGCTTATAAAAGAGGAAATTCATAAAGGCAAGGTATGGCTACATGAGATATTTACTCTATAGGAAGAAAAAAGCCTGTGTTTGATATTCATTAATTGAATCAAAGGGCATCATGATGTGCCTATCTTTGATGGGTTAGATACAGAAAAAAGTCAGCAATGAGCATAAAGTCTGAATATTCCAAGAGAGAGTCCCAATCTAAAGAATCTTGCCAAGGGGGCAGTACAAGCAAAGCACTAACCAAGCATAAAAGCTAAGATCAGCCATGAGAGAATCATCTCAACAGACCATCATAATAGTCCCAAATTTTTCGTGAAAACAATAGCTGCAGAACTTCTATCAAAATAAGCCCGCTCCATAAACATGTAAGTTGGTGCAACAAGAAAAAGGAGTCAAAGCTCCTACACCAAGCTCAAAAGAGCTGAAATGTATCATGCAAGGCCAAAAGGCCATCAATAAATGTTGAGAAAAGACCACAACCTGGAGCCAAAGTAAGGGCTGATTTCGATAGCCGGTCTGCAAGCTGGTTGTGTTCACGGAAAATATGGCTAAAAGAGAGATGGTGAAAGCATGAAGTGAGTCTTTTAGTATCCATACACCAATGGCTGAGGGCGAGTGGTCTTAGAGAAATCGTGCATTTCACCCAGCTAATAATGACAGCAGAGTCACCAAAGATATTCAGAGTTGGGATGCCCATAATTTGAGAAATATATAATAGTGCCCATAAGGCAATCAACTCTGCTTTAGTGTTTGTGCTAGTACCAACCCCCAAAGCAAACTCAAAAGAATGGGACTCACTCAAGAAAAGACAGATACCCGCTCCACCAATACCATTAGCAGTAGCCCCATCAAAAAAACCATATGGGAAGGCAAGTACAGGCCCATTACCAATAGCTCTCGGTTTTTTTACCTTTGATGTAGCTAGCTTATACAAATGTGAGAGGTACACAATATGATGAATGATACTCAGGAGGGACGGTTTTATTCCATAAAAGATGGCCCGGTTCTGTTCTTTCCATATAGCCCATATAGCAAAGAAAGGAAGGTAACAAATGACAGAGTACTTGGAAAAATGTGAGGTCCAAGTAGATAAAAAGGAATCGAGATTATCAGAGAATTGTGTGGGAAGAAACTGAAATACATCGCTCAATAGGACAATAATATTCTTCCAGAGAGTGCACGAGATAAAGAGGTGTTGTACATTGTCTTCTCCACGACCACAGAGGGCATAACATCCCGGACCGATCCAGCCTCGTTTCTGAAGATTTTCCCATGAAAGAACCTTATTGTGTAGCGTAAGCCAAATGAAACATCTGATTTTCATCGGCAAATTGCAAGACCAAATCAAAGTAAGCAGGGGACTTTCAATAGGAAGTAGAGACGAATGAATGATACAATCATAGATCAGTTTGGCAGTAACGGAACCATCATGATGGTTGTAGTCCCAAGTCAGACGATCAATACCTGAATTGAGTCGAATACGAGCACCTTCCAAATAACTAGTATATATCTCCCATTGTACCTTCCAATCTCCTACAACATTTAAATCTTCAGCAGTATACCAGTAAGGGTGTTGTCTAGGAAAAGAGTTGTGAGACTGAGAAAGATATGCAATACCCATGTCATCGAGATAGTCTTTGAAGTCCGATGAAATTTCAGGACAGGGCTGAGGTCCAATGATGGGGTCTAAGCCTATAAGAATATCCCTACCATTCCCCGCATGCCAGGAAAGGTGCTTTCCAATCCAGGGGAGGGTGAGAATGAAGCCTTTCCAAAACACTACATAGATTATCAAGGCAAGAACCCGCATAAGGCTTCTATGTTCACAATAAGGTATTTGTGGCAAAAAATCAACAACATCATGGGAGCAACGTTTTATTAAGTTCATAAAAATTCAAAATAAAAACAATAAAACCATAAATTAATGGAGATGGGCAATTAGACCTTATCCATGTAACACATCACCATTTTCTTGACGTTCTTGTGCAGTAATACCTCTCTGGATGTGGAGACTTTGTCGCCTCCCATGATGAAAACGCTTTTGAGGCTGAAATCACACATCATGACTACAAATTAGAATCATGAGAACCAAGTCTTAGTCTTTGCCAACATTTAAAGGGATACAGCTGAGGGATATTGCTTAATTACTTACTTCGGGTGGCAGACAAGCGTCGTATGCAATAGTAATTTGTGATAATTTGTGATAGATAAACTTGTCCACTTCTACGCTTTGCAACTTTTCATCTATAACAAGCACCTGTCCGCAAGAGCAATCAAGCCTCATTGATGTTCGGAGAAAAGGCAATTCACAATCTTTATTTTATATATTTCTACATAATGTACTGCATATATTTACCTTGTCGAATGGTTATGTATCAAACAACACTATATCCAACTGGTAATTGCTCACTTCAGTATGAAGAATGCTGTGAAGACAACGCTTTGCAACTTTCCGTCTATAACAAAGGCCTGTCCAGAAAAGCAAGCAAGCTTTATTGATGTTCAGAGAAAAGGTAATTCACAATCTTTATTTTATATATTTCTAGATAATGTACTGCGTATATTTACCTTGCCGAATGGTTATGTATCGAGCAATGCTATATCCGAATGGTTCACTCGAATGCTCTTCCTATCACTATACTTTGCAAACCCACTTTCCCCTCGAAACGTTAAGGCAACTATGACCAATAAAAGAAGCAAAATTGCAGAATGGCGCGTCATTTTCGAGTTGAGATTGATATATTTAATTCAGTTCACACCGATACACTAAATCGGACAAAGGACGATGAGCTTCTTACATAATGAGAGTGTGCAGGGAAGGAGGAGGACACTGTAAAGGTGGATTTGGTACACGTACATGTATGGAGAAAGACACTTGGTGTCCATGTACTGCAAGGAGAATGACAGAGGTTTGAAGGATAAAAGGTGAATACATGCCAACGCGAAGGGTAAAAGGTGAAGACATGCAAATGGTTAATGCCCCTAGATTAAGAGGGCTACATCCTCACTTCATTCTCTGGAAACACATTTGTTTTTAATGCTTGCAGACACCATGTTGTGAACAACCTTGGGAAAATACACTTGCTTTTAATGCTTGCAGACTGGCTTTTAATGCTTATATTACCTCGAACCCCATCTAACCATATATATATTATAGGCTATATACTAAGACATTATTATAAAATTTATGATGGGTAAGTAAGGGTGTTGAAAATTCCAGGCCTACCCTACGTCACTCAGCCGCCAATGTGAGAAGTAAATATCGAGACGCTAACGTAAGCAGCGAAATACCAATCAACATTCAAATAATTGTATTTTTTTAAAATTACATTTAATAAAAAATATTACAAACTTTAGAAAATTAAAATTTTTACCCATATCAAGATGAATTAATACTCATGACTGATTCATATATCACATGCGGTGAAATAATAAATGGAATAAAATTATCTTAAAAACTTTAAACCATGTTGCCTCGTTGTCAAGGTATGAATCCACCCTATGTCAATTATAATCATCACATGTCACTCTTCCTTGAAATGTTTTATCTTTAAAATGGTTAAACAAATGGAATAAAATTATCTTAAGAACTTTAAACCATGTTGCCTCGTTGGGAAGGTATGAATCCACCCTATGTTAAAATGGTTAAACAAATGGAATAAAATTATCTTAAGAACTTTAAACCATGTTGCCTCGTTGGGAAGGTATGAATCCACCCTATGTTAATTTAGTTAGAATATGTTCATTGATCAAATTCTCAAATGGAAATATATCTTATGTTGGGATTCTAAATTGTATTAAATTTTTCATCCATCATAATGTAAATAGAGTGTTGCCTTTAGTTAAAAAACACCCCTGCCTCAAAAACACCCTTATTAGTCCCTGCCTCATGCTATCAGGAGTATATAAATTGGCTTGGCCAAATTTTTCTGGCTCCGTAAACATATACCAATGTACTTTTAGATCCATTATCCTAAATTTTAGTGAAAAGATGTTGAAAACACTTTTGATCACCCAATTAGAATATGCAAACCTTACTTTTTTATAAACAATTAATTAAATAAACCTTTTACTATGTTCCTGACAAGGGGATATATATGATTTGGTCAAGTGTATTAATTCTGAGTAATTTGAAAAGATTTCTAACTTAAAATAAGGTTTTTCTATAGTGTAGAGCAACTTTTATTTACTAATTTTTTTAATTATTGATTTTTTAAAATTGTCATTAGTTCTGTCAAGGTCACGTTGGCTTGGATTCTAGTGCCCCAAGACCCGACGATGAAGTGATATCACCAATTATTTAAATGCATGCCGGTTTTTTTTAATGTTTTTGTTTTGGTTGTTGAGGTGGCTTCTAGGAGGTAGGGTTATGGTTGGTCATTGAAGAATTATGAAACCATTATTCCCACTTCCCAATACCACTAACACACTGTCAATTGCTTGCATGCCTTTGTGTCAGTTCCTTGCATGCCTTTGTAGTGAGGTAGTGTCCATGCGTTGTTGGCATGAAGCCTACCTTGTTAATGATGTTGCGGTTCAAAAATCACATCACATACATCCTATGCACTGGATGCTCTGATATCAATGAATCAATGAATGAATAATGGCTTTGGTCTTGACTTCAAAACTGCCCCAACCTTCCTATACCGAGCCCTATTAATGAAACATACCCAACGAATTTTCTCTATATAATATCCCCAAATACCCTTTCTTAGTAGAAGTGGTGAAGTTCAACGATTAGATGGCTACGCTGGAGTTTCTTGCAATCTAGTCTTCATAAGAAAGGGTGAGTAATGTGTCATTTAGCTCCCATCTGATTAAATGGTTGATCTGTTGTGTAAGGTGAAGAAGCATTAAAGCCCCCCGACGAATCGAAACCCACTTCATTAAAATTAATGAAGAACAACATTCATGGTCATTTTATATCTAATATAGCGTGCCTTCACTTAATGGCAACATGGATCCGGTAAGTCCGGAGTATCAAGTTGAGAAAGTACCAATATTGAATGTTTTACCTTTTCCATTTATACAATGATATGTTTTTTTGATATTGCAAATTCTTCTGTGAAGATTATAAACTTATAAACCTGGTGGAGTGGCATTGTGGTTTTTTTTGTTTAACATTATGGGCTCTATGGATTTCTTTGTAGAATTCGACGAGAACCACACCGCAAGCAATTCCTCCATCAGGACATAAGCTGGCCAGTTCTTCCATCAAAGAGATATAATAGGATCATAAGCCGCATTGTACGTCAAAGTTTCAAGGTTTAGGGTTTCTCCTATTTGAGATTAGTTTTTCCTATTTTGTAGATATAAGAATCTAATCACATGATAAAAATAGCATACATGTGTGAAATTGTAAATGTATAGCCCTTAAACAAAGCGATAAACTATATAAGATATATTTAGATTATATTAATGTTTTCAAGAAGATGCAGATTGGTAAACTATATGATATATAATTATATTAGTGTTTCAAAAGATGTAAATGTGTGTAGGAATTTTTGAAAGGTTTTGTGAAACTCTAAATGATCCATATTTGGATCATATATATATATATATATTCTAACTATATTAGCATTTTTTTATTATTTTATATGAATTTATATATTTTTAAATACAATTGTAATTTTATATTAATATATTTTAATTATATTAGCAGAGTTATTTAAATTGTGGTCTATTATTATCAATAAGTTAATATATGTATCATTCAAAAAAGAAGAACACATGTAATATATGCTTTGCCAAAAAATTAAAAATACTCTCCTTAGGCTTAAAAAAGCATGGAAAATTCCTAGCACAGGTTCAGTAGCTTAATTTCCTGGAAAATCCCTAAAGATGCTCACTAGCTTATTTCCTTCCTCCTATTGTTATGTCATACACAGGACAATATAGTTTTCACGAAGGTGGTATTATTCATGTCGGTGGAAGTAAATTTTATGGTTTTTTTAAAGTCATGACTATAGTTTGTAATTTTTATATTAATTTACTAACCATTTTTCTTAAATGGGATTGGTTCATATGCATGATGATCACAGCCCACCGCCACATATTGGGAACCATTTTATGAGGCTGAGATCATGGCAGTGCAGAAGCTCATCACTTAATTAAGACCATTTGGGCTAGGTTTCAACCTTAACACTTAGCTAGCTGAACCTATAGCGTGCATGTTAAACGTTTTGGGGCCCTTTGTTGGTGCCATTATGCATGTCCATATGTTGAATTCTTGTGGAAGTGTGCTCTCTTGAAGTTTAATTGTCTAAACAACACAAGTCTAAGAATTATCCATAAATTGTCGTTAACTCTAACCAAATTCTTCCTCTCTACAACTTTCTACAAGAAAGCACATGGCAATTTCGAGGACATTGCCACCACATGGCTCTTGTTTGGCTTCATATTGAGGCGAGGATGATTCAAATGAAAATTCAATATAATCCTTAATTTAATAGATACATAGCATATTGGGAGTTGAATTAATGTTAATGCAACCTTTAACATTACTTTTCTAATATTAAATGCTTAAATATAAGTTGCATAACATTCTTCATGATATTTCTTTAATGATATATGTGGTATCTTCATGCACCATCACCATCTTACTTATAAACATTTGGCGGCCTCGTTGATTCAAGGCCTAACAAATTGTTTTGCATTTCTTCCTTTATTTTCTCATTCACACCCATGCTACTAACCATCAATTTGTAGCTTGTAACTCCCTTGCGACTACTACTAAGATTAGTTTTTACTTACCATGGGTTGCACTTAGTCCTCCTCTATCTCTCTTCATCCTCCCACTTCATTTTCATATTTATCTTCCTTTGTTCTCTTCTATATATTCGTATATGTCTCTTCCTTCGTCCTAGTCTATCTTTGTCTTTATAATTCATGTAGATTCTTTTGCTTGAACTCGCTTGAACTCAAGTTTATTGATGCTTCTTCTTTTATTTTTTGTATTTTTTCCATTGCAAGTCTCACTAGTCTTAGTTCCCATTGTTGGACATTGGCTTCAATGCTCCTCGTGAGTTTCGTGACATGGCATAACCGCCTCCCAAGATCCTAAATCTGGCGATTGTAGCGGAGATTAAAACTTGTAGGTTTGGGTCTAACGATAATCGTGATTCCAACAATTGGTATCAGAGCAACAGGTCAAGGGTTTGAAACTCACCCGACTCGCGTTGGGGAGGATATTGTTGGACATTGGGTTCAACGCTCCCTGTGAGTTTTGTGACATGGACTAACTTCCTCCCAAGATCCTAACTCTGGTGATTGTAGCGAAGATTAAAACCTGCAGGTTTTGGTCTAACGACAGTCGTGATTCCAACACCCATTGCTTCGGAAAAGCTCCATGTATTTTACTTATAACATGATTCTTAGAGTCATTGGATTGCTTTTTGTACTATAAATGAAAGGTACATCTATATGTTCTTTCCACTATATCCCTCAAAGTTTTATTAAACTTCCGCCCTATATTAACTTTCGATACCACTCCAGTTGATCTGATGACCAAATCACCATAATTTACATTCTTCGAAATTTTTATCTTTTTAGGCGGTCATATTTCCTTGTTGTTTGTCCCTACACTACACAACATTCAATAAATTTGAAATCCAAAGTTTGAAACCTAATAGAAATTGTTGTTGAGAAGCATTGTCTATAAAAAGTCAAATAAAAATCTCATGTTAATCACCTTTTGATCCACATAATTCCGCAGTTTGCAATAATTTCTTAAATCATTTTTCTCTTCTTCCCTCAAATTATGAATAACCTTAAAGAGTTTCCTCAAATTTTCCCTCTACATGACACACATAACCAATACATATCATCTAAACCTACATATAAATTCATTATGTTACTTTTATATTAAAATTGCAATGAACTTTCCATGTTCTTTATGTCGGATGTATCATGTGTTTTCCTCACTCGCTTTGTTCTAATTTGTATTCCATGATCTTATATCTACTTTTTTTTATCAATAAATGCGCTGCATAATGAGACACATAAATTATAAAATGTTTTTTACACAATAAATAAGAATTTTAGGTAAAAAAGTATTCGGGATAGTCGATGCACATGATACAAAAATTCAGCACTGGTGTGCCTTATATGATATAACACACCGATAAAGGTATTTACATTTTTTAAATTAAAACAAATCTACATGGTGCATCGTTGAAAAATAAATGCATTGTTGCATATGTCCTATAATATGTGCACCAATTAATTTGTTAACAATTTTTCAACGTCCAAAAACGATGCTCATTATAAGGATAATACACTGATGCGACTATTCTATAAAATGTGCAATGCAGACTGTGAAAGCATTTTTGAAAAAAATAAATTGACAACAATAGTCTAGAAAGGTCGGTTTCGAATTGAATCACATCATGATCGTGGTCCAAGAGAGACCCAAATCCCCATATACTAATATATATAACCAATAGGCTTACATCGCTAAAAATCAAATCTTGTTGTGAAATAGAAAACAAAAGGAAAGCAAGAAGAACCCTAGGGTTTGTAGTAAAGAAGGTAACTCTAAAGAAAGAAGAACAAATCAGGGAAAAATTTAGGGACAAAATTTAGCCCATGGGCTATTTTTCAAAAAAAAGATTCGCCAAATTCCATTGCTTTCTCAAATGGTTTGCCCAAATTCAATGGGATAAGTTTTTTATTTTAAAAAAATGCCAAAATTGTCCCATAACTATATAAAGTCATCGGAAAATTGAATATTTTTACAAAAAAAACACCAAATAGTTTATGGTTTAAAATGTAAGAATTATTAAGTCTTGCTAAGGTTTCTACACTTTAAGAAATTTATGGATCCTTCAAATTTTCCCTGGAACACATGGGTTCGCAACATTGAAGGTAACTCTAATATCCTTTATTTTCTTTGGAAAACATATAAAACGTATGCCCTTTTTTATTATATTGAACGAAATCTTACCTAAAATATCTCCTATGCAGATTTGTATGTGTCCACAGTGATCCGTTGGAAAATTTATCTTTAATGAAATTTGTCTCTCCAAACTCTTTCATGGTAAGTCTCTCTTGCATAAATCACTCCTCAAAATTTTGGCCAAAAAATGTTTTGGGATTAGGGTTTTATTTTATTTATAAGCTCACTTTCTTAGAATTAAATACCAACTCTTTTTTAATTTGATATTTCATCACATTGATGATAAATGAGTGCATCTTGTTTTTTATTTTGATTTTGGTGTACCACTCAAATAATAGTGCATCGGTGCGCTATAATCATATAGGTGCACGATATAAATTTTAGGGAAAATTGAAAACATAAACTTTCATACTTTATTTA
Source organism: Pseudotsuga menziesii (assembly GCA_001517045.1). NCBI lineage: Eukaryota > Viridiplantae > Streptophyta > Pinopsida > Pinales > Pinaceae > Pseudotsuga > Pseudotsuga menziesii. The sequence goes on along the minus strand of LPNX010471956.1, from coordinate 14,835 downwards.
TTTATTTAATGATGCACTAAGTAGATAATATAGCATCATTGCGTATTACTCACATAAGTGCACCAATGACACAACAAAACAAAAAAATCGATGTGTAAACTTCCACAATTATTTCTTTGCGGAGGTTTTTCCTTTATGGAGGTGGTTCCAAAGGTTTTAGTTGGTCCACATATGGAATTAGTGCGTTAGTCTTGTTAAGGAACACCAATGTGCCAATACAATTTTTGGTGCATTGGTTACTTTATTAAAAAAAGTGTTGCATGTTTCCCAATTTTTATCTTAAGAATGAAGACATGTATTGATTGAATTTTTTACTCAATTGTATGTGCAAAAAGAGAAATAAATCAAATGGTCGATTCTTCAACTTCCATATCATTCCATATTGTTCCAAGTTTAAGTTCTTTGATGTTGTCACCAATAATTCCATATTTATTATATTTTGATTATCTATTTAAATTTATGTTGTCTTTTCACTTGCATTTGAATAATTGTGCATCAACATTTGCAAGATTCTGATTCCAACACTCCCAAAAAGTCATAAGGTCTTAACTAGAACAACATATCGTAGGTAGATGGTACATGAAAATTAAAGGTCACTTCATCTCTCCAACTACAACATGCCATCATTCAGTAACCATCCTGGACCAATGGTACTTCAGCGTGAGTGAGAACTCTTTTATGACACCCTAGTAGTATCTAGTTGTTCAAAATGTAAAGGGTTGAAAGTGAACCCTAGGCATGTCACAATGTCCCATTATATTAATGAAAAACTACCCAAAGTTGATGGTCTAATACCCCCCACCACGATCAATGATCCAGAAGGTGAAATAGAAAATACACGAAGGAACACTTCCATATTCTCATTCTTTGAAAATTTGGAAGCCAAATCAACCATGTTTCATCGTAAATTGACAAATAAATCTCCTTTTACTAACTCAACCAAGATTTCTAATGAGCCAACATATGATATTAATACCACCCAAAACATCTCTACAAGGAGATCCAAAAAGTTGTATGAGCAAAAAGCAATAATTCCCAAGTACAGACAAAGGTCGATTCATTTGTTGGATGGTAGCGATCACTTCTCTCTTCCCATCCATCTGCAAAGTAAACACCGCCCATATGTAAAGTAAATACCAAACGGGTTATAATCACGCATTGTATGGCACTTGGTTATCTTACCTTCATGTGCCTAGTGTTGGGACATAATTCTTCTATTGTAGTACTAATTACATGATGCATCTAAAATAAATATTGAAAATATTGGGTTGTTTATCCTTTTCGGTTGTGTTTGTTCCTACCAAACAATTAGTAGCACTTATTCCATTTTGTGGTTTGTTGTATAGTCGATCTGATTACTTGAATATTGTTAAAGACAAAATAGTATTTCCATGTATAGTATGTGTATGAATGGTGTAATACCCCAGTTGTTAAGCCCTAGGAATATGTTATTATTTTTTATTGGTCACTAGGTGTCAGGACTATGGACTTTGGACTTTGTTGTTGTTATCATTTAATTAAATAACTAGCTCAACATGAACAAATAATGAGAATGGGGGACATGGCTTCTACTTAAGAGGGGGTTGGGTACTAGGAGTTGTTGCTCTCCCTAACATTACTTGTTGGGCCCTATTTTTTATTGTTTTGGGTTATTGAGAAACTATTGAGTCATTTTTTATGATTGGTGGATCCTACTTGGCTAGTTCTCCCTCCTTATCCTCTTGTGATGCTCTTCATCCATTCATGTGCCACTAGCTATTTTTATCCTATATCCCTTGGAAAAAGTGTAACTCCCTCCTTACTTCACCTTTTCCTAGTATGGGAAGGAATGTAATAAATCAGTAACTCCTCTCTCTCACCAATTCAAGTTGGCTTTTAACCTTGGGAGTTACCACTCTTGAAATTGAAGCGACTCACTTGAGGATTTGAATGAATATTTGTGTATTGGAATGAGTTTTCTCTCATTCTCTTCTCTCTTTTTTCTCTTAATCTCTCCAGTGAAGCGGGATGCTCCCTTGTCTGAAAAATGCACGCTTTCAAGTAGTAGAGGCTTTGTATTGTTAAAGTTTGAAGGACTTGTAATGCGGTTTGAAGACCCTTAATGGGGATTGAATATTGACTGTGCAGAACACACCATGAGTCCTTATCCCATGTCTGAATCTAGCATGCGAATACCAAAGGTGGATGTTGATGTCATGAGGGAATTGTGTAGCATGCGAATACCAAAGGTGGATGGTGATGTCATGAGGGAATTGTGTAGTGAAGGGAATATCATTGTACCAAGTAGTGTAGATGGAAGGGAAAGTTTAGATGGAGAAAGGTGTTGCTGCGGTTTATGACAGTGTGAAAAGGGTGCAACCATATGTTATGGTCCACCTATTTTTGATCATTTATAGTTTGTTATACCTATTACATTGCATCCGAAGCAACGCTTCTAGTAAGGAATACTTATTGTTTCTATGAAAAAGATTTTTCCATGACTAAGATACAGTTGTTGTTGTGTGGCGGTGTTCCCGGGGTTGAGATGAGTGTGCCATCCCTTTTGGTTTGAGAGTGCCTCTCTTATGAATCTATGGCCTCAACTCGAGGGTGATTCTCATGTTGAAATATGCTTGATACATGAATGTCTAACCTTGGGTGTAACATTGTACTGTTGAATCTAGTTGCTTTCATTGAGATGAGTATTTTGTTATATGTTTATTTATTGCAATTTTTTATATTGTGTGTGTATCAAAGAGAGAGAGAGAGAGAGAGATGATCTATTATGTACTTAGATGGATGTAGGTGGCAGCCATGAGATCTTATTTTTATTGTTGTTAGATGGTATCTAGATATCTGATTTTTATTGTTGCTTAGATGGATGTAGATGACAACCTTGATATCTAATTTTTATTGTTGCTTAGATGACTGCAGTCGGTAGCTTCATACCTGATTTTTATTGTTGCTTAGATGGATACATATGACAACCTTGATATCAAGTTTTATTGTGGACCAGATGTATGTAGATGACAACCCTGATATCTAGTTTTGCTTATGTTAATATGGTTGTAGGTGGCAGTCAATAGATCTGATTTTTAACACTATTATTGTCGTTGATTATGGCAGCATATAGATGTATTTAATTACATTGTTTATGGTAGCTAGTAGATATGATTTTGATAATGGTTATAAGGCTGAAATGGATATGATATTTGATGTTTGATTACATGTTAATATATTTCTCATATTTGGTTGCATTTCATGCTTGCATTTACCTTCCATAGCATGTGCATTGGGGAATGGTCTACATAGGTTTTTGTGCATTTCACTAAAGAGGTTGAATACTTTATTTTATTGGCTTTTTGACATGTTGGATTATCCTTAATAACCCTTATTTTGTTGTGCATTACCTTGATTCAACCCTCCCCTTGGGTTTCTAGGTGTTTGTTCCCTTGGATTTAGGGCTAGGGACATGATAGAGTGGTATAAGAGCATAGGTTTCAACTTTGCAGATGTTGGGCCTTCTACAATTTTATAACTCTATTTTTTTAATGTGTTGTCAAATAACTTTGACCTCCATTAAGAAAGTGGAAGGATTTTGTGCTAACATTGATTGATAATGAACACATTGCGACCTCCAATTATGTCAATTGTTGAATGAGCGCCATGTAGTGTGATTATTGAAAAACAAAATTTTAAACCCCTAATCAAACTAGCGAAGACTAAAGAATCGGAAGAACAGTGGAGAGTAAGCTACAATAGTAGAGATTAGAGATAAGAGTTCAGCAACAGAGATCACAGTTTAGCTACAAAGATCATGGATGGATTTCAAAGAAAGACAGATGCCATATAGCCCTAAAGAGAAGTATGTTGGAAGAAGAGAATTAAAATCAAATGGACATAAGAGGAGCAATGAATCCTTAAGTTTGGAATATTCAGTAAGAATGTGAAGAGAGGATATTGAAAGGATCATTCACATTCAAGAACAAATAATGCTTGATCTGAAAAAATTGCAAATGATCCAAAGATCGGCTCCAAGAAACCATAAGGAAGCCATAATACATAAGCTAAGAAGAGATTACGAGAGATCTAAAACATCCTCAAGGTTACCTCGTCACAAACCCTCTGCAGAGAAGAATAAAAAATATTCATCAAGTAGCTCATAAAGCATCTCTAAAAGATCCCCAGTAAGATATAAGAAGAGAAGGTTTGCACATAATTAACTAGTGGGAGAACTAAGAAGAATCAAACCCCCAACCTTTGATGGAGTAGTGAAGGAAGGAGAAGATGTTGAAGCTTGATTGTTGAGACTTATAAAGTTTTTCCAGTTACATCGTTACATACTAA
>LPNX010471904.1:151779-169728 GCA_001517045.1 Pseudotsuga menziesii | reverse complement strand
ATAATTGTATTTCCAACACATCAAACCTCTTACATTTCTCCATACTAAATCATTGACAATTTCATACAATTACAATTCCAAATTAAGAATGTCACAAGACAAGCGATTGTTATATTTCCAATGTGGGCAGTTAAAGTGCTCTTAAATCTTTATGAATAAATTATTGACTTGTTAAAAATGTGTCAATATCAATCTTGTAAATTGTATAACATTTAAATTCAACTGTGTTGCTACATACAACGGCCTTACATGAAGCAAATTGGTATACTATTAATTGAACTTAAAGTTAATAAGTATTGTGTTGTTGGAACTGTATAGAACGTGACGAAAATCCAGGACAAAAAGACAAATATGATCAAGCGAAGATCAATCACTCTCCATAATTATTCTCATTGTTGGACTTCTCTTCTCGCCTGCTAGCTTCTATGCTAATGTTAAAATCGACTTCTTAGTCGCGAGGGCTAAATTCATTCATGTATCTATCTTCGTTCACTACATCATCACGATGAAAATTTTCAGTAGGCTATCTTCTTCTTAAGTTTTGTGAAATTCTCTGGCAATCGTCACTGACAGAGGTCCTTGTCATGTCGGAATGAAAGATGTCAGGTTCTGAGGCTTTGTTTATTCGTTTTTATTGATAAATGTTCACCTACACGTATGCTAGAACCACTGAAATATATGTCCTGGATATTTGATTGTATACATACATTATCTGTCAGCTAAAAAAGGAGCAATAGATCTAGAAGAGAGTACATAAAAGAAAGCTTGTATCAGCTTTCCTGTTCACTTACACTCATATATGCACAAGGTCATTCCATTATCGCTAAAAATTCCTCGGGAGACAATTATAACCTCTAACTCTAGAAGGGATTTCATAAGCAAAAGCATACCCTACCATTCATAATCCATAGGCCTATCTTGAGAGAGATAAGCTTATATGTTTATGTTAGCCTTACACATATTATATTATAATAAATATAATGCGTACACTAATACAAATAAAAATCAAAATAATACCAATTTTATAATGCAAGGTTACATGTAATATGGTAAAAACTCCATTTTCAAATACTCTTCATTTTTTCCTATGTACATTGATTATAATACAAAACATCATCATTATAAAAGTTTCAGATGTAAATGTTGTTTTNGTAAAAACTCCATTTTCAAATACTCTTCATTTTTTCCTATGTACATTGATTATAATACAAAACATCATCATTATAAAAGTTTCAGATGTAAATGTTGTTTTTTTTATATTTATATCAAAACGAAATAATAACATTTATTTTCATTTATATTATACTATGCATACATACAATGCAACTTCTTTATATACCTTTTCATCCTAAATATAATCTCCTACAACCACTTTGTCTATTACATGTCTCGACATGCTAAATCATAAGCATTGCTTCACAATGATAATTGTATTTCCAACACATCAAACCTCTTACATTTCTCCATACTAAATCATTGACAATTTCATACAATTACAATTCCAAATTAAGAATGTCACAAGACAAGCGAGTGTTATGTATGCTAGAACCACTGAAATATATGTCCTGGATATTTGATTGTATACATACATTATCTGTCAGCTAAAAAAGGAGCAATAGATCTAGAAGAAAGTACAGAAAAGAAAGCTTGTATCGGCTTTCCCGTTCACTTACAAGAAGGAAAAATTCATGGAAGATCAGTCCATTTATTACTAAGCCATTGCTAGTGCATTGCAAGCACAGGGATATTCAAGGGGAATATATAAGTCTTGACTTTCTAATGGAACGTCTGAAATATGGGGACCTGAAGTATTGGGTTCTGCATCAAATTAATAATGTGTCTGCCTCACCTCTCGAGAGATACCGGAGACTGGAATCGTTTGTAGGAGTTCTTTTAAATATGTTGTTGAGAATATTTCAGTCTGTTCCATAACCTTTTCCCCGGGAAAGGCAATGAGAGAGGCCCTAAATAAATTGAGAGCGATTTTGAAAACACTTTCTGGAGGATTGGCCAGACAGGAAAACCGACCCTGTTGGTTTTTGAAGTGATCGAACACATCTGACACAAATGTATAATGTATTTAGCTATCAATATCTACACGCAGATGCCATTTGGCTTCAATCAATAAACAAATTGGGCGAGGGATTTATTAATAAAACTTGGATACCTGGAAACACAGTATATCCATGTAATCGAAGAATACGAAACCCCAAAGCAATTGTGTTGAGATCAGTATAAACGCTATCTCTTCCACATCCAATGCCTTTTTCACTCCAAAAACTGCTGGCCAAATAATTTATGGTTTTAATGTGTATTCGTCGTGAAAACATAATCAAAAGTTTGAAGCCAATCAGGACTTACTTGTAAACATAATGAAGGGCATCTCTTATCTCATTTTGGAAATGCCTCTGGATCCCCAAACGTTCAACGTTATCGACCATCCACAAGCGTTGAAGGAGATATTTGTCTAAAATTCTACTGCAAAAATATATACTGTTTCAGATCTGCTGGTGTCTAAATCATGATCTGTACATGCACCTAAATCTAGAAATGCTTATTAGGAAACTGATGATTCACAACAGAAATAGCAGTATTTTGTTAGTTAGCATGGAGTCTCTAGTTGCTTTCAGAATACATGATCAAGATAATAAGATATAAACATGGAACCTACTTTATCCGTACATGAGATCAGATCATAATTTGCTGATATGGGTCACTGAGTTTCATCGTCCTGTTTTATTTCAGAAGCGGGGTCCTCATCTTCAAAAGTATGCAGATCTCCATGATGAGGAGCATGGACATGACCAAATGCTCGTATGTGATCCTTGAGAGACCTTTTGTGCTTGAAATCCGAACCACATATACAAAACCAAAGTTTTCAGCAATTTTTCTCGTGTGTTCCCTAGTCACCCCGCACAGCAAAGGCCTTTCCACACCTACGACACATGAAGGGCTTGGTGCCATGCTTGCGCTTGTAGTGAGTCTGAAGAGTGCGAAAGTATTTCAGCGATTTTGCACGGGGATGATTGATATTGTTCCTGCATCCTTCGGCACAGCAGTAACATGGGAGCCTCAGCATTGTTGTGGGCTGTGTACCTCTCATATATTCTGGGCCTCTTCTATACTGAGATCCATGCCCCCACATATGCATCTGCACATATAATGTCAATTCAATAACTCAAGAAAATAGATTTCTCATTCCAAATATTATGTCATCATAAATTATTCTAAACAGATCTTCCCAATGGATATCTATATACATATGTCCAAAGTATATTGCTGCTATTTACATCTTGTTACATTCAAGAACAGCAATTGTAAATCTATGAACATAAATCCTGCACTTATTAGAATTCTACCTTTGAAAATCCATTCATTCTGGTGAGTTATATACCATTTGAAACAGAAGATTCAATTTAACAGTGACTGCATCTGTAAATGAAGATCAAGAACATCATCAAAAAACCCTTCATTTTCTGACCTTCCATCTTTGATATTTCTTGTAGGCTAAGATTCAGTTACAAAAGGGGGCCATTTCTGCTTACGCGACTAGTTGAGATCAAGACATCCCCCATTAGTTTTGCAAAATAACACAGAAGATCTAAACTAGGCAGCTCGCAGATATCACTTTTAACAGCCCCCATGCTGTTCGTCGCTTCCTGAAACCACCAGAGAGGTTGTTGCGATATGCGATGGATTGCAGTTACGCATTAGTGGGCGTAACCTCCACCACATTACACATTAGTGGGCGTAACCTCCAGGAAGGGCTGCATCCTGCCACATTGCAGCTTTAACCACGATCAGCCACAGGTGAACGCCATTTCCATAACAAATTTTATAAACAAACCTTTAAACTGTTAGTTAAAATATCAGACGATTGGGATGATCTTGAGCATCCACTTGGTGGGATTTGCAGGATCTTGATGATCCGCTCAAGAAAGTCCATCCCCCAAAATACCATTGATATACAAGTGTTTATATACATCACCCTAATCTAGTTTGTATTAAGTAACAATTTAAAATTTATTAAATGGTTTATAAGATATATTGTATGGTTAATAACAATACTTAATTGTTACCTTCAAATAAACTTTTGTTTGTATCAATGTACTAATACTTTAACTCTAGTGTATTTTCACTGTTTCTTTTCTACAATTTTTTTTATTTCGTTATACTTAAGTAAAAACAGTAAACACAATTATATCACAACAGTGTTTTGCTTCCATAATATTTTAAACATTGAAATAAAAATTACTCTGTTATCTACAGTTACACAATCCTATGTACTATTTTCATTCTCTTATCTACTTAAAGCATTCTATCTGTGCTAGAGTACGGCCTGGTTTCAGGTGTGGAAAAACACAGCTTAGTAATTCATTTTCATTCTAACACATTATTCTCTAAATCCATTTCATTTCTATAACAATCTAATAAAAATACTAACTCAAACATTTCATAAACTGAACTATTAACATTCACATAGCAATTAACTAAGATTTATTTAACTAACACAGTAAAATAAAATAACTTAGAACCTGTCGAGGACAGATGACAACAGCTTTAGGAGGTCGTTCCTTCCTATCAATCTCCTGGAGAGTGCTCAAACAATGCTTCCTCAGGACCCTCGAACCTGTTCCTGGTCTCCTTGGCTGAGAACTGGTGGAGAATGCAAACAGTAGAACCCTCTGTCAACTGACTAGTTCAATACCTCAGCAAAATACTCTGCTCTCAGCAGTCTGATCTTCAACATAAACGCTGCACTAGATCAATCAGCATTTATCCCCTCAAACACTTTCCAAATTTCTCTTCCATTGAATTTCTCTGAAGTACATTCATTCAACTTGAATGATCACTTCTCTAGAATGAGCAGCCTCAGCTCTCTTCAATGGGAACTTTTATAAAGATTGCCTAGGTCTTTTGGGTCAGTTTTCATTAATTGAGCCACCTGCTCTGATTCCACTTTCTTGGGGAATCATGACCACAAATGTAGGGAAGTTGCCACCTGCAACAGTTGGAAGTGGTTTGAGGATGCTGCCACATGTCAGTTTGCTCTCCACCCAGTCTCCTCCACCATTTTGACCAGTAAACACTCTCTTAACAGCTCTCCTAAGCTCTCCTCCTTTATTTATTTATAAATAAAATATTCAGAATTTACAATAAATATCCTTGACCCTAATGAGTCATCAATTACAACTTAGCATAAAATTTAACATATCGTCCTCAAATAATATTAAATTATTTTTACAAAATTGGGATATGTGACAAATATTGTCTTCTACACATTAGTTTGCTTGATTGACACCTAGTGATTGTCGAACTTTAAATATTTTTTACTAAAAAACTTGCTACCCTTAGTTATTCGCTAAGATCATCAATATGAAGGATTGGATATTGGTTCTTTGTTGTGATTTTGTTCATGGATTTAAAATCAATATAAAGTCGTTATTTCATGTCCTTTTTCAAAGCCACAATCTAGTAACTTCAAGGTAAGGAGCTTGGTCAAATCTAGCCCTTTCATACTAGCTCGTCAATCTGGTGTTTGATCTCCTCATTCTCCTTAAGGGAGCATATGCATATCAAGTCATTAGTTATAGGGGTCACCCAATGTCAACTCAATTGCATGATTTTCCTAACAATGCAGAGGTACCCCTATGGGTGAAGTAAATATATCTATAATCTTCCACTTGCTTCTTCTATACAGAAAGACCCCTTAAAGAATATAAAGGATTATTGAAAGGAAACTCATTACTCAACAAGAGGTATCTTTTGAACATCAAAACAAGATAATTAGTTACAATGCACAAAACCAATTATTACAATGATACTAAATATCACCACTCAAAAAGGGGCGACGAAAGGAAAACAATTGTTGCAAATGTGGTAAGAATTGAACTCTAGGGCATATATGTGAATCCTTGTCATTACACTACTTTAAATAGTGGATGGAAAGAAAGTAGAAATCATAAACTTAGGAAAAAAATCACTATATGATACAATTAAGAATCTAGTAGTGACGAAACACCTCCAAAAATATCACTAGCATTAATTTCACGAAACTGCAGAATACGAATGAAGAACAAGAATTCCAAAAAGGAACAATAACAAAACAAACAAATACAAGAACAAGCTACAAAATATATGTTGCTTCATGATCTCAATAACACTGATATGACCCAAGTTCCAAGAAAAAGCGAAGAAAAACCTAAAACTCCACTTTCAACCATGACATGGAAACTACTACCTAATACCTTGAAGTTGAAAGGAAACATGAAAGATATAACTATAATGATTATTTTAGATTCCAATATTATTACCTGTAACTATATAGACCATCAATTTTGTTAAGAGACTAATCATTTTTGCATACCCACCAAGAACCTAAGAGTTACAACCATTGATAGATGGACAATGAAGGGAATAACAAGATGTCACAAAACCTATGTTCAAATACAAGAATTGGAATTAAAAATAGCATTTTATGTTCTACACTTAAGAGATAGAAATGGTACCATGCAATAAATATTTGATTCAATTGGATATTTATACCACCAACTTTGAAGAACAATTCATAAAATTTAATTCAACCATGTTTACAGGGAGCTTAATTAGGATTCTCTATTTTCTCTATTAAAAGTTGCTTTGGGTAAAATGGATGGAAAGCTCCATTATTTTCTTATTGCTCATGACTCTTTGGTGAGAGAGGGACAATTTGTCTTCTTCTAATGGTGATCAAAAGAAGAAGGCTGGTGGTGACGTGTCTATCTTTTAATAACTCTGAATTATTGTTTTGTATGTCTCCTTGGTAGCTTAGTTTAATTTGTCTAGCTATGACTACATGGAAGTGAGAATTGAGTCCTACAATGTGGATTGTTCCGTGGATCTATGAATTGTATGTAACGACAACTTTTTATTAATATAAAGTTGTCTTAAATTTCTCAAAATTAAAAAAATAAGTATAAATTATATTTTATATTTAACTCTAAAAAAGTGATAAAAAAAATATAAATATAAAACCCTAAAAATTAGCTCAATTAGTAAAACTTGGACAAACTAAATATAAAACCCTAAAAACTAGCTCAATTAGTAAAGCTTCAACAAACTATATACTTGAGTACAAAACAACCTTTCTTACCAATTTACATCAAAGACCCCACACCCTTCCCATAATGACTAGTCAATATATATTGGGCAACCTTTCTTACTTACTGAATTTGGCATATGTCTAAAAAGTTTCAACCTCCCTTGTTCTGGGAAACGATGGTTGCACTGCATATCTTGATGTGACTGGATGCCATCTGAACAAGCGAATGCGAAATGCCCGTCGTATCCCACCAACCTCTAATTTAGACTCTCTGAGAATGCTTTACATAAAGAAGTTTGGATTACAATTAAGTGAGATGAGTACAGTGTTCTTTACTTTCTCATACATAAATTTCGTTGAACGGTCAAGACGGGTCCCCTGACTGTTACTGCAAATCCAAATCCAGTTCGCTTATACTCTATGCTCATGTAACGGCTACGGTACGTTATAACGCCACGCAGGTACTATTTAAGCGAAGGCCTTCCTCTCTACAATCCGGACAGTATAGTATCTATTCTTATTCTTAGCAGCATCATACAAAATAATTGATTAGGATCTCTCATAGAAGCTTAGAAGAATAGCAGGATGGCAGATGTGGAAGTAGAAGGCGGAGAACAACAAACCAAAGATTACAGAGACCCTCACCCGGCCTCTTTCTTGGATTACAGAGACCCTCCCCCGGCCCCCTTCTTGGATTCGCAAGAATTGAAACGGTGGTCGTTGTACAGAGCCGCCATAGCTGAGTTCGTTGCCACGCTGCTTTTTCTCTACATAACAATAACGACAGTAGTTGAAAACAAACAAAGCAATGGTATCTGCGGTGGAGTTGGGTTGTTGGGACAAGCCTGGGCTTTCGGAGGAATGACCTTCGTTCTTGTCTATTGTATATCTGGAATTTCAGGTATAAGAAGCCAAGTGCATTCTACAGGCCTGTTCATAATTTGATTGATTTTTTATATATATGGTGGGTTTGCTATATCAGTTGAAAGTTTTGTGTCACGTGTAGGGGGTCACATCAACCCGGCTGTAACGTTTGCAATGTTTCTCGCGCGAAAGGTCTCGCTTCCTCGCGCTGTATTGTACGTTGTAGCACAATGCCTTGGTGCCCTATCTGGAACTGCCCTTGTGAGACTCATTCAGGGGAGCTTCTATGTCTCCAACGGAGGAGGATCGAACTCTGTATCTCCCAGTTATTCCAAGGAAACTGCTCTTCTTGCGGAGATCATCGGCACGTTCGTCTTGGTTTACACAGTCTTCTCTGCAATAGACCCCAAGCGCAATGCTCGCGACTCTTACGTTCCTGTACATATTACCATTCATATTTTATTTTGTATCTCAAGCTATTTTAGTTTAGATATAACATAGCTTAAAAACTAACTTACTTTTATGAGCTTTTTACTGAAATAGAGTGTTACACAATTCTTAAATTTAGTTAACACTCAATTCTTAAATTTAGTGAGACCAAGAAAATTCGAAATTTAGTGAGACCAAGAAAATCCGAAGATGAAAGTCATTCTTTCTTAAAAACTATTTTTTCTTCATCTTTATTATAATACTAACTTTTTTTAATATTCTAAGTTGTCAAAACTATCTACTTTTTCTTCATCTTTATTATAATACTAACTTCCTTAATATTCTAAATTGTTAAAACTATAGTGATCTTCATACACTTCTTTCTAAACTTTTGTAACATAAGAATTATTTGTTATAACAAACAAAGTAATTTCTTAAAGTCAACCAATTTTTATTTTTTTTTCAGACAGAAAATACAACTTTATATTTAGGAAAGTTGTGTCATACATGCAAGATCTTCATCAGTTTTTTGAGTTCTAATCTCAACCCTAGAACATAATTTCAGTTTCTATCTATTCCACTATCTTTAAACAGTAATTGCATATTTTAGAACTAGGCTAGCATCCCAGGTTGACACATACTCTTCAGGTAAAATGTTACTTGACTAAATAATGCTTAGAGTGCAGTGCTAGAGTCTGGTTCCCTCCTAAACCAATACCCAATCAATGGACTACATTCCAACCCCAATGGCTTGTTTGAATAATGAATCTGCTTGTCTATGCAGCTCCCTAAAGATATGTCTAAATATGGTTTGCTGAAAATTATTAATAAGGTCTTTAGTCTCTCTGATGTAGTGATTTCAGCTCCCTAAAGATATGTCTAAATATGGTTTGCTGAAAATTATTAATGAGGTCTTTAGTCTCTCTGATGTAGTGATGGAACTCAATGGTATGTAAGGAGTGGATACCCTTTTCCCAGTCCACTATCGCTTTAGAATCCCTGAATATCATAATGGGCATCAGTTCCTTTTCTCTAGCAAAAAACAATAACCTTATAGCCCAAGAAGCTCTGCTTTTGTGTTTGATCCTTTGTCAATACTTAACTTTAGTCTGTATGATAAAATTTGGCTTAATCTGATCACCATTCCTACTCCCAATATCCTGATGTTCAACCAGTGGATAAACCAATCTCCTACCAGACACCTTTTGGAACAAAGAACCATATGACAGTGAAACCAACCAATTGCTTTCATACCTGCTAGAAAAAGGTCTGGCAACATTAACTAACATCATCATCATATATATCGAGTATCTACAAACTTTAATGTTAATTATTCATAAATCGATGGAAATTATTAATGTGAGAAGTGGTTTATGCAGGTTTTGGCTCCCTTTCCAATTGGGTTTGCTGTACTCATGGTGCATTTGGCAACCATTCCCATCACAGGCACAAGCATCAACCCTGCCAGGAGCTTTGGGCCTGCTGTGATTTACGGCCATAAGAAATCATGGGACGACCTGGTAAGAATAATACAATATAATTCCCTGTTTGGAACCATTGCATTTTACTGATCTAAATAACGTGAAGAGGAAATATATATTGATAGAAATGAATTTTGACGTTGATTTACTGTTTCTTGGATTCAATGTATGGCAGTGGATATTCTTGGTTGGTCCGCTGATTGGAGCTGCGATTGCTGCCGCATATCACCAGTATGTTTTGAGGGCGGGTGGCTTTGTCTTGAAGAACTTGGGATCTTTGCGTAGCCACTCCACTAGTGCAACATAGAATGAAATCTTCATAGGACCGCCCTTCTTCCACAATATTGCAGCTCGGATAAGTGGACATGTATATTGTAAAGTCTGCACTATGGTGTTGTACCAATAATATTAATAACTACACCATAAATATTGTGTTGGTGTTGTTTGAATTTTCATTCTCTTAAGCCTTTGATCTCTATAATCTAATTGTGATATAACCTGTGATCAATTTCTGAAGAAGACAATTATAATATCAAGGCCAATAATAACTCTTGAAAATTGGTTCATGAAAAATTATTGAGAAGAGTTTGGATATATCGGTGGAACACACTCTTGAAAATTGGTTCATGAAGAATTATTGAGAATAGTTTGGATATATCGGTGGAACAGACATGAGTTGTATTTGAGAAAATCATCAAACATATATATAAAGTTAAGTTCTTTTATATCCGATAACTTCGAAAAATGGTTAGTACACTTGTAAAAACTTTGGTAAAATCTATATTAATTTTAACATCCTAACATAAAATCCACGGGTATAAACTCCATTCGAGATAACAAGTTCAACTTCATCCATCCCAAAACCTTAGGACTACTTCAAGAACTTCAAAGAAATCCACGGGGATAAACTCCATTCGAGATAACAAGTTCAACTTCATCCATCCAAAAACCTTAGGACTACTTCAAGAACTTCAAAGCCTTAGAAGTAGATATGGATGTTTTATAAAATCTACTCAGGTTGTGAGAAAGCATTTGTCATCTATGCTATGGTCAACTTGTTATTGGAGGATGGAGCTTAGTTATTCAACTAACACATAATTATGATCTTAACTACATCTTAACTACAGTAGAGGGATGAAAACAAAGGAAATGGGATCTTAAAAAACTTTTTAATGCTCAATAACCATGTATGAGGCTTCCAACCACCACATTGTTTTCTAGAGGGAATCTGTGGCCTATGAATGGTACAACTAGGCACCATTATGAGGTTTTATGTACTGACAGTCTTGATCATAGTCTTGATCATACTCAATGAAAGAAAACAAAGGCCTTATGTCTTCAATAAAGCTTCTAAGACTCAAGGTGATAAATAAGGCCCCAAATCGCCACATGGGCCCTCTAATGGAATATGTGCACTACAAAGGTGATATAGGCACTTGTACAACATTTTGCAAACTAAGGATTTGTCTCAAATCCTTAAGCATTGTCTAGGGAGAAAAACATGAGAAAAACAAGGGTATTAGTTCATTTGAAAATTTTGGGAATCGAGAACCACGAACGAGGCATTGAACCGCAATAGAGACCCTTTACAGGGAATATATGGTCTATTAGTGATGTTGGATATGTGTTTTATTCTTTGTAAGTAGATGTAGTCACATCCTCACAGGAGTTCGAAGGTTGGCCTCTAAATGAAGGGGGTCCTAGAAAAGTGTTAAGTCCCTCCCCCCCACCCCCCATAGCCAATTGGTGGGACATGGTGAATAGCAGGTCTCTTGTTCAAGATTCCAAATGTGAAGCCCCCGTAGAAAAAAATTCTAGTCCATTATGCATTTTTTTGGAAAATGTTTTAACCCATTTTAAAGTTTTTTTGTAATATAATCTCGGTTAATGTATTAGGGTTTTGGATGCGATAATACTGTGTTGTAAATGGTGAATATAATACAAGAAGGTAAAGACAGGAACGTTCTCAAATAGTTTGATTACATTCCTAATTAAGGGTTTCCAAGGTAAATCTCTCTGTACTTTGTGTGTGTGCCATTGTTATTCCTTATGTTTTAAATCTTGTTGGTATTGTTTTTCTTACACATTTTTAACATTTAGTCTTCAAGTGGGATGGGTCTTAGAGCCTTAACCATGTTCAATGTATGAAAACAAGAATATTGATCTAGAAATGAATCTTATGGGGATGAAGCACCATAAATGAGGTCGTAAACCACCACATAAGCATATAAAGGGAGTATTTCACCTACGAGTGACACATGAGCACCATTACAAGGATTTCTGACTCAAGTATGGATTTAGGGGTCTTATCCATAGTCTAGGGAGAAAAATTACAAGATCATCAATCCCTAAATGAATCTTCTAAGGATCAAGGACCAAGAACAAGGTTGAGAATCACAACACATGCCCTTTAAAAAACAATATTTGGCCTATGAGTGCAATTGGGAACTAGTATCCAGGTATTTTAACATTGTTGGATTTGTTGTATTCTTCACAAGTATGGGTTGTGTACTATCCAAACACATTTTTATAGGGCACAAGGTCATGATCCCACCAAGTGAAGGTTTGAGGATGAAGGTTCAAGGGTAGGAGCCCCTAAGAAGAAAAAATTGCTTAATACCCACGGATTTATACCAATTGTAATCTAATATTGTTTGGTAGATTAGGGTTAACCACATCGTTGATTGCATGTATATTGTATGCACATTGTATGGTAAACTAATTTTGTTAATAAAATGAGAAAGAATTGTGGTTTTGAGTTTTCTAGTTGTCTTGATTAAGGGCTTCCAAGAATATGTTTTTGTCTATATTTGTGCATGTGACATTTTCTCTTTCTATTTTAAAATTTCACTAACATTGTATTTTCTTGAATAAGTTTAAAAAAATATTTATTTTCTATGAGAGAAAATTTATTAGCTTCAAGGGTACGCCATTGTTCTTAGGGTTTAGGTCATTATTTTAAGAGAAAGGGTATATTGGTAATCAATAAACTTATTCTTGAATAAGACTTATGTGTAGGTGAATCTTGTGTGAGGGAAAAAGGTGAACAATTCAAGGATTGAAATAGAGAATTTTAATGGTGGGATATGTGGAAGCTTGAGGTAAAATATTTTCTTATGTACATATATTAGTGGGTTTCTATGTCAGGAAACAACCCCATAAGTATGGAAAAATAAGATAAGGAAAAATGTATAGGAAGTTGAAGAGTGTAACTATCTGGTTCTCCCTTCAAATTCGTTGTTTTTTTATGTCTTGAGAGAAGATAGGACTAAGGAGCTATGTTGGGTGAAGTTAGGGACTTTGTATCAAATAAAGTACAAGGTAAATAAATTGTTTCTTTGAAAGAAGTTGCACCACCTTAGGATGAATAATGGTGACTCTAAGATAGAGCATCTTAATTTTATTAGCCATGGTGGTAAGTTAGTTAACCTCTATTAATATTAAAATTCTACTACTTTGTTACATGTTAATTGCTAGATTCACAAGATAATCTAGTTGTATCCAATGGTAGTACTAATCAATCTAATTTAAAGTTTGAGGAAGTAGTCACATCCTTGTTATCAAAATAAATGAGCCAAAAATCCATGGAGGGTATCAATGACACTCTGTTTGTGAGAGGAAATTCTAGTACAAAATTAAAAAAAGCTTTAAGAATAAATCAAAATCTAGAGAAAGAACAAAATCTCTTGGGAAACTTAGCACAAAATGTTGGAAATGTAGTAAAGTTGGGAATTTGAATCAATATTGTATATCTAAGAATATTGGCAGGGGTACTTGGTATAAAATGATGCCCCTTCCATAGAAATGAAGACCTCCACAAAAGGAGGAGGGGTGTATACTTGACATCTAGAAATACACTTTCAAATCATGATGTATGGTCGATCAAGTCAGGTGATTCTTTTCATATGGAACATCACATGGAATGGTTTTTATGAATATCAAAAGTATAATGTAGATCCAAAATCTTCTAAGGATATTACTAGATAGCCATATCATAGGATGTGGAAAGGTCAAGATATTGAAAAACCTCCTTGGAGTTCTACAGATCTCAGGATTGACATGATATGTATGAATAAGCTAAGTGATGTAGACATGTAGACTATATATTTGAAAATCAGACTTGGAAGATCGTTCGAAGAGTAATTGGAAAATGGATTTCATAGTATAATTCCATACAAGATGTAGTCAAAAGGACTATGATTGACAAATGAAACATGTAGTTTGGTGTCCCTAAGGTGGGAAAAGAAGGAGATATGGCCCCTCCTATCCCTTTAGAGAAGGAAATTCTTTAGCACTAAAGATTGGGACATATTGCAAAGAAGGGCCTTCGATATTTGCAGAATAAAGGTATGGTTGAAATAATTTCTAACTATATATTAGATTTCAAATTATGTGAAATTTTTGTTTATGGTAAACAGAATAGGGTGAAAGTCCTTACTAGTGCTAAAAGAACAAAAGGAATTATGGTATTGATACATAATGATGTGTTTATACCTGTGCATATTCCATCACTAGGAAAGTGTTTATATAGTATTTCTCATTTATAAATTATTTTTTAACAAATACATGGATATATTTGCCACAGCAAAAATATAAGTTTTTCAATAAATTTAAATAGTTTCTGAAGGCTCTCATGTAAACCTAAATAGAGAAGAAGATAAAGGTGTTGAGGAAAGATAATAGGGGAGAGTTCTATGGAAATTAAACTGAGGAGCTTTGTAAGCAGTGAAAACTAGGAAGGAAAAATAATGAATGGGGTATTGATGGAAAAATTAAGGAGTATGTTCAATGGTGAAAGGTTGGCACAAGGATTATAGGTAGAGGCGGTTTATTGCATTTTACTTGGTAAACCAATCAACTACATCGACTTTGGTTGATAAAACTACACATGAGGATGTATTGGTAACAAATCATCTTGAAAATCTTGTTGTTTTTTGTTTTGATGCTTATTTGAATGCTCAAAAGGAGAAAAGAAGTAAGCTTTGAGAATAAAGTAGAAAAATGAATTTTTTATTAATTATAAATAGGTGTAAAAGGATATAAGATTTGGAACCTAGAAACAAGGAGTAATGTTTATAATCAAGATGTAATCTCCAAATTGATTATAAGTGTTCCTTATCCAGAAGAACATTAACTAAGAGAAGAAGAACTAACAAGGATGCAATTTGAATTAAAATTACGTGAAGAATCTAACTCAAAAAAAGATGATGGACAAGATGAGGAGGATCTATAGACCCTAATCTTAAGGAGATACATACAAGAAAGAAGGAAATGGAAAGGTATAGTCTACTTGATTTTCAATTTAGTTTTGTTTTATTTGCTATTGATGATGATCCTAGAACTTTTAGGGGAGCAATGGATGGAAATGAAGGTATATTCTTAGACAAAAATTAGACATGTGATTTGGTCAAGTTAAATGGTGGAATAAAATCAGTTGGTAGTAAATGTCTACCAACGAAAATTTTAGGGGTGAAATTTATCCCATGGGATATTTTTCAACCTTTTTTCTAAAAAAATATATTCGTCAATTTTCCTTGTCAATTTTCCTTTTTCCAAAAATTATTTGTCCAAATCGCATGGGATAATGTCTTTTTACTCTGAAAATCACCAATATTATCCAAAAACTATTAAAAGTACTTAGAAACTTGAATATTTTTACAAAAAAATATCCAATCATTTTATCGTTGCAAATTTAAGAATTAGTAAGGCTCACCAAGGTTTCTACACTTTGAGAAAATTACGAATCCTTGAAATTTTCCCTGGTGGCTATTTAAGAAGATGTCCGTTGTAGCAAGTAAGGTTGAGAAGTAAAAGGGTAAAGTGGTGAAGTACAATGATCCCTTAGTAGCAAAGGGATATTTAAATGTGGAATAAATTTATTTGGGTGAGGTTTTCTCCCATGTTTCTAAGCTAAATTCTATTATAATTTTTTTGTTTATTGTTGTTGCATTTGACCTTAATGAAGTAAAACAAATAGATCTATAGACAACAATCCTACATAGGGATTTGAAAGAAGAGATCTATATGTTTCTTCTAGAAGGTTTTACAATGAAAATGATGAGTTGATGTGCAAGTCGAAGAAAACCCTCTATGGCCTAAAGCAATTACCAAGGATATGGTCATAGAAATTTAATACTTATGTTTTGGAACTTGGTTTTTCATGAAGCAAAGTTGACGATTGTGTGTACACGAAATAAATTATTATATTATTTATATTATAAATTCATTATCTCCTTTCCTTTATTGGTCAATGTTTCTCTTCTTAAATTTACATAAACTTTCCATCACTTGATAGTGTTGCAATTAATTCCATTTCAACTTCTTTTAAACTCCTTGCAGAGTCCATTCTCTTTTCCAATTAATACCAAGTGGAAACACTTGTTCCGGGGTGATTCCATGAGCGTGCTTCACAATTTTTGGCAAGCGAGGCACAAAAATATGTGCAATAGACCCTGAATTGACTCGTAATTTTAAACCCTCAATCGAGGTTTAAATAAATCAATCGAGGGCTTAAAAATACCTCGATTGAGAATAAAAACCTTGATCGAGATTTTAACCTAGATCGAGGGTCTCTTAATCCCTCAATCGTAATTTAAAACCCTTGATCAAGCTAATATCTTGATTGAGAGCCTTAAAAAGAGGCCCATGGACCTTTTCTTTGCAGAAAGGAAATTTTGTGTGTCTTTCAGGGGCTTAAACTATGTCATTAAATACACATTAATGGGAGGAATAGATACTATTGGATTCGTCAATGAATCCTCTATCCATGGAATTATAATTTACAAATTTTTATCTTTGTATGTCATTGTTTTTTAAATTTATGCTAAAGCTTACCCTAAAAAACCCTATCAACAACTTCAAATGAGCTCAAAGATAAATCAACAACATTCAAAATACACATCCAAAAATTTTGAAAAAATATACAAGCGCTATGTACATCGATGTGTCCTCTTCAAAAGGGTGTTTTTAGCTTTTCAATTTATGTAAACAATCTAAATATTTTGCACACACACGCACATGTGTGCGAAATGCGACTGAAATATTCACTGGTCAGCTTTGAAAAATAAATAAATATAATTTTTCGAGAAAAATTAAAAGAAAAATATGTACACTCTAGTGCATTCTGTCTAGATCATGTTCACATATTTCATTTTTTTTTAATTATTGATTTAACAATAAATTATTTTGCACGCACACAAGCCACTTGTTAATTGCTCTTCAAATTTTTAAGGACACGTGTTTCATTAAATGAAAATTTGACACATTAAAAGACATTGGTATATTTTTTAATATCATTGGAAAGCCAACATAATTCTCTACATTTCTTGTTTTAACCACATGTCAAAATTCATATGGTAAATATGAGTTTCAAGGGCTTCCATTTAATACATGGGTTAATTTTCTCTTTTTCATCGCCATATTTGGCCAAAAATAGTTACCCATCTTCATCGAATCACCCTCCACTTCATTATCCTTCTTTTAATTCCCCATATGGAAATAATTGCAATCTCCTACATTCAACTTGACTTACTATCCATTTGCATACTCTGGGCCCACTAAAAACATCCTCTATTTTTTTTGCATCCACTATTGTATCATCTTCTTAATGTTACAGCATCCTCGTAGTCGGACACAATCTCATGAAATATTATACTCTTGGTTATATCTACTTGTAATTAAGATTTGTTCCAATTCTAGAATCATGCTTCATGAAGAATTCAATACCATGTTCAATTATATCTTCCTAGACCAATCTATACCATGGATTGTTTTGTTCCTCCATTAGCATTTATCTAGTAAATTGATGCTCATTATTCAATTCTTGTCATTTACATAAATTGTTGGATCTTACTCTGTAATCCTTCTAGTTATGCATTAAACTTTTCACACCATCCCATTATACATGTTCTCATTTCCTCTTAGTAGATTTCTTCCACCATCCATGGTTCCATAACTTCCTTATTTTGATTACGCTTTGAAACCATTATTAATTAGTTTATTTTTCTTATCTTCAAGAACTTTGGAATTTACATTACTTACATTATTTTATATTTTTTAGGTTTTTCATGTTTTCACTAAACATTTTATTTTACA
>LPNX010471904.1:63026-151273 GCA_001517045.1 Pseudotsuga menziesii | reverse complement strand
AAGACCTCGGTCGAGGGCTTAACAAGCCCTCGACCGAGGTGCGTTTTTCTTTTTTTGCCGAAATGCGCTTGCCAAAAAGTGTTACCCAGGTCCGTGGATTCACCCACAATCGTACTTCTTTTTATGCATAATGATACTAATACACTTTAGACCATTCATATCTATCATTTATTTTATATTGTATATAGAAATCAATTACCATGTTCAAAACATATCCTAACACTTTTCTACAATCCCAAATTTTGCATGTTAATCTTAATAAATACATAAGTTACCAAATTATTAAGGCACCAACAAACATTTGTTATTCAAACTTGCAAAACCTCAACCATCTACATTTAAGGCATTTTAGTCATTTTTAAACACTCATTGTTATATTACTCTCATAGTAAACTTATCCTTTCTCCTCAAGGGTACTGCCATATTAACAAATACTCTGTGATCTAATTTAGTCATTTCAGTCAATATTATATCTATCAATAACTTTTAATTTCCGTATTGTGTCCATCCAATTTGTACTTCCACATAATTATGCAAGTACCATTAAGAAGTTTCTACAATCATCCTTCATCATCTTCAGATTTTCTATGTTCTAAGATCATCTCGTACTTCTTTCCCCATTAGAGGAAATTTCAACTCAAAATGGGCCTTTTAACTTTAACTCAAATTCCATGTCATCATCTGTTAGCCAATGAAATTTGTTTAAATTTGAAATATCGTATAGGTCTTAAACACTTTTTTAATATAAATTTGGTGATATGTATCATAAAAAAACTACTTTTTTGTTTGTATTTTCGACATATCTCCTCGTGTTTTTACTCAAATTTCGATCGGGAGAGCTCGTCGGATGCAGAATTAAATTCCGCATCCAACGAGTACCCACTTGGCATACTTTTGATGGACCTCTCTACCCCAAAAACAAGAAATATTTGAAAAAACGTGATGATGACATCATCATCACGTTTTTTCAGGTATTTCTTGTTTTTGGGGTAGCGGGGTCCATCAAAAGTATGTCGAGTGGGAACTCGTTGGATGCGGAATTTAATTCCGCATGCANAACACGGGGAGATATGTCGAAAATACAAACAAAAAAGTAGTTTTTTTCTTTTCTTCCTCCAAAATTAATAAATATTATTTTACTATTTTAACTATTATTTTATTAATATTTTTTAGGAGGCCCATTTTGGGTTGAAATTTCCTCTAATGTAAGTTTAAAATACTATAGGGTTCACCCACTTTGACAATTGAATTATTAAATCAATCAAAAGAATTTATTCATACCACTTTTTGAAACAACCAAATGCATCATTCCAAATAATAATTTATCAAATCTATTATATCGTGAAACACCTTTCAGTTAAAAATTATATCACGCTCCATTTTGAGCTTGAAGATAAAATTTATAGCTCTCTAGATCATAATATTTGCCCCATTTTTGCACTTTTTTTTGGTGCAATAAACATCAAAGACCAAATTCAACTACCTGTAAAGGAAAATCCAACAAGAACAAGAAAAACATGTACATCATGCATAGATAAAACTTATGATTGTGAACATTATGAAACCTTCATCTTGCTAATCCAAAACTCTAGTCAATTTATCTATAATTATGGAATCATTATTTTCCCATAATTTCTGCATTCTTATGTTGGTGCAATAAAGGTTAGATGCCAACTTCTACTACATGTGGAGAAAAATCCCAAGAGAACCAATAAAACATCTATATCATGTAATGATCCCCAACCCAAAAATAATATCACAAAAATGATATATGACCCTTAAACTCCATAAATAACCAAAAAAATATTCACACCATAAACAACACAAGAATATAGAAAAGAACCCTTAAGGTAGGGTAACACCATCAAATGCTCCTTGTAGAAGGAATCACTCCACAAGCCATGATTTCTACAAAACAATCCATCCAACATATTTAATACAATGATAGTCATGTATAGTTACATTTTTTTATTGTAAAATATTGTGATGGCATACAAAAGATCGAAACTAGATCTAGAAAACTAAGAACAACACTACTCCAAGCAATTTTACAAAGGAAAATATAATAGAGAGAGTAAAGAGAAAACTAGGAGCAAGACACTAAAAAATTTATTCCATACTACAATGAATTAACAATGGTGTTGAATATAGTGATTCAAATTACTCAAAAAGGCAATTTGAATTGTTTTATGATGCATGAGGACCTTGTTGAGATTAACTCATAGCCATATGACCTTAGTTATCCATGCAATCTCTCAAATATCAGTTAACAATCTCATACTAACCCATATGACAAGTGGAAGCTTAGTTTCCTCAAATCGTGGATCTAATCCATGCATAACTCATTCATGATAGAAATATGCTCATAATAGTAACTTAAGGGCACTAAATGTCCTTGAGTGATGGAGTTAAGTTCCTATAATCTATTTAGAAACTAAAACACACAATATAGGACCCTAAATCAAGAAAAAATTCCCTAATTGCAAGGAATGTTCCCTCACATTCAAAAAATATGCCTAATATCATGGAATGCACCCTCACATGCTAGAAATAGTAGCTTACTCCCTTGAGTCTAAGAATGAAGCATTCTAGTGCCTTATTTGGTGAATTTGAGTCGAAATTGGACCATTAGGATCTTGAGACCAAACTATAAAGTACCTAGGTGAGAGATTAATCCTACGAAGATGGAAAATATTCTCTAACACCCCCCCCCATAAGGCCAACTTGGTGAAACTATTGCGTAAAAAGATGGGTATACGTAATTTGCGGCCATGTTAAGTACCCAAGTACATAAAAAAATATCCCCTAAAATTTAGAAAAGAGTGAAAACCTAGTGGGAACCTACCCCCCCACCCCCATCCAAAAAAAAAAGAGTATAGTGCTAAGTGGATTGTTGGTAATTTCATTTTTAGCCATGATTACTTCTCATATTCATCTACTATCAACTTTAATCAATACTTCCACTTTCCCCAGGAAAGTCTCCTACCATGGGGTATGGGACATGGCTACTAATGTTGGTTATTCATAATATATTGATACTCATCCTGGATGGTAGTATTCAAATATGGATTTCTTGTTGAATTTGATAAAGAATGTGGATCTCCTGTACTAACCATGTAGTTGTGGATGAGCATCAAGGTATCTAAGGAAACGAGTGCACGAGGAGCACTTTGAGAATTTTACTGGGTCCACCTTGTATATGTTGGATATCAAACTAGATAACTTGTTGCATGAAGAGTATGGTGTGCCCAAAGAGGTTTGGTTGTTAGATATTCAACAACTTGTCCATCAATGTCAAAAACTTTTACATGCAAATCTGAAATACTACCTAAGGTAATTAAAGAGACATCAATGAGATATTCATCAGTAATAACTTTAAGTGTAACATGTTATAACTTAAATGAATGGTGAATTTGAACGAGTGCATCATCTCCAAGAAATTGATTTGTAACAAGTTCTCCCTTAGTTGAATGGTTGATTTGAACTAGTGCCTCATCTCCCATCAAGAAGGAAGTGCATGAATCAAATTCTATGGAGAAGTCTTGGATATTTCTTTGACTCAAAACTATTGAGCTCATCCTCCTATTAATGTCCTCTTATCTCATCCTATTGTCCAACGAGTCTTTTTAGCTTGGTCCTGACTTCATTGGAAAAATCATCAAGATCCATGTGATATTTGAGGTCACAAGAAATCAAGAACCATATAAATCCAAATGCTTCATCCATCATTTTAAACCATTCTTCTTTCTCCACTACAAAATTGGGTTCAAGTTATGTTCCCACAGTGATCATATAAAAACCCTTACTCTTAAAGAGAAGAATGGCCTTAGACTTCCACTCATAGTAATGGAATGGAATAAGAATAATGTGTTAGGGTTGACCCATTTTATATGGTGTCGTTGCTCTCGATGTATATTCTTCCTACAAAATACAATTATGATGCCCCTAGATTCTAACTAGGTCAGATACCATGTAAACAAAGCTATCGCTCCTATGGATTTGATAGCATGTAAAATCCTCTCATCACATGCAAGAGATCACAACTAGATTTAGAAAATTAAGAACAACAATACTTTGAGCAATTTTGCAGAGGAAAATAGAATAGAGGGAGTAAAGAAATAAATATTGGTGCAAAACACTAAAAACATTATTCCATGATATAATGAATGAGTATTGGTGTTACATATAGCAATTCAAATTACTCAATAAGGTAATTTAAAATGTCTTCTTGATGCATGAGGACCTAGTTGGGATTAACTCACAGCTCAAATGCCCTCAGTTAACCATGAAGTCTCTCAAAGATGAATTAATCATCTCACAACTAACCTAGATGACAAGTGGAGGCTTAGTTTCCTCAAATCAAGGATCTAATCCATGCATAACTCATGCATGACAGGAATCTACTCAAAACAATAAATAAGGGAACTACATGTCCTTGAATGATGGAGTTAATTTCCTAGAATCTATCTAATAACTCAAAAATGCAAAATATGACCCTAAATCAGGTAAAAATACCCTCAATTCAAGGAATGCACCCTCACATGTTAGAAATAGAAAATTACTCCCTTGAGTCTATGAATGAAGCACTTCATTGGCTCATTTGGTCAATTTGAGTCAAAATACATTCATACCATAAATAATACAAGAATGTAGAGACAACCCTATAGGGTATGGTATCTCCGTTAAATACTCCTTAAGGAAGGAATTACTCCACAACCCATTCTTGGTATCCAAAATATCTCATACAATGATACTCACATATATTTGTAATTTTTTGTGAGTACTTCTAGGGGGTCTATACCAATTACCCCTTATTATTATACACGTAATTCAATGTAAGAGGGACACCAACTATAGAGCACAACGATATAGTTGATGTCGATTTCATAAATAATGATCAAAATTTGACAAAAAGTAAGATGCCCCTAAATGTGTCAAAAATTGCATCATGAAACCAGGAATAAAATATTTTAAAATACACAACCTTGTGACACTATGAAATTGTATTGTAGTAGTTGTCATTATTCAATATCCCCCTTAATCTAAATAGGTGACCACACAAAATCCACTCCCCAGTTGGTGAAGGGACCAACAGTAACAAGAAGGTTCAATGGAGCATGGTGAAAATGTATTTTCTTTGTAAAATATTAACAAGGATGGAACTTCTTAATGGATTCAATACAATCCCTAAAAATAAACAACCAAAAGTAACTTATGTGTCAATTTTTTGGGTTGTTTTCATCCCAAAAATTTCCTCTAACTACATAATGGGCCTATTTGTTATCCTCCAACTACCAAGTGGATCTATTTCATAATTACAGCCACATTACATATATGATCCCCTTGGGTACCTCCCTCGGTACCACATGTTATCATCCTTGATTACATTACACTAAGGACACAAATATTACTTTTGGTTGTGAACATTCAGTAATCCTCATCTCAGTGATCCAAATCTCTAGTCAATTTATAAATATTTTAGGAATTGTTAACTTTTCCCATTTTTGCACTTTTTAATAATTTTTCACATATT
Source organism: Pseudotsuga menziesii (assembly GCA_001517045.1). Taxonomy (NCBI): domain Eukaryota; kingdom Viridiplantae; phylum Streptophyta; class Pinopsida; order Pinales; family Pinaceae; genus Pseudotsuga; species Pseudotsuga menziesii. The sequence continues at coordinate 145,740 of LPNX010471904.1, read as the reverse complement.
CAGTCCATAATTTCCTAGTGTTGTCGTTGTTTTATGATGGCATTCTATAACACACCCAACCACCCATGTAGCACTATTAAGGTGGTGGGGTACTCCAATTTCTTCCCCTCAACTTTGAAATTATTGGTATGATGCTTCATGTAAATAAAACTATAGATTTGTAGCCCCCATAAATCCAAAGCAATAGGTACAACAAATCCATAGAAACTACTACATGCAACCCATAGCAAGCTTCTAGATTTGTAGAAATCGGTACATATGATCCAGAGCAACTACAAGCTAACATATAAACGATTCAAGAGATCTCCCAATGTAAACTATTGAATAAAAAACAATTTAAGATGAGGCTCAACCATCAAGAAATATTTTTTAATCATTTAAGGGCATGTATATGAAAGGATATACTTAAAACACTAAGACAACCCTCCAGGTAAGTTGGCGTTCACACACGAGAAAAATATTCCAAAATATCATTTTTCAGAGATAAAATTCTTTAACAACTCATGGTAATAATTCTTAAAGACCATAATCTCCAAATTATCATCTTCATTTAGAGGACCCATTCTCCACATAGTCATTCTATCAAACATTTAGAATGTATGGTTTTCCAATGCATTTCCATACACAAGGTAATAATATATGCCTAATTTTTTTTAATGTATTCGTTATAGCATTCAATCAAATTCCAAATAAACAAATGGTGAAGATCGTTTTCCCAATTGCTTGTATCCAATACCCCATTTCTATTTTTACGTGTATTATATTATTGTTTTTTTCCTATAAATTATTGAATATTTAAATTATTTTATTTTTTATTTTCAATAAATAATAAATCATAAGCATGAACTAAATGCACTTTTTTAATTTTTTTCTAAATTTAAATTAGATAATTTATTATTATAAATAATATAAATTTATTATTGTATAATTAGTATATATTTATTTCAAGTATAACTAATATAAATTTATTATTATATAATTAACATGTTATCAATTTCAAATTTTGATACTACCGGTATCTTGAAAAATATGTGTAAATCATTTCATTGAAACATCAATTCGGTGGATTTGCACTTATTATTCTCTCTAATCAATTGCTTTAACATAGACGTGCCATCTACTCAAACTTAACATTCTTAAAAATGTTACATTTACTTTTTTAAGTGTTTCCATAGGAATTCAAATCTATCAATTTGTTTCCTATTGTGTTTCTTGTGAAACAAATACTTGGCATAAGTAAATCATTTGAGCAATTGACTATCATTTGATCAACTTTCAATAGCATCCTACTATCTTTTCAAGACTAATCATTATAATCATACTAGAGGTTACCTCTTGTATTGCTTTCCATTACATCCACTTCATCTTGGCAAAGCTTCTTGCAACCAAGTGTACCTGTATATGACACTCATAACTTCTTGCAATGAGTTACTGATATCATAACCTCTTTTGTCAAAATAATTTTAAGCAAGAAGTAAAACACAACATCAAATTTTTACTTTGGTGCGCTCAAATACCACTATTGTAGACCATGCAAAATCTTGATGCAACAAAATTTCCTTGTGCAAAATCTTGATGTATTAACTATTTCAGCACATGTAGATTACTAAAATCAAGTGTATCAATATACTCTATCTTGTTGTAACTAGTCATCTGTATTAGTTACTTAGCTTGCTTTTCATTGGTTTGCACTTTATCTATCTATTGCTTTGTTTTCAACATATTAAGAATAATCCATACCTTACTTTGTTATAAGCTTGAGTACATATTATACTTTTAATGCTACCACTATCTTTACTACATCATGTCATCTCTTCATACATCTTTAACACAAGGTATTCAATCATGGGTAAACTCATTGTATACTTAACTTTTCTAGCATAATTTCAACGAATTATACTTATACTTGCATTGTACTCAACATTATGCATGTGAAAATATTATGAGCTTATTTTCTTAGTAATTAGGAGTTAAGATGCAATTATGATGTCTATAACATAAAGTAACCATTCTCTTAAAACACATATATAGAGATAAGCATATCAATCATTACCTCAAATATTTATGACCAAGTTAAACCTCTACACCCACGATAGCCTACAAATTCATTTACTTTCATGCATTCAACTAATTGTGTCAAGTTTTTGGAATCCCTTTACATGCCACTATCAATCATAACATTTAATTTATGCTCTTTATGATGAAGAAAACATTCCAAGTAATCAACTTAAGACATGATTTTCAATGGCATAATTAAAATCACCCATACTCAATGTGTAGATGCTTCCTCGTGATCATGACTTCCTTCTTTCAAAAAATTTCAAGGAAGGTGAACACGTCAATCTTTATCTTTAGGATTCAAAGTAATTATTCATAACATTCAAGGCTAAAATTTATCATTACCACAAGGTTTACTTGGAATTGACTTCAGTTATGGAACATAGGACTTTTCTTACTCATTATTTTATTTACTTCCTATGTATAACATTCAATAATCACACATCACTCATGGTATCACACATTTGATTAAGCACATTCAACATGTGTAATCCTTTTACTTGCTTCGACTATAGTATGTAATCTATATTCAACAAAATTTTCTGATATATAAACTTAAGTCATACTTGTTATAGCATGCATGTCGATAAACGGTAAACAATTGTTGCATAAAATTAAGCATTAGTTCACAGAGTATGCAACTTACATGCACATATGTAAGTCCATTAAGTCGTAGTGTTGATACTCTGCTCTACTAATGTTGTTTCCTTTCACGCACCTTGGGGGAATTAGCGTGGCAGAAATATTCAAGCCACTAGGTGCGTCCTTAGGGGAAAGTCTCGATTTGAGATACTATCACTCAATACTCAACTCCTTCATCTAGGACAGCTCCTAGCGAATCCAAGAGGGTGGTCCCTATAAAAGAATCTAAGGTTTTTAAGCTAAGAAGCAAAAGATGAAATTAATCTAGGAGTTTGAAATGAAATACTAAAACAAGAACATCACATATGAAATAAACCAACAATAAATAGATGATGCATCAATCACAACACATCAGATTCATTTAAGCAAAATCTCGTTTAATTAGACTAGCTCCAAAAAAAAGGGGAAATGGAGTCTGCTGAAAAAAAAAAGATGGAGTGTAATGCTTCTTGGTCAATTTTAGTTATTATGGATGAAATGGATTAAGGGGAAAAGGGGATTCCCGGTATGCACAAAAGTAATTGGGAATATGTCTGAATTTCAACTAATGTGGCTTCACACAAGGATGTGTGGGATATATGGATTCACGGGGGTCTGTCCAACACTACACCAAACGAGGGTGTAGCCTGACACGGCCCCGCGGTCACTTTCTACTTGTTCCTGCTTCCTTTGCAAAATTTGCCCACAAATAGTGAAGCTCAAAAATGTTGGATTTTCATTATGTTTTGGGGATTAATTTTATTATTGGTGAGTTTTTATTAGATGTGGAAATTATTGAGTGCACATTTCCGCTTTTGGTTATCCCAAAGATCAGGTGAATCTACGATGGGCAAGAGCATACACATGAATGGTGAAGTGTTTGTTCCAATTTGAGATTGTAGAAGTAAAACTAATTACTACAACCAAGAGTCTCTTTCAGGACTGAAGTTCGTACTCGGGAGAGCAAGGTTGGGTTAGTATTCGTTTACTTTTGCAAAATAAAAGCTAAAAGAAAATCAATCTAACTAAATCAAAACTATTCTAAGGTTTAGCATCAAGAAATATAATGAAATAAAGCAAAAAAACATACCATCAAGGGGATGACACAAATCCTCAGGGGGAATGGGGTGAGGGCGCTTTGAAATCCCACTTGTTTTTCTTTTATTATGGTATTTACAATGATTTTGAGGTGGATTCCTTTGGTCCTTATAATTTTGGATCCAAAGGATTACAAGTTGTTTTATGAGTGAGATAAGATCAAGAAATTTGCTCCAGGGAATTTTTGAATATCTTAGATCTTTTATTTTTCGGCAGCACTTCTCCTTGTCCTGTCAATAAAAGACAAAAACCAGCCACCTGTTATGCACCAAATGTGCTAAATACAATGTTTAAAGCGTAAATTAGTTAAGTACAGAATGATCGAAAAATATGCAGAAGTACTTCACAATACTATATCTATTCTAAGAATGATGCTTTACAATTCTAGATATAGAAACATGCTTAAAAATATCATGATTTAGATATTCTTTAAAAGAGAAACTAAAATACTTAATCATGTGAGTAACCGTAACCAAAGGGAAAAGTTTGATTAAAATTGAAGGAGGGAGATATTAGAATTATTGTTCCATTAGATCATCAAGCAATGAGTGCAATCATATTCTTAATTATTATGCAGTGAATGAGAATGAAAAATACACACTAAACAAATCAAATCTCACAAGAAATAGACAAGTATTGCTCAATTAATTACAGTATTATCTTCATTACAATATCCAGCGTTACAATGGTGTTACATAAGGAGGAATTCGAATCATTAGGGATGAATTTGAATCCATGACTATATCTAACTGCATGGCTAACTAAAGATGTCTAAGTCACTATCAGAATTCAATTAGATAACTCCAGATGTCTAATCCAGTTTCTCAATCAGTTACAATCAATCAAACCAGTCTAACTATAGTGGTAGGTGAGAAGTAGGTGAGAATTGGTGCCTACCCACATGCAACCATGCAAGACTGGCGCTAACTGAACTCGAGGGAAACTAACTGAATGTAATTGAATTTTAACTAAGCTTAACTAGTTACCAACTACCAACAATTGAAGGAGGTTGGTGTCGACACTCCCAGTGGCTCTTAAATTGTAGGGATTGACCTAGGAGGTGCCTAAATTGATGCATGCAAGTGATGTCAGTATCAGTTAGCCTCTACCGGAGTTCCCCACACTCTAGTGGCTGGTACATATGGCCCCATTAGGCCAAGTGGACCCAATAATAGTTAAATGAGTCCTAAGTTAGGCTAATATAATCTAATAGAAATTTTGGAGAAGGGAGGATTATAAATCCTAACAGGAGAGAGAAGAAAAGAGCTCAAGCTTGGGAGTGCTTGAGCTATGGATTCCATTGGTGGAGAGCATAGGTACTATGCCTCTCTAACAATGAGTTCTTAGAGAGTGAGAGAAGCAAGCAAGATCTCACACAAATCCAAGAGAAGCGCCTATAAAACACCTTCACACTTGCTAAGAGACTTGTCAAATCTAGTAAAAATTCATGCTAAATACAAGGAGAGCATACCCATAAGCAAATCAACATGCAAAATTCTAAATGTTGAACATAAATTAATTAAGAGATAAAAGAAAATACTTTACTCACTCCTAGCGATTAGTACTAATCCTTCAATGAGGCTACCTTTGCCAAGGAATGCCAAATGCATAAAATAAATTCTACAAGTTACCTCAGCAAAAACATGAGACAATGTTCATCCAACACTTAAGCCATGCACCACATGAGACCTCCAAATCATTTTATTATTCCAAAAATAATACAATACAATACAATACAATGAGAGAAGACCTTCGGTCCTCTGACCATGAGAAACAATAAGCAAGATGCTTGCTTAAATAGCCAAATTGCCAAAGAGGGGGTGCATCCACAAGTGTGAGTGGAGTGTAGTTCAAGTCAAGTTAGAGGAGAGATTCATGGATCTTGATTGATTTGATCTCATGGAATAGGTTCCACCTCTCCAAGAGAGATGCACTCCTCATCCAATTTTCCAACACTCTAAGTCAAAGGATGACACATAGGAGATGCGCCTCCATGAGAGGGATGGCACGTCCCTCAATCTTAACAACTAGCCATCACACCAAATCGAATCCAATCAAGTCGCCACCAAATAATGAATAACTCACCTCCACCAATTATGACATGCCAACAAGTCACATTTTAAATGCCTTCGTGAGAGCCATGCGATTCATGATATGGTAGGCGCACTTCATAGCCTTGGGTGATGTGCTACATTCAAAATTAATCTTAAAACCAATGCTTTATTTCTTATATATAGTCACCCATCATAAGAGACAACATCCCCACCTTTCCCAACATGTTTCAACATGTTCCCTTTTGACTTTTGACATTTTGTTGTTTTTTAGAATTAATTTGACATGTTGTCACCCCTTTAGAGAAAAATGGCTCTAAGTGATAACTTATCACCCGAGCCATAGGAAAATTGAGTCCTAGGATAAAGAGGACGGCAACAAATACTCTACATGCTGTAGAGCATTAAATGCGACGGCGGTCGCACTGTCCGCCGTCGGATCCTTTCCAAAGTAAGATCCAAAGGCAGACAGTGCGACCGTCGTCGCATTTAATGCTCTACAGCATGTAGAGTATTTTTCGCCAAAGAGGACGCTCTTAGAGTGAAAACAAGCATCCCCACACCAAATTCCTCCTTCATGACACTATTTTATCACAATTTGAAATTCTCCATTTAATCCATTAAAAAATGGCTTAATTTTATGGGAAAAAATATTTTTCTTGAAATTAAAAAAAATGTAGGGGACCTAGTACATGTTCATAATGACTCAAAACAATGTATAGCATGCTTATATGTACTAACACGTGAACTTTAATAACCTTCTAAAGCCTAGCCACCTAGACAACCATTACAACTTTGGAGGAGCGATGAAAAACTCGAAAATTATACATTGCTTATTCAACATTGCAAAATTAACAAGGGAAAAAACACCTTGCAATAATCTGATTGATGTCTAATTCATACGAAGCCAAGTCATTTTCAAAAATGTTGACATGCTAGCACATTTATTACAAAATCCCCATGGGGTATGAACATGTAATTATTAAAAAAAAGGGGGCCCAAAAATGGCCCTGAAGAACCATGGAACCTCTTAGCACTGATGATGAACAACTAGCTTGTTCATAACTTCGACGATTCACTGGAAATCCATCTAAGTACAGCGTAGTAGATAACATATACCACTTGTAATGTACCCAAAATCCTCATTGTTATTTTAGGAATTGGGACATAAAAAAAATTCCTTTAACACTATCCAATCAACCAAATAAGTTAGCTTCATAACAATAAGTCCTACTCTTGACCGTTTATTAGTACTTCTTTACAATTAAACACTTACTTAAATGATATAATCTCTTTAAGGTAACTATTAAGTCAAAATAGCACAAGTATCACTCTCTTTCTTTAATATCTTTTCAACACATAATATTTATTAATTTATCATTAAAAAACACAACATAATATTTATTAATTTATCATTAAAAAACACAACTTTTTTCCTTCACAATTAATTCATCACTAACTAACATGATGTTAGTTAATGTTAACATTATTATTACAATATAGGATCTATTCAAAACTTTTAAAGGATATTATACAATTCTTTTTTTTCAGAGGAAAAAATACCAGTCTTTGTTATTCAAATGAATCAAAAGACATCTTTTACATATCAACATGATGACTGCCAGATTTCAGTGCCAACATCTTGACAAGACATAGCAACAGATACATCAAAGCAAATCTGCATGAAGACTGTCCGAACTCAGAACCACCATCAACAACTAAAAATGACAAAACAAAGCAGCAGATACAATAGATAAAGTCTGATCGTAGCAGACTTTTCTCATCATCCCTGTTAAAACAGGTCAGATAGTACTGAGTATTCGAAGATGAACTTCAAACATAACATATTAGAGAAATACATGCTGGCAAGAAGGACTCAATCATAGAACAGAAAGAGATAATCAATCCACAGCGATATCCAAGCTGAAACAAAAGAAGATATTCAGCTACTCTAAAAGAGATAAAGATTGCCTTGATTCACAATCATTCCATCCATAGATTCTGAGAATGTAACAACTCCCATATCCAATTTCATCCTAGTTTGGAGAGTGCATCTGCCAACGTGTTATGCTCACGATATGTATGTTTAAAGATCACTGGCGGGGCCCTTTAAAGTATAAGTCTAATATCGCGACACCAGTGCATCAGAGATGGAACATCAAGTGCAGAAATTTTGTTTAACCATGAGATAATAACCATTGAGTCCCCATATATCAACTGAAGAGGAATACCCATCAAAAAGCTGACTCTAAGAATTGCCCAGCAAGCCAATAACTCTGCTCTAGTGTTAGAGCTTCTGCCACAACCCATGGAAAAGCTAAATGAATGCATATCATTGATATAAATAAAAAAACCTGATCCTCCCATATTCTCCGCAGCAGCACCATCAAAGAAGCCACAGGGAAAACATTTTGATGGTTTAGGTCCAATATTGCGAGCTTTGTAGATTTTCAAAGGTACGGGGAAAGTAACAATCAGCCCTTCAATTCTGGCAATCAAATCAGGGATGGAAGGTTTCTTATCTTCAAAAATGTAGAGATTACGGGTGAGCCAAATTCCCCAACAAATAAACAGAGGCAAGTATAAGTAAGGGGCAGAACTCGCAGAACAGGTGAACCATCGATCCAAGAAGGAGTGAACAGAGCTGAAACTAGGGAAAGAACAATTGAATTTTCTCTCGAAGAAAGTGTAAATACGGGCAGCAAAAGGACAGCAGAAAAAAAGGTGATGGATATCTTCCATGTTTCCTACACAGAGGATACAAAGACTAGGCCCATTGATACCTCTAAACTGCAATTGCTCCCAGGTTAATATCTTCCCATATATCAAAAGCCAGATAAAACATTTAATTTTCAGAATAGGCAAAGTCCACAAAATTTTCAGTACCTTGTCATTTAATTCTGGACAGCAGTGGGAAATTATACAGGAATAACCTTCAGCAGCAGATAATGGCCCAAAATAATTATTGTGGGACCAGATTAACATATCACTTTGATCGGTAAAAGCCGAATATGACCAAATTCCAAACCTCTTATATAATTATCCCAAATGAGTTTCCAATCACCTGTAAGATCAAGTTCTTCTGCAGAAAACCAATAACCTTTGGCATTTGAAGTATAATTGCGAGCCTGGGCTAAGGATACAATGCCAAAATCCTCTAGATAGTCTCTCAATCCTCTAGGCAAAGTGAAAGAGGATCCCAACCCCACAATAGGATCGGCCCCCAGCAAATGGATTCACCATTACCAACTTGCCAAGTAGTTCCTTTACCAATCCAATTGATAGTAGCAATGAAACCCTTCCATATAATAGAGGCATTATTAAAAATGAAGTTCTTTTCCCTGAGCCAAAGGTGAAAGGGCTTATTTTCATATATTTTTGTCGAGATAAGGAGATTCCAAATGCCTTTGCTGTGGACAGCCAGCCAGAAAGATTTCATTCTCAAAGAAAAACTAAAGCTAGGGAGATGCTTAATTCCCCAACCACCATGGGAAGTAGGCCGAGCCAGAAGATGCCAATCCACAAGATGATATTTTTTTTTCTTATCAGAAGATCCCCACAAAAAGGAGAAAATCACTTTTCTAAGTTTGTCTAGAATAGAGGAAGGAATCGGAACCGGTGACAACCAGTAGACGGGAATGCTGGAAAGAACAGCACGAATAAGTACAAGTCTACCTCCCATAGAAAGAAGCTTGTTTGTCCAGTGGGAAATTTTCTTTTCAAATTTCGAAACCATCCAAAGCTAATCTTTTACCATGTAACCATTTGGTTTCAAGAAATATCCCAAGTAATTAAAACCTTTCCGAAAATCATCAGACCTGAAAGGGAGGATACCAGAGATTCTTTGAAGAATTGCCTCATCTACACCTTTTTGTAAAAAACAAGATTTATTCCCGTTAATAGACATACCTGAGGCCTCACAGAAGATATCCAGTATGCCTTTGAAGGCCAGCCATTCTTCATAGGAACCCATACCAAATATAATCACATCATCTACAAATAGTAGATGAGTGAGAGAGAGCTTAGAAGAAACTTTTATGCCTTTAACTTTCCCGCTTCATTTTGCCTCCTCAATCAAGAGACTGAGCCCTTCTATAACCAGAATGAACAATAAGGGGGATAGAGGACATCCCTGTCTTAAACCCCTCGAGGCAGGAAAGAAAGAGGAAGAAGATCCATTTATAAGAACAGCAAAATTAGCTGAGGAAATGCAGCCCAGGATCCAGTTAACTCCAATAAGGGGAACACATATTTGAATAAGAAGAAGACGAATGAATGTCCAATTAACTCTGTCAAAGGCTTTAGATAAGTCCAATTTGAGGATGAGGGCACATTTATTTTTGTAGTTGACAGAGTGTAGAACTTCCTGAGTAATAGCAATGGGTTCCTGGATAAGCCAATTCTTAAGAAAGGCAAATTGTTGGGGAGAGATGGAAGCATCCAGAAAGGGTTTAAGCCTCATAGCTGCAATTTTGGAAATAAGTTTATAGCAGAGATTACATAGGGAGATTGGACGATAGTCAGCAAAAGAAACAGGCAGATCTGTCTTAGGGATAAGAGCTAGAAAAGTAGAATTGAGAGCAGGAGCCACTCTGCCCGAGGTTCTAGCTGTTTCCACCACTTTAACAAGGAGAGGACCCAATAGATCAAAAAAGAACAAGTAGAATTCAACTGGCCAACCATCCGGTCCAGGAGCCTTATCTTTTTTAAAGAGATTAAGAGCCTTTTCCACTTCCATAAGAGTAACAGGATTTGTAAAGGAATCTTTATCCTTCAGGCTGATAAAAGAAGGAAAGAGACGAATAACCTTCAGCTGAGATTCTAGATTTGTCAACTTGTCATCTTTAAACATAGTCTTGAAATGTTGAATACCAAGGGCTTTTAGATTTTGATCATCAGAGACCCAAGAGCCAAACTCATCTTTTAGACTCCAAATAGCATTATGGTTTTTGCGAGCTGAAGCCACTGCATGAAAATACTTGGTATTAGCATCCCCTTTAAGCGCCCAGGTTATTCTGCTTTGTAGTCTTGCAGAAGAAATTTCATGATCAGTCAACTTTTTAAGAGCTGCTTTGAGAGAGCACAGCTGAAGATGATGTTCATGGTTTAAAATAGCTGACTGAGAGGATAAGAGAAGAGAGCTAATTTCCTCTTCCAAAGCAGCTGATTTATCTTTCATTTTTAATGCTACAGATTTAGTCCAAGATTTCACCTTATCTTTTAGAGTTCGAAGTCTACAGGAGAGATCATTCATGGCATCCAAAGAGGGATCCGGCTGTATAAGAGGCCATTCAGAACGAACCATCTGAACAAAATATTTATTTTCAAGCCAGGTATGATTGAACTTAAAAGGATAAGCACAAGGATTTTGTTGGTCTATCCATTCCAAGACAATGGGAAAGTTATCAGAAATCCCACTTCTGTGAATCCAAGCTCTATACTTTGGCAGAGAGCTGATCAGCTGATCTGATAACAAAAAACGATCAAGCCTTTTAGAGATACCCTCTTCCCCAATCCTTCCATTCCTCCAGGTAGGCCCAACACAAGGAAGAGCAACATCCACTAAGTTGTGATCAGAGAAAAGTTTAGAGAAAAAAGACCCCAATGGATCTAATTGGGCTTTGAATCCCCAAATTTCTGAAGCATTCATAGTAAGATTAAGATCCCCTGCCAAGATGAGATTAGGCAGAGAAAGAAGACCACCTGTAGCTGTAGTATTCCAAAAAGATTCACGATTAATATAAGGTCCATAACAGTTTAAAATTGAGAGATTTAGGGAAGAGCCCCGGATCGAAGCCTTTAGAAGAATACCAGCAAATGTATGGAAGGCTTTGCATTTAATGAATTTTGGATTCCATCCTGAGAGAATGCCTCCAGAGAGGCCATTAGAACTAAGAGCACAAAACTCCCAGCCCGGGCAGAGTTTACAAAAGGCATATAATGCAAGATAAGGACTAGTCATGGTTTCTTGAAAAAGGACAATATCAGGAGAAAGAGCAGATAGCAAATGACAGAGACTTTTTTATTTGGCCAGACTCCCCAGGCCATGAACATTCAGAGAAAGGATGCGCATTAAGAAACCGAAGAGTCAGGGGTCGTAGCTCTAAGGACCCTGTTATTAGGAGAAGTAAGAGATCTCTCTGCTGCTTTTAATCTCTCAAATAGAGGAGTAAAAGGAGCTGGGACTGAATCAGATGGATCAAGAGGGGGCTTGGTAGATTTTTACTTTCTTCTGATAGTGACATTCTCAAATCTGATAGAATCTAGAGGGAGAACTGAAGGAGAAAGAGGTGTCTTATCCGAGAAAATGTTTAGAGATTTTTGCAAGGAAGGGTCTTTGAAGGAAGGGGAAACAGCGGGGCTAAGAGGAGGTGTCTCATAAGTCATTGTCCCCTTATTTGGTAAGGGGGGGAAATCATCTTCAGAAAATAAAGGAGGAGGGTCAGTAGCTTGCAGGGGGCAAGGAGAAGGAGGAGAGGAACTAGGCAAGATTTCATTCTTCAAGGCAGATGGAGGATCTGAAGCATGAGAAGGGCTAACAGGAGCAGGCTCCAAAAAAGTAGGGTTCGAATGGCCTATAGGATTAGCCTCCCCAGTAAGATTACATGAATGAGAAGGAGTTTTTTTGCTGCTAATCACAGAGTCAATAATCTCCAGATCAAGATCTGAAAGTTCCCCATATAAAGAGGTAGCATTTTTCAAATGACCAAGAGAGGAGACATTTTGAATCGGAGATGAGTAATCCTTTGTTGGAGAAGATAAAGGGGAATTAACAAAGGAGTCAGTTAATGAGTGCTTGACTACTCCCTTTCTGAAAGAAGGACAGTCACGGCACAAATGGCCAGTTTCCCTACACACATTGCACCTAAAGGGAATGCCCTGAAAATCCAAACGTTGTATAAACAAACGCTCATGACAGAGAATTTCAACTTCGGCTGGAAGGCCTTTAGTGATATCAATTTCCACAAGAACTTTTGCTTTCCTTTTGTCAAAGGAGTTCATGAAATCATCCTCCAGTGCGACAAATCAACCTATAGTGTTCCCAATTCCTTCCAAAAGAGATCGATGCCAGAGCGGGAAAGGAAGCCCTGGGAGAATTGCCCACAGATGGCGTTTTTTCACTCTTTCTCTCAATGGATCAAAGTTAACATGCCATCGATCAAGTACTAGAGAGCCATTACCCACCCTCCACAGATGGCTTAAGACCTCAGAGGCATGGGAATCCTCTAAGAATACAAAAACGATCCAGCCCCGAACCAACAGGCTGATAGTAGGAACATAGGTTAGAAAAGGTTTCCAATATTCAGTAGCCCAAGCAACCCAATCTTTTTTCTCCATGGAAGCATATTCCAGTCTCCCAATTAATGCCCGACGACTCAAGGCTTCCACCCTATCCATATAAATATACCTACCCACCACATATCGAAGTTTCCCTTCCATAATTTTCTAGGCCTTTGCCTTCCGACGCCTGTGAAATCTAGTGGTGACATGGTCCGATCTAGGGTTAGGAGACCCATCATGGGTCTCCACCATCAGAAACAAAGGATAAGCTTCCCAGAAAGCAGCTCCCGAAATAGTTCCAAAAAAACCCAGTCAATGTAATCAAATACACAGGTACATACCCCGGACTTAGAGCAAAACAGGAATATAGGGTTCTGAATCAAATCTCCAGATTAAGTCTCATAAAATGATCTCTGCACAGAAAGGAACTATATAATGGTAGGAGAAAAGACGGGTCCCAAAAAAGAGAACAATCACTTCCAGAATTCAAGACAGTCCAAGAAAGAATAGCACCACAATAATATCAGACCGTCAAATATAAACCTCCACCAACATAGGCAGTCAGATGAATAACTGAATATCAGTAGTTGAATAAAAACCTCTGATACCACAATCAATATAAAGATGTCTTTCTTATTGCAAACATGCATACCCCTGATATGTCGAATAATGTCCTATAAGTAACGCTATCAATAGGGCAGAACCAACAAAAAAGCATGACCTACTTACTCAAAACAAACAAACCAGTCCAAACCATCATAGCAGCAGAACTATTAGGCTCTGATAAAAATTATTAATGTGAAAACACAGATATCGAGACCGGTATAGATGGGATCATAATATAGGAAAAAACAGATAATCCCATTAGACCATAATGCCAAATCATTCCAGATAAAAGAAAAACATCTCATCGATAACAGACAGACGTATTCGAGCCGCATTCAAAAAGCATCATATAGATAGAGCTGAGAAACCGATACTATAATGAAACCCCATAAAATAACACCAGCATAAAAGGTTAATATCCAAAAGCAGTCAAAACTGCCCCAGATAAATCCATATAGTGACCAGAACTCCAAATCATGAGAAACGAATCCCGTGCAAATAGCCAGCAAATTCAATGCCATCAACAAATAATAAGACAGTCGAACCCCAAGAGCAGAATCCAGAATGTCAGATATATCTTATATGATATCAACCAGACAGTAAGAATTCTCAGCGAAAAAGCATCAAAAAGATCATATAACATATGTCCTTAAATAAAGCAGCAGATATCATACCGTTCCTTAAATTACCAGTAACAATACCGAATGTATCATGGGCAGATAAATAAGGAAACAATCAGCCTAAATCTCAACAGGAACGACGCCGAAATGGCATAGATACCAAGGAGCGACACCCGGGAGAAAGCCCCACATCAATACGGAGTAAGAGGGCGCCAGAAAAGGGAATAACCCTCAAAACATACCTCGAAGCATGCAGACAGGTTAAAAGTCAACCCTGAAGCCACAAATCATGGAGAGATCAATCAAACTAGTAATCATAGCAAGGGTTACATTAGGCCACCAGATAAAACGAGGGTTGCAAAAAGCAAGGAAACCCACAAGGGAAAAAACCACTTCCTTAAGGTAAAATCAGACAAACCCCATAAAAGGCCACATCCCAACAGATTCAATTCAAAAAGACAAGTCACTGTACCAGGACAGTCAAACAAATCCAACAAATACAGTACACCACCCAACTCGACAAGCGAAGAAGGTGAAACGAGTCGAAAAATTAAAATTCCCACTTTTTTAAAACTGGTTGGTACTAGTCCTCGAATGAGGATGGACTCCAGTTGTCGGGAGTGGCTAGGGAAAATATAAGGCAGTCCAACAAAATCAAAAAACCAGATGGAGGGTAACGGGGCTAGATGTATGGCCAAAATGAAACCAGAAAACGCCGAAAATACCAAAACACAAAAACCTGGCCAAAACGTAACTAAAAAACACCAAAAATACCCAAACACAAAAACCCTAATAGCCAGGAAATAAAAAACAGGAGAACAGGTTACGGGTTACCAATTAGCGAATCGGCCGGATACTGGAAGGAGCGAAAGGCCTGAAGCCATCCCTGCTGAAGCGCAAGAACACTTCGACCTGCCTGCAAAACCCTCGCACGCCCATCTTCTCGAATAAACCTTTGTTATAAATATCAACAAGTAATCCCGAGATATTATAACAATAATGCCACATTCAAATATAGGACCAACCCCTAATCTTACTTTTTTTTTCAAGAAGAAAAAAGGGCATTTATACACTTCAACCGCATCATCGGGTCACATGGAAATGGCAACCCATCCGGAGATCCCAGCCAGGGGGAGTGGTACATAAGACCAGCCACAAAAAGAACCCATTAGAATAACTGTCTCATCATGTGATGGAGACTGTCCATGCTTTCACATCTATCGAGTGCCAATCAGACCCTGAGCAGCATTCTAAAGAGGGAATCTCTAGTATCCAAAAGACAACATTCAAAGTACATGAAGGATCCCTTCAGATACAATGGACAATACAAAATATACCATGCAAAATATAGAGGGGAAAAACCTCTAGACATGCTCAAAAGAGCTGATAAAAAACTGTGGAAACAGGAAGATACTCAAAATATTCCATCATACATCCTTTCCCTTGAGGAAATGAGAGGGCCTTTTTAGAAAGACGGTCAGCATTCATGTTGTGTTCTCGATAGATGTGAGAGAAGAACAGCCCATGGAAGCTAGAAACTAGCTTTTTGGTCTCCCGACACCAGTGAACGAGGTCTGGTGGGGAGAGAGCAGTTGATCCCCTAGCCCAATTTATGATGACAAGTGAGTCACCGTACACATGGACAAGGGGGATCCCCATCATATGGGAAGTATGGAGGAGTGCCTAGAGACTGAGCAGCTCCGCTTTGGTATTTGTACCATGTCCGACCCCCAGCGAGAACTCCAGGTAATGGGTGTCTTTAAGGAAGATGCAGAAACCAACTCCAGCAATCATATTATTTGAAGCCCCATCAAAATAACCACGGGAAAAAGGCATGACAGGAGGCTTCCCAATAAGTTTGCTTCTGTCTTTTTTAGGTGCAGTCCCATGAAGTGGTGCCTGTACATACGATAATATTTGCTGGATGATGCCATGTATATTCCTCTTTTTGCCTTCGAAAACTGCCAAATTGCATGCTTTCCACACCATCCACATCATAATGAAAGGAAGCTGATAAAGAGGCGAGCACTTGGGAATCTTACCAACCCAGCTATTAAAAATATCAGCAATAGGAATGCCTGAAATACGATCTGGAAGATCAAAGAAAACACATAAAAAGTCTGCCACTGATTTCCATACAGAACAGAAAGAAAAGAGGTGTTCCACAGATTCCACATTTGACCAAGAGAGTGGGCAGATCCCAGGACCAGAAAAACCTCTTCTCTGCAAATTATCCCATGTAAGAATTTTATTATGCAAAATGAGCCAAGTGAAGCACGTTATCTTATAGGGCAGATCCCTGTGCCAAATATGAAGACTATCAACCACAGTGCCAAAGCATATGGAAGAGCGAACGATGCAGTCATACGCATCCTTGGCAGTGAGAGTAGCTTTGCGATGATTAAAGATCCATGCAAGTTGATCGGGGCAATTATATAAATGGATACCTGCACCAGAAAGACCCGAAATAAATGCATTCCAGCTAGTAGCATATGATCCACCAAGATCCAGGTCATCAGCAGTATACCAATAATGCTGAGCAAATGGAAGGGAATTGTGTGCTTGAGATAATGTGCTGATGTTTAAATCTTCCAGGTCTAATTTCCTACCTTTCGTAATAGGTCTTACTTAGGTCTAATTTCCTACCTTTCGTAATAGAGTGTTACCAATAATAGCAAAGGTTAAGAACAAATTATTACAATATAGGTTTTATTCAAAACTTTTAAAGGATATTATACAATTCGTCTAATATTAAAGTTAAACTAATATAGGTTCTATTGAAAACTTTTAAAGGATATTATACAATTAGTCTAATATTAAAGTTAAACTAATATAGGTTCTATTCAAAACTTTAAAGGATATTATACAATTCGTCTAATATTAAAGTTATAAACTAAAAGTTATAAACTAATATATGTTCTATTCAAAACTTTTAAATGATATTATACAATTCGTCTAATATTAAAGTTAAACTAAATTAGAAAAACAAGAAGAGCGGCAACGCAGCAAGTCCCTGCCTTAAGACTTTAGTTTACATAGATTTTCCAAGTCCATATTGAATGACAGTTTTTGCGACTAGTTTATATTGAATGATAGTTTTTGCGGCTGGAATGACAGTTTTTGCAACTGGTTTATATTGAATGATAGTTTTTGCGGCTGGGCAATATGAAACTAGAAGTGAGTCTGTTGCTTAGGGCATAGAAAATGGAAATATTTATTCTTAAACATTTTAATTATTAAATTTATAAATATTTGAAATGACAATTTAAAATAATTTCTTAAAATTGAATTGTCATTTTGAAATGCCAAAATTTGTATTACGGTCCTCACCTAGATTTATATGCATTTTATAAGAGTTGGAATGATTAGATTCTTGTTTCCGTCACATGTGACAACGTTTTACTTGTAGAATGAGTTCAAATTTGGAATTTTCAATTTCACTTTTTTTCTTTTTTTTAACTTTCAAGCTACAGTCAAGCTATAATCGAAGCTGCATCTCAATTTCGATTTGCAATTTGGAACAGGAACAAAGAAAAAAAAGAATCTTGATTATCTTACAAAGTTTTGATTATCTTGTGCAGAGTTCGAGACTCAACTTGAAGGAAATGCAGCTAAAGCGACGTGAGGGTGGTGATGGTGCGAGACCGACAATGTAGCCAAAGCGATGGCGTGGAGAGCATGGGACTGAAGAATATATAAAGCAGCAAAGGTGGTGGCATCTTTTGAAATACCAAAACCAAAAAAATGCCAGAAACTAGTTCCATCAGTGAATTGAAACGATTAAGAATTAAAACTTACTTGCAGGGAGATAGACTTCTTTCTTGCCAGGATAATTATGTTCTCTCGAGTAAACCCCCATGCCTACATCTACAGGGGTGAACAAAGAAGTTATCAATGATGCTCCTTTTGAAAGCTCCAGGATGCTTTTGCCTTGTCTGCTGGCTATTTAATTGATAGCTCAATGCCAATTTATCAAGCTCGTCTTCCCTATCAAGTTAGGGGCTAGCATCGTTGGGATAAATAGCAGCTTGGGTCTACACTCAATAGCGAAGGAAAGTTTAGGTAATAGCCCACACCTAGGCGATCGTCTGAGACCATATATTAATTTGGGTGTGGTTGGTAAACTGTTGGTATGCCACCAACCAGGGTCAGGGACTCGATATGTACCTGTAATAGCTACTTCCATCTTTGTTTCTTTCTCTCTATGGGATCATCCGCTTATAATTGACGTCGAAGAGATAGATATATGGGATCATCCACTTACAAACAATTGATTCTGAAGAGATAGATGACAGAATAAAGCAAAAGACTTAAAGGGGACCTCCACCATTTTCTTGAAGGAGAAACTTTCATGGCGACTTCCACATTGAATAGAACATGCTTACCAGCAGAGAGCAGCAGTGCACAACAGTGCAGGTGACCAGCAGCAGCAGTGCACGGTAGTGCAAGGGAAAGACAGTGCACAGTAGTGCAGGGGAAAGGCAGTACACATCACTGCTGAGGAAACGAAGAAAGTGACCAGCAGCAGTGCAGAGGAAAGGAAGAGGCGGTAGAAATGGCTGTGGGTGAAGGAGGTGGGGTAGCATAAGTTGGAGTGATCAAGTTGAATCCATTAGCATCTTATGTTATGAATTAATGCTAGCCTCAATCCTAGCATTAATTCACTTGCAAAAAATTTAGGCATTAGACTGTCTAAATATCGATCTTTGACATAGTATAGCTATCAATATATTGAAGAACTCATTAATGTGCTTTGGGAAGAGGCCAAATAAGAGGTCCAAAAATCTGATTGGATGAGAGAATTTTATTGTTGAACGAAACTATGATAACTTAGGTTAAATGTTTCGATTTGATTTTGGTTTTTGTGCATAGTAATGAAAACGATTCATTGAGTCCCTGCAGCCCCAAGGCAGGGACTAATAGATATGATCAGTTCATCATGCTAATCATAGAATTCTCACTTATACAATACATTCTCTTTAACGTAGATATTATAGCATGGTACAATTACGTGATGTTCATATACATAAGCCTTTACATTCAGAATTCCAACAACAAACAAATAACTTCTTATTATCAAGTCGCCATAATAACTATATTAAATATTTAATTGATGTACCAAATAACCATATACATATCATCCCATTGATTATATTATCTTTAATACTATATATTTAATTTTTTATTTTTGAACACAAAGTGGTCAACAATGAAATCATGGTTGTTCACTTCTCCTCTTTCCACGTAAGGGATTGTTTCTCAAGTCAATGTTTGATTCACTATGTCATTAACATAATTACCAAGTTCAACATGTGATAGCTCTGTGTAAATGTATGAGATCTAACCATAGTACTATTATTTCCATTCATATACTTATTATTTCCATTCGTTTACTTCATATTTGAATGGAAGGATTGAATTAATACATTTTAAGGATTAATTACTAAATAATAAATAAATCCATGTTTACGAAGACTAAAACAAGAGCCACGAGGTAGTAATGTCACCGTATTTGTTAATAGTTATTGCTATAACATTAAGGCTATAGAGAAACTTTGACTATCATCACAGAGAAATTTATGATGAGGAAATAAGGTTGTTGAAAATTCAAGGTATGCCTTACGTCATCTTTGTCGCCAATGTTGGGAAGCAAGTATCAAGGCTAGCGTCAGCAGCAAACACCAATCATCATTGAAATAATTGTATTTTTTTAAATTTCATTTAATAAAAACTATTACAAACTTTAGAAAATTGAAAAAAAAAACTCATATCTAAATGAATTAATACTAACAAGCAATTCATATATATCACCTCGATGACATAACAATTTATATAAGAGGTTTGCTTTCTATTAATGTATGGGAAGGGTGCTTTCTATTAATTAATTTTGAATATGTATTGATTTAAAATATGCCTAATGTTAAAATGTGATTAATGTTATGAATATATTATTATTTTTAATGTATTTATTTTTATTTTTCTTTACAATAAAAAATAAAGATTAAAATTAAATATATATATATATATATATATATATATATATAGAAGAAGAGAGAAAGTATTTGCAATTTTTTTGAATGTTTGGTTCACCTTAACCATGGACATGCTTTGTTTTGTTTGACGTGTTATTTCATTTTTTTTTGTATTTTTTTTGTTTTTTATAGTTTAGTTTTGGTTTAGTATGTTAAAGTGAAAATCAATGTTGTGTATAATGGGAAGAAAGAAGATGAGATGTAGGTCATTATTACATGAAGAGTGATCTTAAAGAATTTGGGGATGGTGAGTAAGTATGTTTCATTCATCATTTATTTGTTTGTTTTTGTAAATTTTGTATATTGTTTTTTTATGGTATGTATGGTTAATTCAGACTTTTTCTATATGTTTTTTCCATATACAAAAATATGCACTTCATCAGAGCAATTACTCTTTTGTTACGATTTCATCAAATAAACCTTATGCCATATCAATTCTATCCTCTCACTCGATGAATGGATTAAATAAAATAGTGCAAATTAATGTGCATCCAACAATAGTCAAATAGAATTAAATACGCTATTAAATACAAGATTTTTTTCATGAGAATTATTGCATAGATTTAAAGACCATTTGCATTTTTTTTGTAAAAGCAATAAAGCTCGCTTAAAAAGTAACGGAAGATGTCACTTGACCTTCAATTCCCTTATTCCAAAAGTTTGATCGAAGGAAACCAGACAGTGGCTATTACCCAGAGATCTTTGGCCACAATAGAAAGGAACTAAAAATTTGGCATTCACACAAGGTCACATCTATTTGGTTTTCATCGTCTCCTACCCTAAGGAGAAGGGTAGAAATTATTTATTTATTTTCACCAAGGCTTAAACTTCAAATCAATTATGATTTCCACATGGAGAAGCAGTTGGTTGAGCTATATTCATTGAGGCTATCAAAACATAAAATGATTTTGCATAAATAATTATTTAAAGTCACTAATAAGTTTGTTGGACATGATCTAAGTGTTCGTCCAAACCTAGGCATCTAAGAATTACTCCCATCCCATGCCTTCAAGTGTGATGTTCAAGTTTTGTGTTGTAGCTGGTGGACTTGATTGATGATGCATACCCCTTCCATTTGTTTATTTATTTAGGCACTAGATTAAGGTTTTGATGAATTTTTTTAATCCCCATAGTGTCCACTAAATTTTATGAAACTAAGTGAGGAACTAATAGATACAACAATATTTAAAATCAACTATTTCCACCGACTCATAAAAATAAACCATAGACATTTACAAATGAATCAAAAGTTTCAAGAGAACCGTGTTTTACCTTTTAAACAGGAGATAGTAATCTGGTTCAATCAATAGTTCGAGGTTGGTTGTGTTGAGGTAAATACTTTAATTAATAGCCCAAACATATCTATTCCCGTAAAATATAAGGTAAGGGGAGGCATCGTTTTATAATAGTGAAGAAAATAAACACCGCTTATGCTTCTATTTTTTAGCAACACTTATGTCACAAGATTGTGATCTATGGATAGAAGCAACAATGATAATCTCCTATTCTTATGAGCTCAGATGGATTTATTTAGGTGGAAACACTATAACATTCCCCCACTTGCCTAAAACCCCAAAGTCTTTCACAGTAAGAGACGGCTTATGATCTCTAGAGAGGGGAGAGTCGTCGCTCAGAATGCAGGTAGGGTTTATGTGAGTAATTCAAGAACCGCCCGCAACCTTAATAATATCCAATGCCTCTCTGGCTTCATGGATATTAGTGTGAATCGATCATTGCCCCTCCTTATTCTCGTGGTATATTATGATGGCCCACTTCTTATTTTGATTCTCATGATGGCCCACTACTGACCGCTTCTCATTCCTATCCATCAGTCAAGTTCATGTATTCTTATGAATCCCAGTCTGTAGATTCATCATAAGGATGGAAGATAGAGGTATGAAGTAATGTAGGGACAGATAGAAGTGTTTTTTATCCCCCAAAATCCATTCAGTAACTTGCATCATGAATAGACACCACTCTATTATGCACTATCAATCACTAGCTAAGGTCCTCTTATCCAATGGGTTATTAAGTTGTTGGTCATGTTGCATCTTTAACTACTCGTGGTGTAGCACGTTGGATACAACCCCCATGGACTGGTCAAAGAATGGGATAACACCCTGGTCTTTTCTCCACATAATGGTTCACCTGTCTATTGATTTACCCATTGTCACTCCCTACAATCCAAGCGAAGAAACTACAAATCGGTCAATAAAATATATTAAAAAATTAAAAAAATATAAAAATAAAATATTTTAAAAACTAGAACTAAGTCTTACATATAATGATATTTATGATAGTCATATAAGTATTGATTTGTATTTAATTTGATCCTTACTAAAATTAAGTCTTAGATATATATATATATTTTTATATCATGGGAAGAACAACCTCTCAAGAGTATATCCAACAGCCTGCAAGGCAGATATACCAGTAACTTGTGACTTAGCAGGGTTCCAGACGTCGTGAAGTCCACCGAGGTGAGCCTCTATCCTAGGGGTCGCCTACTCTTCGAGCCTTGTCACAATGAGCCAATGAACAACCCTACAAAGTAAGTAATATTATCAATGTAAACACGATGAATAATAGCTAGAATAAATTTTTATTATTTGGGAAAAGAATAATGAAAATGTAACATACATTACTATTAATTTTTAATAAAAAATAATCAATTACTGAAAATAAAATATATATTTAATTCCTTTATCAATGTAAACACTATGAATAATAGCTAGAATAAATTTTAATTATTTGGGAAAAGAATAATGAAAATGAAAAATACATTATTATTAATTTTTAATCAAAATAATTTTTAATAAAAAATAATCAATTACTAAAAATGCATTATATATTTAATTCTTTCTATATAAATATTAAATATAACTAAATATTTTTTTTAAACATAACTTAACTGTTTAAAAAAAATTATTAAAAAAATATTTAAATATTCAAATATTAAATACAAATTAAAACAAATGTAACAAAGTACCAATGTTTTAAAAATACAATATAAATTTAATTCCTTCCATCTTATAACTTAATTGTTTAATAAAATTAAATAATTACTGAAAAATATTTTAAGTATCGAAATATTAAATACAAATTATAACTCATTTAACAAAGTTCAATTATTTTAAAAATACAATATATATTTAATTTCTTCCATTATTCACATATAAAAAAATATATCATAATTAGATTGTTTAATAAAAAAATAATTACTAAAAATATATTAAATACAACTAATAACAATTTTAAAATATAAAAATATAGCATAATTCAACTGTTTGACAAAAACAAATAATTAGTAAAAAAATATTGAAATGTTCAAATATTAAATACAAATTATGACCTATGTAATCCAATTCAAATATTTTAAACTTTATGAAAATTATAATAAAAATGATTAATATGCAGAATACACAAACATTTTTCTGATTTTATATAATAGATAATCCATTGATTTTAAATGCAAAACACAAAAACATCTTTTGTTCTATACATAATAGATATTCCATTGAGATAATGGAAAACTCAATTCTGAAAATCCATATAGAGTAGAGTACAATCATAGCCAAAACATGTCAAACAACCCAATTTTCAAATAATAATAAAATTACATAAAACTCGCATGCCTCTTTTTGTTTACCTAGAAAAGAAGCATATATATTCAACTGAAGTATATAACAAGGAGGAGTATAAACGCTAACCAAAATGCCCTCAACCTAGCATTTTTTGTGTATATGGTAATTTGCAGTGATTAAATCAATTTTAACTATTTGGGTAGATTTAAAATCCATGAGTTTGTCTAAGAATACCTTTGTTTACCTAGAAAAGAAGCATGTATATTCAACTGAAGTATATAATCATTGTCAAATAACCTAAAAAAAACTCCACAAAATTGTCATGCCTCTTTTTTTTCCCTCTTTTGGCATACCTTTGATATATATATATATATTTCAACATATATTCAACTAAAATAACCTGCCTTTATTTTCACCTAAAAAATAGGCATATACCTTTGATATGTATACTTCAACATATATTTTTTATATTCAATTGAAGTATATGCTGAAAAGAAACGTATACCTTTAATATATATATTTTAACTCAAAAAAACTAAAAATATACATATCGTTTTTATCTCATTCATGTGGACTTTCACCTATCTAACCAAATCCATATTGCAAAATACAAAATCCAAATCAACTATAATCTCACTAAATAATAAATTGAAAATAAAAATAATAATAAAATATTATAAAATATAAAATATACATTTTTTTTAATACTTTTAATATTTGTCTTTATTCAAACCTCTCATTCATTCATTCATTCATTCATTCATTCATTCATATATATATATACATTCATTATATAACTTTCCTACATTATAAAAATTATTTATATAATCAAATATTTACCATAAAACGTTATATATATTATTCCACCTTATCACATTTAACTTTTAATTCAAGTAAAAGGAACTATACACAACAGCTTATATTTCAATATTAATTTGTTCATTTGAATGATATGCAGTCCAACCGAGACAGTAATTACAACTTTGTATAGAACGAAGATACATAGAACAAAACTGTAAGGGTAAATTATTATTTACTCTTTCGTATTCCTCTAAATTTCTTGTGCTAATGAACTGTTTCTTGTAGATACTGATGTGTTGTATTAATAAAAACATCTAGACTAAAGGAGAAAAATGAATAAATGTAAGGATCGAGACCAAAGGAAAATTTTGAAGAGATTGTACAATAAAAAAATTATAAGTGAAACTGTGATTGACTTAAAATGAATTTGTTAATATTGTTGGTCAAATTGTAAATTGTTAAAGCTTAAATTATGGCAAAAGCATAATTATATTCATGTAAGATTTCATAATTACACTTTTGATATGTATACTTTAATATATATTTTTGATATTCAACTGAAGTATAGATAAAATAAAGAACTAAAATATATATGTTGTTTTTATCTTATTTATGTGCACTTTCATCTATCTAAATAAACCCTTCTTGCAAAATACAAAAAACAATCTTATTCCATAATATATTCTTGAAAAATTCGGTATCTCATTCATGTGCACACTTTCACCTATCTGATTAAACCCCTCTTGCAAAATACAAAAAACAAGCTTATTCAATAATTATATTCCTGTGAAATTCCATCCTTATGATATGTTATACTTCAACATATATCTTCGATAGTCAACTGAAGTATAGATATGTATCCCTTTCGAGCTTTTCATAAGTATATCTATAATACTTTCTTAAAATGAAGATCTAAAATATACATGTTGTTTTTTATTTTATTCCTGTGCACTTTTACATATCTGGAAAAAAAAACCTCTTGCAAAATACAAAATCCAAAAGACAATCTTATTCCATAATTATATTATTGTAAAATTCCATAATTATATTCTTGTAAATATAAATGAAGATAAACAATCTACTTCAGAATTATGAAAATAACCCAGTCTAAAAACCTTGTATACAATCTTCCAAAAGATTGCAAATGCTACGTATAAAAAAAAACACATTCAAAATAACACAATTCAAAAGGCTTAATATATAATCTTTTAGAAACTAAAAAAAATGACAAGAATAAATATAAAACACATTCATCCAAACAACTATAAAGAACTTGTGCTTCTAACTAAAAGATAAACAAAATAAAGATAAAACGCATTCATCCAAACAACTGTAAAGAACTTGTGCTTCCAAATAAATGATAAACAAATACATCCCAATAGTTGTAATGAACAGGAACCTTGTGCTTCCAAATAAATGGACATACTTCATATACCAATAATAAAAGAATTGATGCAAGCCAAATTGATCGGCTGTAAAGAACATAACCTTGTGCTTCCAAATAGATGTACATACTTCTTATACCAATAGAAGTTAAAGATGAATTATGGAAAGCCAAATTGATAGACGAGAGCTTATAAATGACATATGCAAAATGAAATTTTGTAATTCTATTGCATTGCCTCCAAAATGGAAAACCAAAAATCTATATATACTATAATGATTCAAAATTAATCTCAAAAGAAACAACTGTATAATATGAATGAATGCTATGATATGATACTGCTACTGGATGCTTGCAGGCTTCTACATGCTACACTCCTTTTATAATATGTTATTTCTACCACTAATTGCTCCCAGTTTTCTATATAAATGCTACACTCATCTTTTAACAATGCATAGCGTTTCTTGTCGGCCTTCAAGCACATAATGTGCACCTCACGCCATTTCCGCTGTAGCATGTGCACTCTAGCCTCATCAAAGCAGCATGTGCATTCAATAAATCAAAGGGAAAAGGCTCCGGAATTGAATGAGACTCATCAATGAGCAAAGACTTGGGATTTGAATGAAACTCTCCCTATTCAATAATTTGTCGATGCCCAAATATATACGGTACGAAAATCATACCCATAAATCTTGTTGCAATCTGTCGCTCAAAACCTGCAAACTTTGAGCTTGGTAACCCTAAGCGAGCACGAAGATTAAAAAACTTGACACTTTGTACAATTTGATATGCTTGGTCATAATGTTTTAATGTATTTTATTTGTCCTATATCATATTATTAATTGCCATCACTTTCATCCTGTGATCTGAATCATTCTTTACATATTTACTTTTTGGGAAGGCACTTGGTAGAAAACGTTTTTTAACTCAGTGGATCGTGGAAACCTGGAATATTAGTTGGCATCTCTACCCCGTGCTATTTGAATTATGGATGATAGATTTATGATAAATAAGGTATTGTTTACAAGGAGCCAAAACCAGAAAAAGTTGGGGATAATTATACAATTATTGATATCATCCTCGCCGTCGGCTCCTGGGGCACAAGAACCCAGAGCAACGTCATATCCCAAACCAATAGTAATCTAAAAAAAAAACAATAAAAAATAATAATAATAATAATAATTAGATGGTTTAAATATTACCAAACCTTGGTCAAAATTCCACTACATTTAATCAAAACTATTACAAACTTTAGAAGATTGAAAAATTTTGCCCATATCTAAATGAATTAATACTCATGAGCAATTCATATATATCACCTACGGTGACATAATCATAAAGGGAAGATTACTTAACTTTCATATTGAATTAAAAGCAATAACGATATCATAGGCATACTACTGCATTACTTATAATTAATTAATATCATTCTTTTCGAGTATTAACAACTTAAATATATATATGATGAAATACTTACACGTGTTAAAACAAATTTCATCAATAAACATTTAAAAAACCTCGACATAACTTTACAAAAAGTGTCAATACGTCATTAGAATACTTATATGAATTATGTAGACATATAGAATTGAAAATGACTAAAGGCTTGACTACAACGTTTCACCCAACCTTTTGGCTCTCTTCGACATATATTCCTTCCGTGGATAACTCACCCATGAGTCAAGCAGCGGAATCCACTAGATAGGAGTTTTGTTTCATTGAGAGCCCTCCCACTCTTTTATAATACTCTTTTATAATAGAAGAGATTAATGCTACTCCTCAATCTTAGTCCAAGCATAAATATCATTCTTATGACTTTAATATAATTCATACGATAGTTCTGAGGTATGCCCTTCGTTCGCCATACAGTGAAATTACGCTCTTATTTCATAATGTAAAAGGAAATTTGATCAAGAAAAGCACTAAGTAATTCGAAAAAAGGTTTCCCACACACAAACTAGCAGATATATCAATAGCCCGCAATTATAAAGGTTTGCTTTCGAAAGAAATACAGCTTATAAACCCTGACATCCTCTTGACTGTTATAAATCTCATTCTCAAACTTTAAGTGGAGGACAAGGGAGATAGGTTGTGCCATTCCCTAGGGAAAAATATTTATATAACAAAAAAAAATACTAAGGGTCCACATCCAAGGTTGTTCCCTTCACATTCAGCATGCATTCAACGTATAAAGTATATAAGTTTTAAATCCCATGGGATGCTCCTTCAAGAGTTGCACCTTTCACATTCAACTACTGTTCAAATTATATGTATGTGTGTGTGTTTCAATTCATGAGGAGTTGTGTCCTTCACACTCGACAAGCATTCAAATTCAAATTCAAATTATATGTGTGTGTGTGTGTGTTTAGTCCATAGGTTGCTCATCCAAGAGTGTGCCCTTCACAAACTAGCAAGCATTCAAATTATATAATATATTGTAAGTTTTCAATCGACGGACTTCTCATCCAAGAGAGCACCCTTCACAAACTAGCAAGCATTCAAATTTTATATATATATATATAAGTTTTTAGTCCACGGGTTTCTCATCCAAGATTCAAGCCCTTCACAAACTAGCACAAACTAGCACACATTCAAATTATAATATATATATAAGTTTTGAGTCCACGGGTTGCTCATCCAAGATTGTGCCTTTCACAAACTAGAAAACATTCAAATTATATAATATATATAAGTTTTCAACCCGCTACATTAATAACACATTACTTTTAATATTCGTTTTTCAAGAAGAAAAAAGTGGTGTTCCTTGGTATTCATCTGAATTAAAGGTAACAAGTTACATATCATGATACTGAGTATCAACATCAACAAAGAGATACAAAAAAGTGTACAAAATGGTGCAGACTCACAACTAAGACAATAAGGATCGGTGGCCAATACATACAGGAGGAGAGGAGCACCCTCCTATCCAAAGAAGACACCTAAGATCATCTCATACAGTAAACAAACAGATCTGTCCACGAGAGAACAATGCAAGGACAGAAGATTTATCCAAGGATGCACCTAGAGGGGTGGGAAAGGACATTCATGCCATAATGAGGCTATAGAAGTCTCTAAGACAAATCACTGCTCCAACTAGAAATATACCAGAAGTGTCATAGTCCATACTCAAAAAAACATTTCTTTCAGAAAAGTAGATTACACAAATCTCAAATCAAAGAGTGCTCAAGGAGCACATCAAAAGAACTGTAAGGTGCATCCACCAATACACTCTCCTTCCAATAATTCAGTGAAGGAGAGATTCCCCAACTCCAAAGTAAGAGCCTCCTTTGATAAACCATCTACCCTCGTATTGTGCTCTTGGTTTACATGTTGGAAGTTTAAAGAGAGAAATGAAGACTTGATATCAGTTATGCAAGCACACCAGTGTTCTAGATCAAGAACAACTAGACCAACAACCAATTTTTCCTAGTTAATAACAACCATAGAGTCTCCAAATATACGTAAAGAAGGCATCCCTATAGATGCAACAAATACCAACACTGTCCAGAGATCTAGAAGTTCAGCTCTTGTATTTGTGTAGACCCCACATCCCATCTTTATTAGGAAATAATGTATATAACTGATATAGAGGATGATACCAGCACCTCCAATATCATAAGTCACAGCCCCATCAAAGAAACCCATAGGAAAGGTTAATTAAGAAGGATCTAGAGCAATATTTAGGTGCACTTTTTTGGTGTGTACTGTAGGATAAGAGTATATCAAATCACAAGTTTTGAAACACACAGTGTCAATATCTGGTTCATCATTTTCGAATATATAGTTATTGTGATTCAGCCATATAATCCAGATATAAAAGAACGAAAGAAAAAGTTGTTCATGATTAGTCTCGGCCTAGCAATTTAATTTTTTTTGTAACGTAGGCTCGTCCCACAAGAGATTCAACTTATAGTGAGTAGCAAGAGTAATCCTCACCAACTTTGTGAACCTGCAAGATACAAAAAGATGATCCAGGGTTTCTAAATCCGATTTACATAAGCATTAACCGCAGTTTAGGCCATACCAACCCTGCTTATTCAAATTTTCCAAAGTACTAATGCAATCCTCAAAACAAAGCCATATGAAGAATTTTATCTTGATCGAAAAGGACCAATACCAAAGCTGATTGTTTTTCCATCCCTTTAATTTTTCAGCATTGGACAAAACAATAAGGCCATAAGCCAGACTTGCAAAAACCTCAGCATTCTTTGTATTATGCATCTAGAGGATTTGATCCCTTTGATTTGTGAGTCTGATTCCACCTTCACATAATCCGTTGATATATCTCTACCATTCATCCTTCCAATTACCATCGAGATCCAAATCTTCTGCAGTTAGCCAATAAGATCTACAGGTGGTGCCCTCCCTTGTATTGCATGCATGTAGGAGAGTATTGATTCCAAAATATTGGAAGTAATCACACATTTCCTGGGTTAAGATATAGGGCGACTGTATGCCTGCAATGGAGTCAATTCCCAGTTTAATCGAAGCCCCATCACCTACACGCCAACCCAATACACAAGAGATCTAGGAAAGAACTCGGACAAAACCAATCCAAAAAATTGAAGTGTTATGTAAAGAAAACTTTTTATTTCGTAGCCAAATTAGAATGGAAGTATTTTTAGTTTCCTTTGCTTATATCACCTGGTTCCAAATTCCTCTACTTCCCAAACAGTCCACAAGCTCTTGAGCCTGAGCGAGATATTAAACCAATCCAGATTTTTTATATTCCACCCCCCATATGAGAATGGTCTTGAAATAGCTTTCCATTCAGCTAAATGTATCCTACGCTTATTTATAGAACCTCCCCATAGAAAAGAAAATATATATTGTCGAAGTCTACACAAGATAGATTTAGGAATCCTAGCCAAAGAGAACCAGTAAACAGGTATACCCGTTAAGACCGACCTAATGAAAATTAATCTTCCTCCCAAAGATAAATACTTGTAAGACCAATTGTTGAGTCTCTTTTCAAAGTTCTTTACAATCCATCTCCAATCAGATAGAGTATAATTCAATGGTTTTAGTCCATACCCTAAGTATTTGAAATTGGAATCAATGGGTTCCATCTTATAGGGAAGAATGATATTGATGTTTCTTCTTACCTCTTTATCTATGTTATTCCCGAGAAAATAAGATTTTTCCAGACTTATACACATCCCCGTGGTCGAGCAGAAAATATCCAGAACCTATTTATAGGCTTGACATTCCTCCATAGTACCAATTCCAAAAAGAACAACATCGTCAACGAATAGTAAGTGAGTAATGGTCAAATCATGAGATAGGTTGATACCTTTAAAGTTTTCCTTTTCTCTTTGAATCTCCATTAACTTTGCTAATCCCCTCAATCACCAGTAAGACGAGCAAGGGTGACAATGCATAGCCCTGTCTAATGCCCCTCAAGGATTAAAAGAAATCAGTTGGTGTACCATTTACAAGCACAAAAAAACTTTGTCGATGATACACAACCCATTATCCAGTTTACAACAATCAATGGGACACCCACATGAAGGAGAACTAGCCACAAAAAGTTCCAATTGACTCTGTCAAAAGCTTTAATAAGATCCTGTTTTAGAACCAAAGCATCCATCTTTTTGTTTTTATAGTATGTAAGATTTCTTGTGTTATACCAACTGGCTCCAGTATTTGTTTGTTCTTCAAAAAGCCAAACTGCTCCATTGATATGCCCCTGGCCAAGATAGGCTTAAGTATACTGGAAATGACTTTTGAGATCAATTTGTAAACCAGGTTGCAGAGTGATATTGGGCGAAAATCAACAAAGGTTTGAGTCTTATCACATTTTGGTATGAAATTCAAGAAAGTAGAATTGATAGAGCCCCGAATCTTCCCTTCTTTCCAAGATTGTTCCACTGCCTTCAATAAATATGAACTGACCAAATCAAAATAAAATAGAAAAAATTCAACCAACCAACCATCAAGACCAGGACTTTTGTCCCTCTTAAAACTCTTCAAAGCCATCTCAACCTCCAACATCGAGACTTCAGCACCCATGTTTTCTCCATCCTCGGCATTGAAAAAAGTTTGTAAAAGTTTAATAACTTGTAGTTGGTCAATGATGAGTGCATTACCATCATCATTAAACAATGATGAGAAGTGGTTTTTCCCCAGAGACATGAGTTGTTCTTTCCCACTAACATTGATCCCAACATCATCCTGGAGATCCTAGATAGAATTTTTATTCCTCCTAAGCAAAGCAATGTTTTGAAAAAAAATTGTATTTGCATCTCCCTGCTCGATCCAAATAGCCTGACTTTTTAACCTCCAAATTAATACCTCATGTGTAATTAACTTCTCTTTTCGGTTCCAAATATCCACCAACCGGTGAGCCTCATCCATAGAAAGTATACCCAAAGGGGAGTGTTTAAAGAGGAGTTGAAGTTCCAATTCAGTGTCAACCATATCCTATCCCTGATTCATTTTTTTTACTTTTTCCAAGCCCTTCACAGCACATTTAAGTCTTTTCAACTTCATAACCAGACAATCCATATCATCGCAATCAGTAGGTGACCAAGAAGAATGTACAAGATGAGAGAAATCTTCATCCAATAGCCAAGCTTTGTTGAATTTAAAAGGAAAATTTTCCCAAGTCCTGTACTTTGCAAAGGAGGAATCAATGATGTGCCCAAGTCCTGTACTTTGCAAAAAGAGGAATCAATGATTCTGAAGCAAGAAAATGAGCAATCCTTTTACTAATGCCTTCATCTCCAAGTCTATCATTCCTCTACGTTGGCCCGAAACAAACAAGAGGGAGATCCACCGGCAGCTGGGAAAAATAAGTGGCAAGGGGGTCTAATCTAGTCTTCCACCCCCATATCTAAGCATATGAGAGAGTGAAGTTTAAATCCCCTGCAATAACCAGGTTAGGGAGATCAAAAATGCCCCCTTCAACAACAGCATCCCAAAAGGGTTCCCTACCAAGGTCCATAACAGTTTAGACAAGATAGATCAAAAATTAATCCCCTTAATCTAACCTTAACCAGAATACGTGTGGAAGTAACAAAAGCTTTGCAACGAGAAACAAAGGGATCCCAGCCCGTGAGGAGACCCCCTAAGACGCCAGATGAGTCAATGGCACAAAATTCCCATCCGAGTCTAAGTTTTGCAAAAAGAAGAAGTGTCTGGGCATGGTCACACATGGTTTCCTCAAAAAAGACCATATCAGGCCTTAACTCATTAATAAGAGAACCAAGGGCTTTCTGTTTGGTGAGCCCCTTGAAACTGCGAATGTTCATGGAAAGAAGTTTCATAAGGAACCCTGACCAGAGGGTGATGCTGCTCTAAGCACCCTGAGAGTGGAGTGGTGGTTGGGGGAAGGACCCGCCCTTGCTGCATCCTTTATTATGGCTGACAGAGGTATATAATGTACATCACACCCCAAACCCTCTTGTAACCTAGTAGGTTTTGGTTTCCCGGCCCTTCGAATAATAACGTTTGCATGTCTGATAGAATCCAAGGGTAGGGTAGAAGGAGAGAGGGGAGTTTTGTCAGTGAAAATCGCTAGGGATTTATGAAGAGCGGGATCAGTAAAGGATGGCGAGTCACGAGGGCTAACAAGAGAGACATTACAGACATAAGTGGTCCTAGGTTTATCCCCTGATAATGGAGTAAAATCCTCTGGTGAAAAGAGGGGATTGACAGACGCCGATAAATCCACCAGCAAAGGTGTCAGCTTACTCACCTCTCCAGTGGATCTCGACCCACTAAGTAATAAAGAAGCTACACCCTCAGAGTTGTTTGACCCCACACAATTACCATCAGTGGCAAGTGCAGGAACATAAAGACGACAGCAACTAGCAAGTTTCTCAATATCAACAATATAATCAAGTTCCCCTTTGGTAAGATCTTCACAGTTGGAGGGAGATACAGAGCAATATATACCAAAATGAAGCGACACAGTGGAGTCCTCAACAAGGAGAACAATGGTACAATGTGGGTCCAACCTCTTCACCTCCTTTCCAGAACCTTCTGACGCCCGTGCAGTGTCATGAAACAATGAGGGGCAACGATTCCTGAGGTGCCCATGTTCACGACATTAGTGACATCGAAAGGGTACATTCAAGTAATCCAACCTATGCACATGTACAACGTCATTGCAGTGGATATCAATATTAGGTGGGAGGCCACACAAAATGTCCAGCTCGACCAAGACACACGTCGAGCACTTATCGAAAGTATGTGAGAAGTTGTCATCCACAGTCACGAATCTTCCCAGAGAGTTTGCAATACCAATAAGGACATCCCTGCTCCATAGAGGAAAAGGTAAGGTCAGGAGCAAGACCTATAAGTGACGCTTAACCACCCTCGTCGAAACCCGGATTCCATCGACTAAGGACCATCGAACCACTGTGAATGGTACAGAGAGTGTTTAATATCGTGGTCGCATCCTTCCCATCTAGAAATAAGAATACAAACCATCTGTTTAAAAGGCAGCTAACAAACGTAATGTAGTCCAAAATAGGTTTCAAGTGCATCGTAGCCCATTCCACCCATGCGTCCTTTTCCATCCTGTAACATTCCAGTCTACCCACCGATTCCCTGTTGCACAGTGCATCAACCTTGTCCATATATACATCCCGCCCAAGGACAAAACTACGCTTAGCCTCCAGAGCTATGACCACTTTTGATTTCCTTTTAGCTTTGAAGTCGGATGACAATTTTTAGAGCATCCCATTTTCCCGAGACGGAAAGTTGGACGCCTCCATGAGCCCAGATAGAACCCAAACTGACAACGTCAGGGAAAGGGTCTCAACAGTTGTCCACAATACCGTAAACAAGAAACCCAGAGAATAAAAAACCTGGTACTCTCAACCGAGAATAAGGATAGGCAGAAACCGACAGCTAAACATCGTCCACGTCAACCGCATAGAGAACAATCACACAGCCCTAAAGATAACCCACCAAAGGACCAGGACCAGAAAAGAGGGAGTCGGGTACTGGCAATGTTTCTCAGAACCCAACAAACATGGGAGCCCGACAAAACAACGTGGTTACCCAACAAGCCGATCACAGGGAATGCCGAGTCAACACCGAAATGGAGGAGATGCTCATGGACAGCGTATCAGGGGTCACATCCATATGGTTGTAGCTTTTCACCCATATACAGTCCATTAAACAACTCACAAAAATAGTTAATTATACTCATCTGAACTGACTGGTAATTCTAAGAATTATTAGAATAATTAAATCCATAGCTCATAGAATCATTCAAATGCAATTACAACCCTAAATAACATATTTTATCAATCATAACAGAGGTATATCTCATTCAAACATTTTGTCAAACACTTCATATGCAAAGTCACAAATCCACTCAAAACAATTCCATTGAAGGAGCTAGAAATTGGAAATTGATCTAGAATTTCAGTAAACATTTCCCCAACACTACCAAGAAGATTTATCCTCACATTCTCACACACATTTCAAGATTATTTATCGGACATAGGTATAAAATGAACACTCAAGCATTTTTACAAACACTTCATGTGCCATGTCTCCAAACTATACCAAACAGTCTGATCGAAGAATTAGTTTCTTAATAAAAGGTAAAAGCATCAAAGAGAAATGTCTTAAACCATTACGAGGATATTGTACCATCAAAATACACATTATATAACGAACATGGACATAAATGTTAGTTCTATAGCAGAGGTACCAAATAATTATTTCCTCAAAAAATTGTGCTCAAAATCCCAAAAACCAGTTTCCAATTCCTTCATAAAATTTACTTACATTAATAGATTGACTTCTGTGAGAAATTTATTCCACAAATAACTCATACGTTTCATCAAACATTTCATGTGCATCCATAAATAAATCAGATCAAAGCCAATTAAATTAAATAAACATAAGATAAATCACTCATCTTATCAGTTTGCAACTGGCATCATTCGGACAACATTCCACCTAGCCTTTGGCACTGCCAAGCCAGATCTCACTTTGACAGGCCACCCCCGAGCTAAGGCCACAGATCCACAATAGATGTGCACTCAAGAATAGCTCAAGTATCAGTTTGAGAAGCCAAAACTCTATTCCTCACCATATACTTCCTCTTCCACTCCATTACCAAGTGTGATGGTAATCCAAATCCCCTAGGCCATTGGGATATCGTCATTCACCATAAATATTTATGTGCAGGTCTAGAACATAGCCAAGTAGTGGAAACAGATAGACTACACCAAAGTTTTTGGGCTTACCGCAAACATCATACAATATCACAATGCTTCAAGCACAAAATTCATTCACATAGCAAAGCATTCATGGTTTCCCAAGCTCACAAACTTACCAAGCTCTCACCATCAAAGGTATAAACAACCACAATCAACAACCATCCAAAAGAACCATGAAAAACAACAACCCCATACCAAGGATATCAAACATGGATTTATAGACCAAATAAGGTAATTCTAACTCAAAGGGGTCCAACCAACCCAAGGTAAGCCAACTTGAATCAATCCAAGGGGATTAATTCAAGCACAAAAGGTTAACTCTAATTCAACCCAAGCAATTCGAATTTCAAAAAGAGTGACTCCAAGCCACTGCACCAAACTCAAATTCATGTGTGGACACATCATCCATGAAGAGGAATCAAAATTAGTGAGGTGAGGTGTCACACGGGCCAAGGCATCTTCCCAAAATAACAAAGGGGGGGTTACAAAAGGATTTACACAAATATTTACACAAGGAGTTACATAATTATTTACACATTTTTTAGGTCTTGAGGCTAAAAATTGCCAGTGAGGGAACACTTGTGCAAATGGGAGATACAAAACCAAGTGTAACCTCCACAAAAGAGTTTCAAAATCACCAAAGGGGCCCAATCAACAAGAGGCACCCACCCAAACACCAAGGAGGCCCACTAAATCATGAATTATGCTCAATAATACCAACATAAGCTAAAATAATCAAAAGTTGGTTCTGTTGTACAATGTTTGGGTGATCAACAACTAATAAAGCCACCAAGGCATAAATATGGACCAAGATCAACCAAACAAGTTCTAAAGTGCTAGGAATGTCCTCATTACCTTTCAAATTGTGGATCTAGGCCTCCCATACTCTTTTAGTAGTCCCCAATGTGCCAATTGTTTTCATTAATTAATTATTTACAAAATAATAATAATGTCTCTAGGTCCTTAAATACCTTTTTCTGGCACCCTATGCCACAATAATAAACAATTACAAATTACATATGTCTAAGACTTAACACAAGGTGTATTACAGCCCTAAAGTATTCAATGTCGGTTTTGGCTTATGGGATTCATCCAACCTCCATATTGCAGTTTGAAATCCTATTGTGCCATTGTCTAACGACACATCTAGATAATTAAGCAATTCAAGTTTCACTACCTTGTCAATCTCTCTGTAGCTCTAGTTTCTGCATTAACCAAAGGGACCAAACACATGAAACCTCCAATGATCTAAATTCAATCAAAACCCATCAAAACATAAACCAGAATATGGTTATGATTCATCCATCCATCCATGAGACTAAAGGAATTGACACCTTAATTTTGAAAGCGACTAAGCAAAAAAGCGCAAATAACAACTACCCGTTGAGTTCATTCCATAGTATCAAGATTCGGTAGTATTGACACTTCCTATATGGAAATTCGGCTCATGTTTAAAATACAGTGAATATTTGACATAGTTCACATAGGATACATTACATTCAAGAAAACATTGACCAAATTCTACTATGACCAATTTATTTAGGTATAAAAACACTCATTTAAAAAAACATATTTTGAATTTTTAATTAATTTTTACTACATTATCATGAGTAAAATAGTGAATAGCTAATATAAGTTGCAATTTTTTATTAATTTATGTAATTAATCACTATCTTTTTTATTTACTTTGTCATTTAAAGTTTTATGTTTTTATGCAATCTTTCATTTTTAAGTTTCCTCTTTTCAAATTTAACATTTACAGGTAAGCAACTTAAAAGTTTAAGATTTAAGGTTACTTAATTTTCTTTAAAAGTTGACATTAACATTCAAGTTATATATACAAATTTTAATAAAAAGTATCTATATGATTATTTAAAAAAATATAGATTTCAAAATTATAACAATGTCACAACAATGTAAATAGTAAAACTGAATAAGCAGATTTTACTATGCATTATAAAATATAGATTTTAAAAAGATAACAATGTCACAACAATGCAAACAGTAAAACTGAAAACTATAGCAGATTTTACTATGCATTATTTGTTGTTTTTGTTATTTTTATCTTTTTTTCAAGTTCTAAATGTAGATGAAGACATCTAAACATTGTTATATGATATGATATGTTTCCAATTTGAAATATATTTCAGGTTGTTTTCAATGAATAATAAATGTATAAGCTTTTTTTTAAATTAAAAATACATACTTTTTATATTTATAAAATGTATACTCTTTTATCTTAACCTTATTTGATTTTTTTCATTGTCTGTTTTTTTATTGTATCTAAATCGTATTCCTGCTCAAAATTTTACTATGGATTATTCATCTATGAAAAGAGAATGAAAAGAAAAAGAATAAAAATTATGAAAAGAGAAAGAATAAAAATTATTCTGTATATAGTTGAGATGCATAACATAACAAAAGAAGCAACATGGATCCATTATGGCCTCTCATATCTAATATCTATACAAGAATATGAAATTAACATAACAAAAGATACAACATAGTTCTGTTATGGCCTTTAATATCTATGCAAGAAGTAAGAATTTCATGGAGTTTAAATCAAAATGTTCTGGCCTCTAATATCTATGCAAGAAGTAAGAATTCCATAGAGTTTAAATCAAAATGATCGGGCTATTACCATTGAAAAACTGAGCAGCATGTAAAATACAAGATGAAAACCAACATACCTATCAAGAAATAGGAACCTCGTAAAAAACTGAGAAGCATGTAAAATACAAGATGAAAACTAACATACCTATCAAGAAATAGGAACCTTGTAAAAAACCAAACTTAAGGGAGATCTATGAAGAAAAAGTAGAAATAGAAATAAATATGCAACATAATATACAATTTATGAACCAAATTAAAGTAAAAATGCAATCTAATATATTAAAATGCTATTGAAAAATTGAGACTGCTAAAGTCTACAGAAGTATAGAGGTGCACATACCCTATTCCCTCCAGATTTGAACCTATAACCTCCTAGGAAGAAACATATGTTTATAACATAAATATAGAAATATGTTTCCCTAAAACCTGGAGGATACACGTCTCTACATATGGTTTCCATACCCAATCTTAGAAATAGAAATATACAACTTCAAGGTCCATACTCAACCAAGGTTATATATGTAATTTTTTAGGAATTCTTTGCAGATATAACTACCCACCCACAGGTTACTAGCAACAACCACATTAATTTTTATTAATGTGTCTAAATATAGGCCTAAATTTAGGCACATACTTTTTTATATTAATGTTTTTCCTTATAGTATGTGCTTAAATTTAGGCCTATCAGTGTATTCAGACACATTAATAAAATTAATGTGATTGTTGCTAGTATATATAATTAATTCTTCAGTAAATGTACAGAGAATACAATAATCTCAAAGAATACACTAATCTGAACCAGATTGTTTTTTCTTTTCTTGTGTATACTCCATATAAGTATCCAAAATGTAGTCTTCTCAAGCGGTCAATCGGGTACATCATCAGATTTACATATACATGATACAGTGGATATATACAAAATAAAAGCCATTGCAAAGACAAGTAGTACCCAAACATACAGTTTCCTCAAGTGGGTATATCATTAGGTTTCAACATATCCACGATACAATGAAGATATACAACAAAAAAGCCATTGCAAAAACAACAAATGCATAAGAGAAAATCCAATCTAGGCATATAAATGGGTATATAATATTTTGGGTTCTTAAAAAGATTCTTACCAACCTTGACAGGTTTGCCTGATGATGCCAGGCTTCTAAGTGTAAATGAAGTGCTTTGGGATGACTCAGATTATTGGCTGAAATACGTTGGTAGACTCAGAGCTTTCCCTTCTAACAGTGATTGCTGCCTACGGCCAATATCCCCTCCTGTGGCAGAGAGGGAAGGAGAAACCAGTGCTTTTGCTGCAATTTCTGCCATTTTAGCTGGGAATTTCTTAGTGGTTTCTCAACAGAGAAAAACTGAGGCACCAAATCGAACAAATGGGACTGGGTGCTGATGGGGACCATCAACAACTAAAGATGGGAGGTCTAATCCATAATTGAAGATATATATTAAAACAAAAGACGAAGTCATGTGGGTGTAACTGTGTGTGAAGCAGTTACAAGTCTTGCTGTGCGGTCTTTGAAGTCCCCTCGCCTTCTTGGAAGCCTGCAATTAACAGGTCGCCATTGCAAGTTTAATTGTGTAATCGTTGCCAAAACAAATTGTAAGATTCCAAAAGTATCGAATAGGATTTACCTTGCACATCTTTGGAATTCTCTTCTTCACCATATTGCGAGCCATTGCTGCAAATGGAACCTACCAGGGACTGCCTCCGAAGCAACAAAAATAACCAGACAATCGAAAAGCAAAGGAAAAGGAAAATTTACATTAAGGAGATTTTACTCAGGGTAGCAGCAACACAGGAAATCACAGGTCGATTACTTGCCCGGCGAGCAATCATGCCCAGTGAAATATTGCACTGGCTGGCAAGGTTAAAGGTAAGTGTTTTTTTTCCTTGAAATAGTCAATTCAGAGCCTTTCGTCCAATAAGCTCACGCACTTTTTGAGAAGATATTTATAAATACAGATTGTAACATAACCTTTATCTATCTTTACAGATAATGAAGATATTGCCCTAACCAATAACAGAAGACGAAAAGTCTCTGCTATAGGCACGTAGGCAGGGACCAACAATGGAGACTTGAATCTCAATTTGAAGTTGAAGGTTGATCTAATACAACAAATGGAACAAGAATCTCAATTTCTTTTTTATTTGAACAATTGAGGTCTGTGTTTCAAATAATTTTTATCTTTATGGTCATGTAGATAGTAGGGTAGGCTGGTTATCAAATAGATAGTAGGTAGGCTGGATCGATACTGGTCTGATAACTTATTGTGTGGAAGAGCCGCATTTTACAGTTCAGTAAGGGGATGAGTAACTCTTTAGTTGCTCACTTAGAACTGACATTGCATTTCCTTAAACATTTGTTATTATAAAAAGGAGTTTGGGCTATAGAGATTTCATCATTCTCGGCGGGCTTGGTAGATCCTTTTATCTTAAAATCAATGCTGGTTAGTAGAAAGAGCCAGAGCCTCTTCCTTCATCCGATTGAGAGCATAGGCACAGTCCATACACAGTTGGCGAGGTTTGGGAAACATATCTTCTGTAGCCATTACTATAAGCTTTGCTTTCCCGGCATAGCTCTGAAAATGCACTATCAGGCCCTGAAACCAGCAATAATTTTTTGAAAAAAAACCACCATGTATAATCACCATTTGTCCTGAAGCCTTAAAACATTATGTACTGAAATCAGATTTAAAAACCCACCTGAGGCATTCCAGAGACGGTGGTGACTATATGAGTAACCGGGTTATCAAGGAATTGAACTGGTTCGACCGGGCCCAGTACGTTTGAAAATACAAAAGTCGTGTTCAGGCATACCCTGTATAGTGCGCTCATTATAATCTGTCATCCATAGATCGATAAGATTTTATTAGTTCATCAGATTCGATCGATAAATCGCTGAACGAAATGCATTGGATAGCGTTTAATGCAATGTTCAGTGAATACATCAATCCCAAAAACGCGCGCAAATATGGCCTTCAAGAATAAGTTGAATTGAGGCTGGTAAGATGCTTTCTTCCTCTTTAATTCTGCTCTCGCCACACGGCAATACTCGAGTAAGTCGTCCCCCTGCTGCTTCTTCTGTAGCCGGAAGGGGAGCATCCAAAAGGCGAATTCATTCCCCCATCTTGCTTCTTGGGGATTCTCCATCATGTACTCAAGCTTCTGCTAAAAGCAAATTACAAACATGAATAGAATGAGCGATAGAAGTAGGAGAATTTATGAACAGAGGATTCATGATGCAGCGTGTTCTCACATGGAGTCCTGGGGACGGTCTCATATTCACTGGAACAAGTGCTCGGATTCGAAGGCTTGATGCTTTCTGAAACGACGATCTGTCCTTCGCTGTGGATTTTACACATATTCGAGTTTTTTATATCAGATATATTTCTTGAACATCAAAACAGATATTTCCTGATCATCTACTACTCTGGAAATACCAAATTAGTGAAATTTTGGGCCAGTTGAGAAACCAAAAGCTGCAGGGTACTCAACCAATTGTTTTTCTTAAATTTATAGATTTCCTTTTTATTTTCAGTCCAAGCCTTGACATTGAACCAGCAAGGATGCCCAGCATGAAATGGGTGTGTAGCTCAGTGGTGATTGTATAATAAGGGTGGCTGAAAGGGGCATGGCACCTTATACATGCCAGGGCTGAAAGAAGCATAATGTAGCTCAGGAAGGCAAGCAGGCTTTAGACCAAGGCACTCTACTATCGAACACTGCCTCACTCTTAAGACACATGATGGGGCCGATATAGGATGCGAAGGAGGGGGACTTGTGATGCTGCTTTGTAGACTTCAGAAAAGCTTTCAACGCTGTGGGATTGACTCTTGGAGCTAGGCATCCTTGCCAATTGGAGAGCAACAGTGCGTGAGTTGTATGATAAGGTCAGGGCAAAAATCAGTTCAAAGGAGGCTGTGTTGGACTGTTTTAGCAGTGTTATTGGGATAAAGGAATGGTGCCTCTTATCTCCAACATTGTTCAAACTATACATCAATCAGCTAGATAATGAATCGATGAGAAAGGGGGGGAGGGATGAACACTGCAGGAATTAAAATAAAAACCTTCTTCTATGTAGATGATGTCATCTTAGCAGCAAGAACACTCTGAAAGACTCAGCCTATTAGAGCACCTTATGGCACGAAAAATTTTCTGCAAGAAAGTCAATATAGATAAAACCAAAGTGGTTAAATTCTCCCTCAAGAAGAAAACATCCCAAGCCCAAATCAGGTTAAAAAATGACCTACTTGAGATTGTCCTGAACTACAAGTACCTCAGGTTAGAGTTCAATGAAAGGATGAACTGGGATAGTTGTACAAGGCGACTTTCATAATTCAAAACATGTGCAGATTGACAGAGATAGGGGATTGGGGTCTCATCAACTCTCTATTCCAGACATTGATAATACCAGTGTTGTTGTAGTCTTGTAGATGTGCGATATTTGGGGTCTACAAATGCCAAGGAACAGGTGAAGTCAACTACATAAGAGTACAAAAACATATAATGACATCTTGCCTTGTATTAAAAGCCTCTACCCCTTACGAATTCATGGAAACAGGTATATACCCACTTGTACTGGAAGTAGTAAGGACGTTGAATCTTTACAGGCAAAGAGTGGATAATATGCACAGTGAGCGTCTCCCAAAGAGTGGATAATATGCACAGTGAGGGTCCCCATGTAAAATCAGCTAGGAAGTCCTTAGAAAGAAAAACACTTGGGAGATACAATGCAGAAAATGGATCAAAAGTTATGTCATAAAAGGGGAAGATTGCCCAATTACAAAAAGGAGATGAAAAGCTACATACAAGGCTGCTATAGGAGAAGTAAATCGCAGAAAAAGTAATAATAGTAATACCGTATCAACCCGTTTAATCCCTCAATATGCGAGATCAAGATACAAAAATATCTAAAATTAATAATACTATGAAGGGGAAGACACGTATTAGCCCAATTGAGGACAAGCTCACACCGGTTGAGATGTGAGACAAGTAGATGGAGGGAACCCAAAGAAGAATGGACAACAGGACTTGTCAGGTTTGTGGCTCAGGGGAAGTAGAGACCAAACAACACGTTTTTCTCCATTGGGAAGCATATAACCACATCAAAAAAGGCTCGGTATTGGAAGGAATCAGCGGGGAAAAGGTATTTCATGATGGATAACTGGAGGACATTGCAGTAAGGGCCTCAAGGATGACGCATGTAAGGGAGAAATTGCTATGGGAGCACCCAACTGCAATAGATGACCTACCCCAAGGGGGCTGCCCATATAGGAAACCAAATTTTTTTATTCTAAATGCCTCAAAGAGTAGCTTCATAGACTTTATCTGCTTCCTTAGTACAACATCTCTGCAGTTGACTTTTCATCCATCTGTTAAGGCTTTCACCTCACGAGGATATAACTTTCTGTCCCACAGACCAAGCAGTCTCATGGATGTTAATAAAATGTTTGTTCTATTACGTTCTATTCAGTGGGGTGCCCAGTATGAAAAGGGCATATAGAAAGGCGCTCAGCAAGGAAAGGGCATGGAGCTCAATGGTAGTGGTACCATAGGGTGTCTATCATGAAATGGGCATGTAGCTAGATAAATGGTACTATAAAGGTGCCTGGCATTGAAAAGGACATATAACCAGCCCAGTAGTGCTAAGGTAAGGATGCCCAGCATGAAAACGGCATGAATCTAACTCAGTAGTACATAAGGGTGTCCAGCATGAAAAGGGCATGTCAATCATCGGTAGTGGATCGTAGTGCAGTAAGGATACCCAGTATGAAAAGGGCATGTAGCTAAGTTGATAATAATAAGGTAAGAGTACCAGGCATAAAAAGGGCATGTAGGCCAGTGGGAATAGCAAGGCAAGAATACTCTGTCAAAAAAGAGCATGTAAGTAAGTGAGAGAGCAAAACGAGATGTAACTCAGTGGGAGAGCCACCAATCAATTGGGGCAGGTCTAGCCTGTCCAACTTTTCA
Organism: Pseudotsuga menziesii; assembly: GCA_001517045.1. NCBI lineage: Eukaryota > Viridiplantae > Streptophyta > Pinopsida > Pinales > Pinaceae > Pseudotsuga > Pseudotsuga menziesii. The sequence continues at coordinate 100,824 of LPNX010471904.1, read as the reverse complement.
ACATATTCATCTGTCTGAAGTTAATTAATTTAGACTAATCATTTCATAGTTGCCCTGGATAGAAAGTTTTGATGTTTTGTTCTCGACCATGGTAGCAACAACCAATGATATTAAGAGCCACTGGATGCAGAAACTACATACAGTATTTGATCTATAGCTAACAACACGTGAAACATGCAAATAGAAAATGAAGTCCCCATGGACAGAAATTTACCCAGCACCACCACAAATATCTTAAGAAATTCAAAATTCTTGAAAGGGTTAAGGCAAACCATAACGACTAACAATTTTTTCAAAACAATTTAATGGCCAAAACACTCTAATATATAAACTTATGAACAGATTATAGTACAAGAAACTTGATCAGGAGACCCTGTTTCTCATTCTATTCGAGTTTTCTTTCCTATCTTGACACTGTTATTACATTGTGAATCATTTTATATACATGGCAAGATAAGCACATCTTTTATCCCATGAAACCCTCTAGTCCCATTTTTGGTAATATTGTACAGATAGATTGATATGAATTGTGATTGAGAATGCCAAATTAGTGACAACTTACCATATAAACGGTCAAAATACCGCACAAATCCTGCGCTAAGCATCCCAGTAACAACATCATTAACTGTCTGCACAGTAACGAAATGTTGATTATCAGATCAGCTGCTATTGATACCAAAAATATCTCAAAACTCAAGGCCAAAAGCAGTGCAATAGCTGAGGGTGGAAAGACATATAAAGACCCCGTCAATAGCCTTTCTGACAATGGTGATGTCCTTGAGATCAACAGTGACATGAGCAAGGGCCTTTGGATGATGAATTACTCCCGTAGGATCTCTGAGCATTTTGCTATCTTTCATCCACAGAAATGTAGTCACAAATTGGACAAGATCCAAAACTGTACACCATACCAAAAACATCACACCCCATAATGCCTGCAAGGTGCCTATTACATTCCATCTGGGCAATCTGCTTCGCCTGTATCTGTTAACATGTGGTATAGTGGGCATGGATTCGGGATGACAAGATTTTCTGGTGCAATCCAAGAATAGGGACATGAGAGATGTGCAGTCTCCTATGCAGTGATGTATTTTAAGAATGACACTGGCCTCAGCTTCTGCTGATTTGTAATTCAACACATGGATTTGCCATAAAGGCAAGGTGGGGTCGAGAGGCAGGGCAGTAGCTAATGAGGCTGTATACTTCTCAACAAAATCAAAACCCTGGGTATAGGAGACACTGAGATTGGGCACTATAACATGATTATCTATATCAACATCCTTCCGGATCCATTGTTGATGCCCTTTTCTGCATCTCTTCTGCATCCACAGATAAACCATAATCTCAACTCATTATTCCAAATCAAACTTTCCATGGAATTTATTTAAAAACATACACTTCAACAAAAAACTGTAACATTTGTAGTTTTCTAGAATTTGACAGAAGAAAGAACCAAAGATAGAGCACGCAGAAAAGAGGAAAATGATCCACTCTATCAAGGACATTGCAGCATAAACTTGCATCATATCTGAGCATATTCTAGAAAATGATTGGGTCAAAAGATCGCTTGGCTTTGGAAGAACAATGATGAACCCATCCCAGACAGCGGAACAGGTCTTGGAAGCATGGGTTACATTTAAATAACTTTTCCTGAATAGCAAGGATAGTCATAGTTTAGTCTCTTATACTGCATCTTTGACTGTCCTCCACTGCTGCTTTCAAGAACAAGATCTGAATCAGCAGAAAGGACAAATATCTTTGGTTATAAAGAGGAAGATTTTGACATCTCATAGTACATACTCCATGCAGGGCTGATAGAATATGAACGTGAGAAGCTCAATATATATGGTCAGTATTTTTTTGAAATCTATCAATAGCACCCAACTTTATCCTCCTCAATACACCTCACTGAATGCTCAGGCCTGGCAACCTGCTCCTGCAAGAGACCATTGCAAGGATCACTCTCAACTTCAAGACATGTTCTAGCTTGTATCAGTCAATGTTCTAAGTCTGAAATCCATGTTTGTTTTCACTTCCAAAATATGTTTTCTGCATATGATCACACTGATCATGTCAAGGCTGAAATGGAGGCCTGCCAAAAGGTCACTCCAACCAAGGTTTGGTCTACAAAGGGAGACATGCTTGATGATGACATCTCTAAAGAACAACTATTTAATGTTCTCCACAAGATGGACAGGAAGTCCCATGGGCTCAATGGTTTGCCTTTTGAATTTTCCAAAATGATATGGGATGTTGTTGGGGATGACCTACTAAAGATGGTTAGGGAGGTCTTCCTTTCTGGCAGGATGGGTGACTTTTAGAATCAAGGCTTGATCAAGTTGATCCCCAAGAATGCTGCAAAGGACACTGTTGAATGTATCTTATAAGATTCTAGCAAAGACCCTTGCTTTGAGAGAGACCAGAAGGTAGCTGCAAATATTTTCCAGCTTGAGCAGATCAGCTTCATTCAGGATAAATTCATCTTGGATACTATTTGCACAGCATGGGAATCCATGGAATTGGCTAGAGAAACTGGTCAGGAAACTTTGTTACTGAAGATTGATTCTGATGTAGCCTACAACAGGTTGGATTACAAATTTATCGTTCATATGCTGGTATGGCTTGGGTTTGGCACCAGGTTTGTTGGAATGATCAAATCTCTTTTCAGTAACACATCAAACTTTGTTTCTGTGACTGGGAAACTATTGAACAGGATTGCATTACACAAGTTAATCAGACAAAGTTCCCACTTAGCTTCCTTATTGTATGTCATTGCAGCTAACGCTTTGGGCTTTCTCTGATGGCACCACGGCTCAGGATAGCATTCCCATCTCAGGTAAACTGTAGTACTGAAGTGATCACGGATTCACGAGTCAATTTACAAATGACTCCCTTCCCTCATTACAACTTAATCTGGAGTTGGTCAACGGTGCCTTTGAGTGTTTAGATACCTTTTGCCAAGCATCTAAAGCCATGGTGAGTGAGGCAAAATTGGAGTTCTGGTTTATTGTTACTCATGCTTATCCCCACTGGCTCAACCACCCTTGGAAAAGAGTAACCCAGGTGAAATTATCCGGTACCTAGGCATCCCTTTTGTAGTGAATGTCTCTACTGATGATATTTGGGTTTGGTGCATAAGAAAGCTTCAGATCAAGCTACACACAGTTGGTTCTTTAGGGACTTGCCCCTGGCCAGTAAGATGACAGCAATCAATTAAATTCTTCAGGCTGGCCATCCCGAATTCTCATCTGCATGTTTACTTCAATTATTGTATGGAAAAGTGGATAAATTGTTGACACAATTTTTGTGGAGGCAAATTTATTGGAGAGAAGGGTCTCCCCATGGTTCAATGGCAATTTTACACTTCATCCAACCGTGGAGGAGCAGGTTCAATGGTCTCTTGCAGGAGCAGGTTGCCTTGGATTGGTTGATATTCCTACTCAGATGAAGAGCTTGGCAGCCAAGTAGATTGTCTGATGTCTTTGAGGTGATGCACCAAGGAAAGTATTAATAATAATAATAATAATCTTATTTTAAGGTCACCGCCAAGCCAAGCCATACAGTGTATGAGACCTGCTTGTTTGTGGGACAAAGGACTCCCTCCGCACAGTGATTTGACTGTTAAAGTCTGTGGAGGCGTACATACCTTAGCCCCCTCCTCACCTTAGCCCCCTCCTCATTTGAACCTATGACCTCCTAGAAAAAACACATGTTCTTAACAGTTTCGCCCACTCAAGCTGTACTTAGGCCCACTATTTGGGCACAAGATCTAGTACTGTAAGCGTGTTAACAAGTTACAACATTAAGGGTTCCTTCAGCCTATCTGACATCATTGGCTTCCCACAGGATTTCAAAATCTGGGACTCTTTTGTTCTCAAGAGGATATTGGAGGTGTAGAAAGGTGTTGGTTTTTACCTTGAGTGGACCTTCTTTGGTGACAGGAGAGGTTGAGGTCTGCTTGCACGTTCTGTTTGGATGTGGAAGTATCAGGCGGCATTGCTTGTCCACGTTCTCGGGCTTAATGCTAAAAAGTATTGTTTAGAGGGCACCCATTTGGAGAGAGTTGCGGGATCCAATTGCTGCAAAATGGAATAATCGGTCCCTCCTGTCAAGGGAAAAGGGCCTGCTTTCTTCCGATAAGGCCCTAGTACACTTGAGTTGCAGAAGATGATTACTCTAGATGATGTTCGGAAGCTTAATTGTCTTTCCCATAAGGCCCTAGTACACTTGAGTTGCAGAAGATGATTACTCTAGATGATGTTCGGAAGCTTAATTGTCTGAGGGAGAGACCAATATGCATGGATTAACATTAGAAACATTGGAAGGGAATTATGAACTTTGACACTATGAAATTATATCACCTATTGCATAAGAGGACCGAGTTTGCTGCAATTCCAAATAGAAGATGGGCAATGGCTCACCCAAAAAATAGGTGGAACTTCAGGTTGAGCTCCATATGGTTGTTGGAGGAATCGGGACTTCCTTCCGGCTTCGGATATTTGCTTGGCTCGTTGTATGTCAGGGTCTTCCCACGAAATCTAGGCAGGCAGGTTAAGTCAAGCTTCAGAGACTATTCTTGCAACTTTTGTGGGACACAGGAGACAAGAACACACGTTTTTTGGCCTGTAAAAGTTGCGAGGATTTGATGGAACATGTGCAACAAAATCTCATCATATGTCGTTATCCAAGCCTTTCCATTAGAGAGCTGTCATCCTTGGTGATTGTAAAATTGTGGTTCAAAACTATCTATTCGGGGTCTGGCATTGAGCGTGGTCTGTCTAAAAATGATGTGAATATGAGAGGCGATTATGTATTTTGGGGACCCCAATTTGCTGTGAAATTGAGAGGTAATCTCTGATTTCGAGGACCCTAACTTTTTATAGATAATCCAGGGATGTAATGCCCAAGGACTCGGGAGTTATTCTTCATGCTCCCGGCCAAGTCTCCTGTTTTCCAAAAGGATGCAACTTGGATCCCAAGTACCATTCTGAGCTCGTCGCCTTTCTTGTAGCTATGAGTTGAGAAGAGATTTACTTGTGTATTTCTATAATATAGTATATGATGCGTCTCCAAAAAAAAGGAGAAATCACACACAGTTATGTACACAGAAACAATTGAGAGAGAGCTAAGAACACTGACCGCAACGCTGGAAAAGCGCTTATGTTTGATGACAGTAGATTGCAGAGTTGTCTTCATGGTAGGCACATCCACTGGTTTCTCCAGGCCTATTATCACTAAGATGTAACAATCCATATTGAAATGGCGTAATAGGGCTCCGGACGGGGACATGGGTTCTTCGCTTTCTTCATATAAGCCGTCATTTCTTACATTGATCTGCTTCACATTGAGTTTGTTCTTATCGTCATCACGGAAAGCCATGGCTATTGCTTTGGCTTGTCAATCGTCCATGTTCAACAGATTGAAATAGCTTCGGACAGCTTTGATGGTTGTGTGCTAACATATATAAAATTGCCAGGGCTTATTTTCACCACAAAAAATCAAAGCAAATATGAATTATCTCCATGAGATAACATGCCATATGGCCTCGGTCCTCAATGTGCACATGGATTTTGGTCGTTGAATGACAGAAATAATTTAAGTTCGAATGATGCATTTAAGTAATTTTCGCCTTTGATGGGACATGGCAGCAACAAAGCCAACGTTGCCATTAACACGATATAAATTTACAGAGATTTAAACCTAGCAGCTCTTCTTCCCGAACGAAATTTTTTACCAGGTTGGTTTTCTGGATTTTAAGATTGGGCTGGTTGGTTGGTGGTAAATTGGTGAAGTAGTTGAATTTGTTTAATACAATTCCGTAAGGAATGTATTAAAATGAAAATTAAATAATAATTGAACAACCTTGAAATGACTTCCAAAGTGGAAAGCATGAATGCGTCTTTTGGAATTAGCTCATCTCTTATAATAATTGTGATCTATATAAACATGAAGTATTAGAATAGAATATTTTATTATGACTCGACCGAGGACAATGTAGTATTATTCATGTTGTGGAAGTAAATTTATTGTATTTATAAAGTTAAGATTATAATTTGTAATTTTTATATTGTTTTATTTTATTTTTTTAAATGAGATTGGTTGGTATATATATGATCTTGGCCTTGTAAAATGTGTCTAAGACGTGGCGATGGGGTGAGATTATCATGCATTTAGTAAGATCCTAGCATTGCAGGAGCTCATTAATTAAGACCACTTTCAAATGCAGAGCAGGTCGCAGTCGTGTTAGAGTAAGGTAAAGGCTACCTATTGATCATTGGAGATAAAACAGAAGGTCAGGGAGACTATATAGGAGTATAATCAACAGTTTTGGGATATTTAGGGCTACATAAGTTACATAACATAATAGATGTAGCTTTCTAGTTCCCATTTCTGCACTCGAATTGAGAGCCTAGTTTTTAATAGTGATAGTCAACCTCTGCTTCGATCAACGGAACCGAAGTGTACAATTTTGCATCTAGGCCGCTCAACTGCCAAAAAAAAATAGCACTTACTTTGATATTCTAAACATCGCAAAAACTGGAACCGATCTGTTTCTTCAAATGATTTATAGTGAATGGTGTGGGTGGAAGTTACTCAAGTGGGTAGAGGTTACTTAGGCAAGATTGGGTGACAACATTGTCAAATGGCAGAGAACCCTTCTTTCAAAGGTTGTTTCCAAGCCCACTAATTATAATATTATGAAAGTTGTTGCTAGGTTTTCAAAGTCCATGGATTACTGCTCCCAACCACACCTCCTGGTTGTCATCTGACAGCAATGTGTAATTCAATGATGGAGAGTGACAACTGCGACGAGCATGACTCTGATTATTCCCTATTGACATTGAATGGGATTAATACCTTAGATGGGCTAGAATTGATACCTTTTCCTTTGATGGTTGGAGAGTAGTTTCCTTATGTCGTTGTGTTTCTTTGGGCTCTAATCCCTCTCGTTGGATGTTGGAGCTTGGCTTGAATTTAAGTTGGATTTCTCAATCGTTGTCGGATTGGCCCTCTTGGCTATGAACCCTGACAAGTTTAACGCTAAGAAAAAAGACTATCTCTGACTAACTCTGAACCCTCTTCGACTCTAATTATTTTCCCCGACATGAGTTGTTATTATACCTTTACCATGGGATCGCAGTATATATATATATATATATATATATATATATATATATATATATATATATATATATATATGAGTCGTAGTGCGTGTGCTTGTCTAAGTGGTCTGAGTTATACTCTTCTTTAAGTGATGTATGTTGTTGTTGTTGTTCCTCTTAGTTAGGATCTTGATCTGAATTACTTGATGTTATCCATCTTGGTTATCAAAATAAAAGAGTTTAGCTCGAAGTTACAGTTTGGATACTTGGATCGGATACTTTGATTGATTATGGACATGAACGAATATGAACTCCGAGGAGGGAGTACCAGGCAAGAGTAAAAAGAAGAAGATAAATCTGGTGATTATGGCACTTTCACTCAGTTGGATGTGAGCCCTCAAAGCAACGACATTTTTGTAGCTCGTCGTCAACAAGGTGGGTATTCCATTTGCTTAAATTGATATTGTCTCCCTCATAAAGTTAAATAGGTCGAGGTCATTTTTTATAAGGATCAACCTAAGTAAAGTTATCTAGGTGGAGGTGTTCTAGGTGCAAGTTAACTAGGAAAAGGTTTAAATTAAAAAGGTAGAGGGTTAGCCTGCGTCCGAGGGATAAAAGACAACAAAAACACCTTTCTTTTACGGTGTATCTTTAATAAAAACCAGTAAAATTTGTGTTGGGAAATTGTTATTTCCAGAATTTTTCAATTTCAGTAATCGTATTTGACTGCCCTAGATTAAATACATGATTTTAAAACTACCTAGATTGCTAAAATTGTGATTTAAACACTCCAAATTGGGATTTCGACAAGAATGGGTTGGTTGGATTTCAACGGGTTAGGGGTTTTTTGGTTAGCGCTTATACTGCTCCTCCTATGTCGAGAGACAATACTAGTCCCAAGGACAAGCGAGGAGAGACCCTAACCCAGTACGTTCAAGGCCTCTTAGCGGGCAGGTGGAGGGTGAAAAGTGCAAGTGATTTAGTGAGAGGTTCAAGTTCCTTCCCCTCCCTTTTTACGGCTCTCAATTTGTTTCCTCGGCCTACCAATATCTGTTACGACATGGATTATTAGTCTTGTGGATGTTTTTGCAAGGAATCAGCTGTTTGTCGGGTATGTTCTATGCATAAACCAAGTAAATAGACGGTGACGCCGATAGTTGGGTTGAATCGTGCTCGAATTTTGCATTTCGAATGTGGTATTATTCATGTTAGTGGAAGTAAATTTATTGTATTTCTAAAGTCAATACTATAGTTTGTAAGTTTTATATTATTTTATTAACTATTTTTCTTTAATGGGATTGGTTGGTATAGATGACCTCAACCTCGTAAAATGATCTCAACGACGAGCTGAGATCATCATGCATTAAGTAAGATCATGGCACTGCATGAGCTCATTAATTAAAACCATTTTCAGGTGCAGAGCATGTCACGGACTGTTATGAATATTTAAATGATATTATTAACTATAAATATATAATTTATTACTTACTAAGGTGAAAGGTCGTAACCTTTCACTATGTATGTTCAAGCCTTATAAAGGCAAGCCTCATTGTAATATTTTAGTATCATCTATCAATATATTATTATTTTATTATTCATCACGGAAGTGGGGCTCGCTTCTTAACTGTCAAACCAAATACGGTTGTTTCCATTTGGTATGAACGAGAAACAAAAAGACTTGAATAACAAAATGAGTACCATGACTAAAGACATAAACACCATAACGCAGAACTTGAGCACCATGACGCAAAACCATAATACATTAATGGAGGTGCTACAAAAACCAATGCCTAGTGCAAACCATGTCAGCAGTGTAGACATGTTAGATGCTTCATTTCATGTCTCCACACAGGAAACACTCGCCAAGAATCAAGAAGATTTGCAAAAAGAAATAAATATTAACAATGTGACGCGTAAACAAGAGATAGAAACAAAAGTACTACCAAATATGGTGGCACAATTGAACAACAAAATAGACGTTATCGATAAGATAGTAGAGAAGGAAAAGGCTAAACATCATCGCCAACAATGAAGCAGTTCAAATATGTTTGTTGCATTGTCCAATAGCTTCGAGCCACCATCAAATCATAAAGCAAAAGGCAACCAATATCATCCTTACATAGTGCACCCACCTAAGGAAAAAATAGAGTTGTTGAAATACAATGAAAGTGAAGACCAATGTGTTGCCTGGTTAAACAAAGCGGAAGAGTACTTCGACATCTACAATATTCAATTTGACGAGGCGAAGGTGAAATATGTATCAATGCATATAGAAGGGTACACCTATAATTGGTACTTATGGTGGAAGAGAGACAATTTTTCCTACACCTGGAACTTGTTCAAAATGATTTTTTTAATAGGTTTCAAGGAATTTCAAAAGATGAATTTTTCAATAAACTTACCAGATTACAATAGGCCGAAAGCGTTGAGGAGTTCACACATCAGTGGGAATCCCTATCAACACGAGTATTTGAGTTTCCTGACAAACAAAGACTCGAAGCCTAATTAGGAGGTCTTAAACCATACCTCCAAAAAAATTAAAGATGCATGACATACCTAATGTAGAAGTGGCAAGACATAAAGCAAAAGCCGCAAAACGCAAATTGGAAGGAATAAAAACAAGAGGCGATAACCATTATCGACAAGAAAAAGAGACACAATGTAGATACTGTGAAAATAATTGGTTACTCGATCATCAATGCCACAAACCTCAGTCGTATGCCTATGAAATTGAAAATAGGTCAAAAAACATCTAATAGTTACTCTGATGAAAAAAAATGCATGTCATCGATGCGGTGACGACTGGACCCTAGGCCATAAATCTAGGAACAATCTGACAAAACAATGTAGAATCATCAATAGAAAGGAAGTGCAAGTATCTGCAAAAGAAGTGTCATTTGATTCTAATACCGACATAAAATCATAATGAAGGACGTCATTAGAAAAATCAAGCTTTGAGTCCACAAAGCTTTCCCAAGGGGAAGGCAATGCTGTGAATATTTAAATGATAATATTAATTAAAAATAAATAAATTATTACTTACTAAGGTGAGAGGGTGTAACCCTTCACTATGCATGCTCAAGCCCTATAAAGGTGATCCTCATTGTAATATTTTAGTATCATTTATCAATATATTATTATTTTATTATCCATCATGGAAGTCGGACTCACTTCTTAACTGTCCAACCGGATACGGTTGTTCCACGGTCATGCCAGAGTAAGGTGAAGACTACTTATTGATCGTTGTAAAGATGATAATGTTCACAACAATCTAGGGTTAATGGTAGACATTGACAATGGGATAAAGATTCTCCCCATGGGAGCGAAGTGAAATGACCCATTAAGTAGATAAAATGAACATTAGCCAACTAACTACAATTAATACTATAGATTATTTCCCTCTCCAAGTCGTTGCCATAATTTATTAAATTTGGTATATGCCCCTGATGGAACTGGTGTTAATCCTTAATGTAATCTTATAAACTCAAATGATTTCTGGAAATTTAATCCTTGGAATTCTTAATTTTAGTCATTAATTTATGGTCCACGAATGTAATTTATACAATCCCTTTAATGATCTTAATACAAAAATAAATTATCTTGCATACATTTGACCATCTTTTTTTTAACGTCATCGCTCAATTTCTTAAGATAACCAGGAACTCCTGTATATAGGAATTAGAGCATGCAATACATACTTGCATGGGTTCAGGATATGCAAACTAAAATCTAATCACCAAAAATTAACTAATACTGTTAAATATGATTCAAATGAGATTGCTTTGAAATACTCAAACATTACTTCTTGAAATTCTTTCATGGAAGATTATGATGACCTCAAATGGCTTGACCAATATTTCTTATGGTTTTTATGTCCATTAAACCAAAACAATTTTTGCTCAGAAATGTTTTATTCATGTTCTAGTTGTTACAGAATAACTACAAATTCTTAAGTCAATCCTAGCTATCCAACCTTGAAATTTGATCAGAAACATAAAGAGAACAACTTATTTTAATCAATAGCATAGATTTACCCCGAGGTATCCAGATCAATCCATTTCTACACACAATGTATAAAATGTTGAAATCCGTTAATCTCTACACGAAATTTTTAATAAATATTGAGAAAGTTCAAAACCAAAATTCCAAATTCATTTATTTAATTACAACATTTATTTTGTTGTCGGCTTAGATCAAAATTGTTGTATGTATATTTATTCCCTTGTTTTTAAAACATAGAACATGTTAGTTATCATTATTAAATAACAAGAGTGTATACATATCAATTGATCTCTATTTTAATAGAAATTAAATACTAATAAAGTATGCATATCAATTGATCTATATGTTGATAGAAACATAAAGAGAAACACCTTATTTCAATCCACAACATAGATTTACCTTATGTACGGAAATCCATCCATTTCTAAGCCGGATATATATTGAGAACGTTCAAAACCAAAATTCTAAATTTAATTATTTAATTATAACATTTATTTTGTCACCAACTTAGATTAGAGTTGTTGATGCACCCAAATCCATCCATTTCTATATCTGATGTATAAAATAAATATTGAGAAAGTTCAAAACCAAAATTCCAAATTTATTTATTTAATTATAACATTTATTTTGTCATCAACTTAGATTAGACTTGTTGATGTACCCAAATTCATCAATTTCTACGTTGGATGTATAAAATAAATATTGAGAAAGTTTAAAACCAAAATTCCAAATTTATTTATTTAATTATAATATTTATTTTGTCACCAAATTAGATTAGATTAGAGTATGTTGAACCATAATCCTCATCATTTTGGTAAATTCACATTTTTAAAACATAGAACATGTTAATTATTCATCAGTTTTAATTATTAAATACTAATAGTGTATGTATGTCTATTGATCTCTAGCTTAAATTAGAATTGCTTATATTATAATTAGGTATATTTATTCTCATGTTTTTAAAACATAGAACATGTTAGTTATACAAGAGTTTTAATTATTAAATACTAATAGTGTATGCATATTCGTTGATCTTTATGTTTATGCAACATATTTTTTTCCCTTTTATATGAAGTTTTGAAAACAATGGAAGAATCATAATGCATATTTATTAGAGAGCCTCGTATATAAAAGAATGTTGATTAATAAAATAATTTGAAATGAATGTTGATTAATAAATAATTTTTTTTATCAAGCATTAGAGAGAGAAATAAATGAATGTTGAAATCTTCTTGCTAGCGAAGTGCTTGGTTGAAAAGAATCATCGCTATTGCAAAATTGCTAGTTTAATGTCAAATTAACCTACAACGACATGTGGCAATGTCAAGACATTGTCACCACGTGGAGCTCTCTCTTTATAATCGTATTGTAAGAATTTTAATTTTGATTTAGTGTATGGTGTATTGGTAGTAATTTCAATAAGTAGATTTTAAAAATATGATAGGTACACTAAATAATATTTGTATTATATTTATGTTAGATAAATAAAAATATCTATATGTATATGAAAAAAGAGATTTGATATAAAGTTTAAAATAAAATTTGATATTAAAGAGTTACAAATTTTATTTTCTCATTATTTTAATTTGTGTTGGTTTTGTTTCTACTAAATGTTTTAATGGAAGAAATAGCTATGAAAGGTTCGGGAAATGCATGTTGTTTGGGAATAAGTTTCAAGAGTCTGATCGACGAAACTTAACTAATTATTAGACCATGGAATGGTGAAACTTAACTAATTATTAGACAATTGAATGGATTTGATTAACTTAACTAATTATTAGACCATGGAATGGTGAAATGTAACTAATTATTAGACCATGGAATGGATTTGATTGTTTTGTTATTTAAGGGTTTTAGATATGTGTTGAGGAAGAGATGCTAAGGCTTATTAATCATTTTGGGGTCTAAAATGGGTGGGGTATTTGTTCTACATCCAATTCACATTGCATATTTTTGTTGGATCTCGTCTTATGAAAAAAGAGAAATACATTAAAAAACATATTTTATAGGTGTTTTATGTATTTCTCGTTTTTTCATAGGGTGGGGTCTATCAAAAATATGCATGTGGATACTTGTTGGATGTGGAATTGAATTTTGTGTCCAATGAGTGCTCCTACTAGAAATTTGAGTAAAACCACGATGAGATAAGTTGAATATACGAATATGAAAAATATGTCAACTCAACGGTTATCCTCGACTCATTTTCTTGAAATTATATTGGTTCTTGAATTCCAACTCATCAATGGCTCTTTTTATTATGAGCCCCATTTTAGACCCCAAATTGACTCTAATTAAAGTATTTTGTGCTTCCCTGTGATTTTTTTTAATTACTATGGATCGTTGATCTTTAAATTGTCGTGGATATTCTACAAGAGGATTTTGTCATAGTAGATATAATTTTAACATTTGAATAATAAATCTTAGATTACACAAACTAACTTAAATGAAAAATCATGCACATAAACACACCATCCACATAATGAACACAATATTTATGCTAGGAAACCCAATACAGGAGAAAACTCGGCTAGAAGGTGAGGCCTATGCTCTCTCTCTCTCTCTCTCACACACACACTTAGTAATCAAAATGCACATACAAAGGAATGGGTAGTCGTTATGGAGTTACCTTTAGACATTGTGACCTATACAACTGCTACAAAATCTCCCCCCTCTTCTATTATGCTCTCATAATACTAGTCCTAGATGTTTTGCTTGGTCATGGAACAAGTACAATGCCCAAGAATGGAACCCCTTCTACTCCTAATGACTTGGTATTTAACACATGCCAATATTCATCTAGGGTTAGGGTTTTGTTTAATACCTGGGCCCTCAGTATTATAAATAAGGTTTGAACCTTCTAGAATATTCATGAAATTCCACACGTGACTAGCCCCGCTCATTGAAATAATGAGGTTGATGTGGCATCCTCTTGTACCAAGGTAGTCAACAAGGTTGATCAACTTGCGGGAAGCTTAACTTTCGCACATGAGCTCTAATTGAGACGATTCTTGCACCGTTGGAAAGGTATCGATGTGTAGAATATGGAATCTTTCTGTTATAATGGTTTGTACCAACAAAAATAGGTGATGTGATGCCTCAAAATGGATTAAGAAGGTTTCAAACATTTGTTGGCCCCAATTTCCACCTATAAAGTAACAAAATAGATGACAAATTATATTATCATCCTAACTAGATCATACCTCCCCATTTAGGGAGCCTTTTGGTCCCCAAAATATTTACTTAATGAGATGAGGACATTTTTCCCCTACCTTCTATTTGGAGTACCATTTCTCTTCTCCTTGAAGTTGTCATTTCAACCCAATCTACCAAAGGTCATAATGCCCTTCTTCTGCAAAACTATGTCTTTTGTCAAATATACTTGAGCACTGGGTGTTATATCCTCTATGGTAGGTAGGAATTGCTCCCCCCCCAAATCTAACATGGAAGGCTCATAGAGTTTCAATTTTTTTTGCATTCACTACTAATTAAATGTGCATGTATGGGAGTAGACTGAGTCTATAAGCATTTCTCGCACCTTCTCCAATACCTCAAAAGGGCCATACAACATATCCTTGATCTTCTTACCATGACGTTATAGTATTTACTTATTCAATTGTAACCAAACTCTATCACCCACTCAGAAAGATTCTCGGTTTTGTTTTGATCGTGTATGGCCTTATACTTTACCAATGACTTCTTCAACATCTCATGTACCTGCAAATGGATTTGTCTAATATTTTCAACAAATTTCTCTGCTTTCAACGATTTTCTCATGATATCTTCCCTCACTCCTTCTTGATGTCCATATACAACATCCACGGGAAAAGGCGAAAAATACCCAAAGCAAGTTTCAAGATAGGTACTAATAGAAGTGTGGAATGTTGTGGGAATGCTCCATTATATGAGTGTTGAATATAGATTATATTTTCATCCCAAATCTTTAAATTCTTATGATTGTAACCCCTTAAAAGCTACACCAAAGTCATGTTGACTACTTATGTTTTTCCATCTATTTGTGGATAAAATGTTGAATATCTCTTCAACCTAGTGTCCATTGTCTCCCAAAGAGTAGTCCAAAAGTCACTAAGAAATATAGTATCCCTATTTGAGATTATGCTCCTTGGTATCCCAAAGTGCACCCAAACCTGCTCAAAGAACATGCTTGTTGCTTCTTGTCCTTTGATGGTATTTTTACAAGGCATAAGAATGCACATCCACTAGTAGAAAAAAATTTATGACTAAAAGAACTTAAAAAAAATGCATATAAATGTCTGGTTTTGGTCATGTGACTATTAGTAGTTTATTTCCAATCACTTATAACACGACTAAATTTATAACTTAAAAAATGAGTCGTTTATTGGTTGTTCAAATTTGTTAATTTGATAGTATATTTAGTAGTTTTTTTAGTCATTGATTATTGTTAAATGATAGTTTATTTAGTCATTGTAGTCATTGATTGTCATCACTTGGTAGTTTATTTAGTCATTGTAGTCATTGATTGTCGTCAATTGGTAGTATATTTAACTATTAATTGTTATCGACTGGTATTATATTTAGGTATTTTATTCACTAATTTTGATCAATTGGTAGTATATTTAGAAAGCACATTGCAATACCATTTATTAATTCATGGTAGAGCATGGAGGAATCAAATCACTGCCCTCTTTCCTATAAGGCAAGTGTTTTTCCAATGAGCTAGCACCCTTTTAAGAATTGGGGAGAGGAGCAATATTAATACCCATATTTCATCATTTGTAATTCTAGCTGTCAATTCCAACATTCAAACTTCCACTTTATAGTTTGCAACAATGAGAGAAATGTTCCAAGCCAAGTCAATGCTTATCCACTTTCTTAACTCCTATAGTTACACTATCAAAAGTAGATAAATAACTAAGTATCTAGATAGATAATTACCATAAATTTTTATGAGTTTTGGATTCCACAATGTAGATGTGATATTCAATTTTTCTAAGGGAATTTCCTAGCATAATTAAACTTCTAAAATGTATGGCATACTTGCATAGTGAGAATCAACCAGGACATTTTTCTCCATTAAAAATGTTCAAGGATGAATTATCAAAATTCTTAGTAAATATCTAGTAATGGATCTTATAGATATATAAGATGTTACAATGTATCCAAAACAGATCAACACATTTAAAATGAGAGAAAAAAGGAAAATCAGTTAACATTTGAGTTAATTAGAGCACACATTTGACTCAACTTTTTAGTTAACTATTACCTTTAGTACCTCTAAATCTATCCCACAACTAGTAGGTTTTTCTATGCTCTCACCTGATGATATCCTAATGGCAAGTTGCAAATATCTCAAAACACGGATGGGCATCCCTCAACAAGAGACAATGGGAAGGTGTCAAACCACCCGTGACATATAATATAAATGTTTAGTGATCTACAATAGATCCATGAATTATTCAAACCAAATATTACACAAAGGTAGATTTATCTTTGTCATTTAACTATACTAAGTTCTCGACAATTATACAAGTTGAACAAATTAACAACCTATAAAAAATATACCTATACAACTTTAGTTTTTCAGGTATTTCAGATGATATGATCTATTGGAAACATGTATTGTCTCTTTGTTAAAAGTGTTATACCTATCACAAATTAGCAATATTGTATTTCCAAGAAGGTCCACTCTTCATTGATACACCACTTCTCTTACCAACTACAGTACATGAAATGTAGACTGCTACAAACAAACAAAAAATGGACCATCACCTCATCATGGATTTAATTCAAGACCAAGAAACTATTTCATTTCCAAGATTGATATAATATTAAAGTTTGATGGCTATTATCCATTAACATGGATAATCCAAATGAGCAATTATTTGATCTACACTAAGTGCCAAATTTACAAAATGTACTATATTGCATCCTTGTACAACCTGATCAATTTGTATGGTACCAATGGATTTGTAACCGTAAGAGGGATTTTAATATATATTGGACTATGTAAGGATATATCAAAAATAAAATTGTAACATTATTGATTGATTTGAGTAGTACCCTTAACTTCATTAATTGCAAACTAGCCAAACTTCTCAATTGCTTTGTATATCCAGCACCAAAATTTGAAATAATGATTGCAAATGGAGGTACCATATATTTATCAAGGAAGAGCAATAGTGTTAATATTACTATGGGGGGGTATTTATTTGATGTCTAATTATTGCAATTCAAAAGGGTGGTTTTGATGTTGTATTGGGAATCCAATGGCTACAATCATTTGAAACAATGGCTCTTAACTTCAAGAAATTTTCATGAGATTCTATTTAGAAGGAAATAAAATTTAACTCAAAGTTATTCCAAAGAAACCCTCGAAAGTGATCAACGCTAACATCATGAGAATTTACTAAAAAAGGAACAACATAGATTAATTACAAAATTGTGCTCACTAGATCTTCAAGCATCTATACCCTATATTCCAATGGGTCTACATTGTACAATAAGTGATTGAAATGCATTCCAATGTATTTGGAGAGATTCCTAAATTTCTTCCATCTACTTGAGATCATGACTATGTTATTCACTTGTAACTAGGAAGTGTCCCACCTAACGTCAAACCCTACAGGTATCCATATTCAAAAAAGAGTGAGATTGAAAATATTGTTCAAGAAATGTTAGATGTACCATCATTCAACCTAACCAAAGTATTTTCTTTGTACCAATGGGAATGCTTTACAAAAAGGAAGGTTCATTCCATATGTGTTCAGATTATAAAGAGCTCAATAAGATGACCTTTAAATATAAGTTTTGTATTCATGTCATTGATGAATTATTAAATGAATTATAGGGAACAATTTTATTTACCAAGTTGGATCTCTGTTCTAAATATCATCAAATCAAAATGAGGAAAGAAGACATTCTGGAAACATCCTTTAAAACACATGAAGGTCATTATGATTTTTTGGTGATTCCATTCAACCTTACCTATGCACCTTCCATATTTCAAAGCTTGATGAATTATATTCTTAAACCCTTCCTTGGAAAAATTGAGTTAGTGTTTTTTTATTGATATACTAATCTATAACAAATCTTGGGAATAACATGTACAACATGTTGATAGGGTCTTAAAACAATTGGAGGAGAACCAACTATATGCTAAACCTTGTAAGTGTGTCTTTGGGGTTCAAGAAGTGGAATATTTGGGTCATATTGTATCTAATGAAGGTTTCAAAGTGGACCCTAACAAAATTAAGGTTATAATAGAATGACAAATTCCTAAAACCTTAAAGAATATTAGAGGATTCTTAGGATTGATAGGATACTAACACAAGTTAGTTAAGAGTTATGGTCAAATAGTAGCACCTCTACAAATTTTAGGGAAAAAGGAATCATTCTTTTGGACTCGAGAAGCAACCAAATATTTTGAAAAACTTAATGTGGATGTATATACAAAACCTGTATTAGCCACGCATGAATTCACCAAAAAATATATTATAAAATATGATGCATCAAGGCATGGAATTGGCACAATTTCAATGCAAGAAGGAAGGCGTATTTCCTTTTAAATTTGTCAACTTAAAGGAAAAACTTACTCAAATCATTTTATGAAAATGAAATGTTAGCCGTATAATTGCATGCAATTAAGAAATGGTTCCCTTAGCTAATAGGAAGACACTTCAAGGCAAGAACAGATCATGATAGTCTTAAGTACTTATTGGTACAATGATTATCTTCAAAAGAGCAACAAAAATGAGTTACAAAGATGTTAGGTTATGACTTTGAAATTATATACAAAAAGGAAAAAAGAATGTGATGGCATATGCACTTTCAAGAAAAGAAGATGGCACAGAGGGTTTACTATGTGTTAATTTATTATACAATCTGATTGGGTGGAAGAATCAAGGGCATGATGGAAAGAATATTAGAAAGCATGCAATATAGTTCAAAAAATACAAGAGGACCCTTATTAACTAGATAAATTTGTATGGAAAAATGATTCACTATGGTACTAAGATTTCCTATATTTATGTAAGAATTATCAATTCAAACAAAAGGCCCTTTTGGAATTGTACACTTCTCCTATAAGAGGACATTCAGGGTTTTTGAAAAATTACCACAAGATCAAGAAGGATTTTTTCTAGGAGGGTCTTAAAATTGTTGTCCAAAAGTTTGCGGCGGAATATTTGGTTTTCCAAACAAATGAGGGACAATCAAGACACTATGTATTCTACAATCATTAACCATACCAATTCAACATTGGGAAGAAATATAAATATATTTTATTACAAATATATCTTAGTTAGAAGGAAATACTATCATCATGGCAGTAGTGGATCAACTCACAAAGTATATCCATTTCTGCTCTAAGACACACGACAAGCAATATACCAAGACTCAATGATTCATGCACTAAAATCAAAACAAAAAAGGAGAAAATGACAAGAACAACTTCCCTAAAAAACTAACAAAAAAGAGGTTTCCAGACACAAAAGAAGCAGCCAACATACAACATAAGGACCCTAGAAGACTTTGCAATGCTCAGAACCCACCCAACAGTCCCTCAAATCAAGGTATTAACCCAAAAATGAGACTGCTCAACAAACAAGAGTGTATGTATGCAACCTACCAAATGTCATCCCACGTATATACGCGACTATCAAAAATATCACCCGTGTATATAAAGAAAATGAGGTTAAAAAGCAAGCTTAAGGCCAAACCACTCCAAGGAACTGTCAACATATGACTATACTACCAAATAGCACACATAAATGTAAAGAAATAGAGAGCGATTTAAACGAAAATGAACCCAAAAAATCCCAACAAAAAGGAGACTTCCCCAGTGGAGTCGCCAATTTTGTTACAGAGAAAATCTTGCTATAGATTGGGGTGGACCACAATAGACAGGATGACACCAAAAATCACATCCATTCTAAAATATGCTAGATAAATTGAAGAAGCTAACAACTAAGGGAGAGAGTATGTACCGCAACCAAATATTCAAAGAAGACCACCATTGATCACGCGATCAAAATGTGTGTTCACTACAATTTTCCCTCAACAACAAATATATATCCAAGCATATAAAACATATTAAAGGTTAGCATTCAAACTAGCATAATCCATTTAAACATGTATAAAGCAACTATACAAATGGATACAAATATAAACAATTGCACATGAAATTTAGATGAGAAATGGATATTTCTATTAATATGAAAACAAAGATACAATGTGGAAACCTCTGTCGGCACATTGTCAAAAAAAATAAACCAAGTTCATCCACTTGGGCCTCCACCACTTCAATCCTCCATAGCAAGGAAAGATCACAAAGACAGTGGAGAGCTTGGGAGATGAACATAAACAGTTCTATCAACAAGGATAAAGGGATGCAAACTCAAGCATATGGAAATGGGGCAAACATTTGCTATAGTTTCCAGACTCTGAAAGTTTATCTTCATCCAATGCTTCACAGTGGATCAATATATAGCCCTCAAATGGGAAATGGAAGGTTGAATCAGAGCATTTCCAAGCATATTGAAGACCAATGATCATTATTCGTTACTTGACGAGGAAAACTCCAATTTTTATTTATTTATTTATTTTTGAGCATAAACCCCAATTTACGCGAGTTGTAATGGTGCAAGTTGTGTATACACAAGATGCATAACTGTTGCATGCATGTGTCTTCAAAAATGCATTTTTTAGGGTTAAACTGAAGCATTAGGGCTATACTGAGTAAGGGGGGTATAGTGAGTTTGCATAAGGACAAGGAAAGGCCATCAAGGCATGATGCATAAGGTGTGGCAATTCACATTATAATAGTTTACCTTACCATAATGGTGATACAACACATCTTTCCATACTGCATGAAAAATGTCATCATTTATGGTACTTTATGGTTATCAACCTTATTCCATCACATTATCCTTGAAAAAGAAAGCTAAGGTTCAAGCATTAGAGGATCATATATAGGTTCTCCAACTACTGAAAGATAACTTGACTATAGGACAAAATAGGATGAAACATTAAGTAGATCAACATAGTAGTGAAAGGAAATTTGAAGTGGGAGAATGGGTATGTTTTAGGCGACACCCATGCAAATAGATGTCCCTTAAGCAAAAAAAAAAGTACAATAAATTAGCACCCAAGTACTATGGTCCCTATACAGTGTTGCAGAGGATTGGAAGTATGGCTTATAAATTGGTGTTGACTACATCCTCACATGTACATCCAATCTTCCATGTTTCTTTCCTAAAAAATGTAGTTAGTGACAAGATCTTTGTCTATACTATTTTACAAGAGATTGGTGAATAAGGGAAATTGATACTAGAACCTGAATGATCCTTAACATAAGGATCAAGCATTTACTAAGCACCTCATCAAATGGAATAACTTTTCAATAGAAGAGGCCACATGGGAAGATGGGTTATTAATGTAGAGACATCTAGAATTAATCAAGTGTTGAGGAAAACATTTGTTTAAAGGGGAGGGGAATTTTAAACCCTATATATTGCGACATTAAATTTCTATTATTATATCAGTATTATCTTTATTAGTTGGCTATGAGATTAATTTTATAAATTGTATGGTCAGGTAGAATTGTAAATGTACCATTTGTCTCATACATATATACACCAAGGATGCCTAGTTCTAGGATCACCTCACCTTGTCATGTGCATTTGATACATTGTATAACGAGGTTTCCCCCTCAAATATGCTTCTTATTCATCTCGTTATTTCGTTCTCGAAGCATTGGGTTACTCTTTTTTATACTTTTATGCTATTTTGAAAATTTGGTGCATAACACACACACACAACACAAGTGCATACTATTGTTTGAGTATCGATCGCCAATGCATTTATATAAATGAAAGCATCAATACGGTTAATATATTTAAAAAGCATTGGTGCATACTAATTCACACTGTGAAAAGCATCGTTAAGAAAAAATCATTAGAAAATCAAATAATTTTTATAATAAATAGATATTTTAATTTTAATTATTGTATTTCAATATAATGATTATATTAATTAATTATATCATCGATTTACACATCAAGTTCAGTGTAATATATAATCATCCATGTATTAATAATATATATATTTAATCAACAATGTAACATTTTACAACAAGCCCACACGGGTGTGGCTCATTGGTAGTTTGCTTGTTATGAAGTCACATGTTGTAAATTGGAGGTCACGAGTTCAAATCACACCCGGATTTACCCGTGTCCCATGCTTGAGGGGTGTGGGGGGCACCAAGGGGTATAGTGGTAGTGGGATTGGATCCATGGACCCCGTGTCACGCGAGTACCAACCCAGTCTCCAGTTGTCAATTCCCCTAGCAACAACAAATGTAACATTTTACAACATTAGATAATACAATATAATAGGAAACTCACTTTATTATATATGAATAAGAGACCCTTTGTCTTACAAAATGGGGTGACCTAAAGGTCCACAATAGTTAAAATGTTAATATGTAATTGTTACACTTATTGGTAACTTTTGTTCATCCAATTAGGACAATATGCCCAATACATTAAACAAAATGTATGATTTTCATAGACATTCATTTCAAACATACAACTTGCATTAACATTCAATTATATCAATTGGCATTATTCACTTGAACTAATGCCAATGCTCAAGTTGCTTGCATGCCTCATTTCTTCATCACTTGTAGGTGATATTATACTTGGGTTATATTGTTGAATGTTTTGTGGATTGGTTTAATTTTGTTCATTATCTTCATGTTCCATCCACAAACATAGAAATAAAGTGCAATGAATATATCTAAATTTATAATGCAATATAATGATTATGTAAATTTATAATACATGTTCTTTTAAAACCATATTTCATGACATCTCTCAATAACTCTTATGTTGACTCCTCCTCATAGTTTGTTTTATAAAAGTGTTATATTCCATGACAAATCATACATTTAATATAAAGGTTTCTTGTTGCTCCATTAATTATAAAATCAGGGGAGTAAAACAAGATAGCCATTTACAAATTGCACAATTAATTTTTGATACTACAACATATATTCACAACCCATACTTGACCTAATGGCATTCAATTATTCTCATGGATCTTCTTTGTATCATCATCCACTTTATATCCCACCTCTCATCTACAAAAACCAACAAGGAATATAATCATGTTGGTGACTAAGTTATACAAAGAGAAGGATGTCTCTTAATTGTATGAGCATTGGGTGCCCATGATATATGGAGTATTGACTAAAGGTTTGTGTTCAATGGGAAACGATATTGTAAGAAATATAAACATAACTACCAAGAAATTCCTAGAGAATCTAAATGACAAGTCCCTTAATTTCACATAGCAGCATTCCTACTAAATGCAACATATGCCATGAATGACTTCCCAAGTTTGTGTGATATGTAGTACCCTTCTCTTTCCCCTTTCTAGTTTGTTAACACCATTATTTAGCAAAGGGGATAAAATACCATGGTGGAGAAAGAAAAATAATGGTTGTTTGGATACTTTGGTTAAGGATATATTGTAAAAATGGGACTATAGGAAAAAAAGCGATTAAGTCAACGAAGATCCTGAGCCGCGATGGAAGAAGGAAGAAAATCAATGGCTGATATTCTCTCCACTCCTCAGAGATGCAAGAAAGATAAAGGTTTGTCCAGGCGCTTATCGGGCGAACGGATCAGCGACCATCAAGTTGTTTCGGGCAGATCCACGGTCTATATCCAATCCGCTTCGTGAAGTTGCATCTTGGTTAAAGTAATACAGTCCGACGGAATCGGGTATATGCTACTCAATCCAATGGCGGAGAGGTGAAGTCGGATCACATCTACGATTGAGATTGATTCCGGAACCAGAACCTGCACGACCGATAAACCTAAAGCGCCCAGCGAAATGAGTTATCCGGTGTTCGATCTGATGGTTGAAAATCAAAGTGAATCAAATCAACGGCTATTATGATTTCCGGAGAGTGAACTAGCACGGGGGATAATTCCGAAGTGCCCAGCGGAATTTGGTACGTGGCATATGATCCGACGGTGGAAAGTTAAAGGCGTATCACATCAATGGCTGAGGATGATTCCGGGGATCAAAGTTGCACGACGGTTAAAGTGACGGAGCCCAGTGAAATTTGGTATGTGTCACCCGATCCAACGGCTCATGAATAAAGGCTGGTCGCATCTACGGCTGTGAGGGATTCCGGAACATGAAGTTGCACGAGGAATAGCGTCGAGAAACTCAGCAGATTTGGATATCTCTTTCCCGATCTGACGGCGGGTGATAAAAGGCGGTTTCATCGACGGTGGGAGATCATTCCGGGATGGAGACTGGCACGTTGTTTATCACCAAGACGCTTGGCGGAACGAGGTACGTGGCACGTGATCCAAAGGCCAGAAATTAAAGAGAAATCAGATCTAGGGTCTTGAATGAATCCGGAGAATAGAAGTACACGACAGTTAGGAACAGATGGTGGTTGCAGAAAATAAATGATGTCCACGTGGCGAATTGTGTGGTTCTATAAAGGCAGGGTTGACCTCTCCAATGATTATTTTATTTGCTCGGGACCCGACGAAAAGGACTTGGCGATTTGGTAGCTTCCATTTGTCAGTTTCAGGCATGCTCCGAGCACACGCCCCCACAGTAAGCCAGGTAGGACTTAAACCCTGTAACTCCTTCGTCCAATTACCATTGTAAATTAAGTAATGGACCAAGGGAGAGAAATTCAAGTGTCTGGTCAGGTCGTAGATGACAGAGAGAAATTTTTAGTAGACAGACACAGGGGCGTGTGCGACCCCTTCCTATCCACAGGGAGCGTGTCCGGCAGTAAAGAGAAATTGTGGTCTTGTTACTCACAGGGGAATGGCGTTCTGAATGTATGCAAGTCTTTTTTGTATCACTTCGCCCTTGAGCAAACCCTCCACTTCCCAGAGTTTGCCGAGTGGTGTGTGGTGAACTATTCTCCCTCTCAGAGGATTATTGTGAGTCGGTCCATATCCAAAATACTTTGTAAAATTGATGCTTAAGTCGTCAGAGAAAACCTTAGTCTGCCCGAAAATTACCCTGTAAATCGTGAGTCTGTAAATGAATCTGTCCTTGCTGATTCTTTAAAAAATTGTGAAAGTGAAAGTCGCTGTCAATTCTTGTCAAGTATCCTGAAGGAAGGTCAGTCCCTTGAAGGTATTTTCTTGCCTTACCCCTTGCACATTTTTAGGACTGAAGTGCAATTGGTAATGTCTCTGGTCTGTCAAGTGTTAGGTCTGGATGACGATTGTCATGTAGGTGATGTCATCCTTGGTTTCTTATTAAGAATAAACTCTTTAAACCATGAGTCCCAGTCAGTGCCTGTGCTTAATTTAGATGAGTACCTTGCCGAAGCGATTCACCTTCAGTTGACTGAGTTTCCAAAAGTTCAGTTCTTTAGGTTTCAAACATACTTGCTTAACATGCTATTATGCTCTAACGTTACTGAATTGAAATTTTTAAGTACTCTATGCTCTTCTGATTTGCCCAAGCAAATCAACATGTTCGAATTTGCTAATTCGATCATGTCTGAAATGTACAA
Source organism: Pseudotsuga menziesii (assembly GCA_001517045.1). Lineage (NCBI taxonomy): Eukaryota > Viridiplantae > Streptophyta > Pinopsida > Pinales > Pinaceae > Pseudotsuga > Pseudotsuga menziesii. Next base: position 75,177 of record LPNX010471904.1, on the reverse strand, counting down.
AATGTTATTTGATGAGGACCTGCCCCGTGTTCTGGAGGAGATGAGATGCCTAATGCAGTCTTCACCCGAAGATCGGGTGGGGGACTGGTTCCTGTACAGAGGTTACACAGTGTTAAGAATATATGGCTTTACTGGTCAGCCTTATAGGCTACCCTCCTTCTTGACCCCAAGGATTTTCGCACTAGAGTTCATGAGGCAGAGATTGCTGTCTGAAGAAGAGCACTTTGGTGCTTTCAAAAAAATTTCAAGCATTAAATTTCCACTTAAAGTCGGCCCTTTCATTTTTAAAAGTAAGGGTGCCCTGGCTTTTATAGAAAAGTTGCTGGAGAATATGGATTTCATAAAAGAAGTAAATGTGAATTACGACCCCCACCATGTGATCTCATTGAGAAAACAGGCCAACAAAAATAAACCATCTGAGCATCAGGCTATTGAGGGGTTAGCTGAAATGGCCAATTCGCTGCAGTATACTGACAGGTCAAATTCTGATGAAGAGACACATACTATACCTGTCACAACGACCCAAATAACAGAAGGTGCTGGTATTGCGGTCAAGAGGAGTTTGTCTGAAACTGAGAGTATGGATGTAGATGAAGATGGGCCCCATAAAAGGGAAAAGCTACTTGAAAGTGGTAATATTGTAGATGAGGAAGTTTCTGATGGTTCCAAAAAGGTTGCCCTAGTTCCCATGAAAGCGGTGCAAGTAAGTCAATTCTCTTTTAAAAATGTGGAGAGTGATGTAGACAGTTCGGAATTATGCCACGTGTTTAAGTCGAAGGAAGAGCTCAAAGCCAGCTACATGGAGAAGAGGAAACAGTCTATGGAGGAGACGAGAAATTTGCTCCCGAAGGTGAGAAGTTTGTACAGTTCAAAAACCTCTCTAGTCTCTGCTAGAGATGCTGAGAGAAATACATTTAAAATGGCTATGGTAAGCGACAAGAAGATGTCTGAAATGGAGATCCGGTTAGACAAAATCAGCACTACGGATAAAATTCAACTTCACAAATAGACCAGCGATATCGTCTACTCAGACTTACTACAAGCCATGGTGAGGATTAATAAATTGCAAGTTTTGACAGACAAATTGGAAATTCAATTGAAACATGAGAGAGTGGAAAATAAAGCAAATGTTGTTCAGATTAGGAAGCTACAAACAGACATTGCTAGTTCAGACAGCACCCAGGCAGTCAAGAGGATGTTAGAGGAAAAGGACAATGCACTCCAGGTACTGAAGAAGAAGCTGAAGATCCCAGGTGCTGAACATGTTCAGTCATCTGAGTTACTAGCTCTCCAAGAAGAGAAGGATAAAGTCCATCAAGAGATGATGGAGTATAAAGGAAGAGCTGGGGAGCTACAGGAGGAAAAAGACAGGTGGGAAGCCGAAAGGGAGGAACTGTTATCCCAAATCTCCTTGATGAAAAAAGATCAGAATGAAGAGAAGGAGATTATGGAAGAGCTGATGAGCCAGACTCCCACCGGCGAGGACTTGTCTATTGTGAATATCCAGAAGCCATTAGATGATTTCTCTACCGATGATTTGTTGGTGCCAATGTCCCAGGTGAGCTTGAAGGAAGAAGCAATCAAAGATTTGAAAGCGGAGAATGAAAAGATGAAAGCTGAATTGGCCAAAGTAAGTGAAAGCAAAAAACAAATACTGTAGGACAGGAATCAATTGCAGAGGAAATTCAATGAGCTAAAAGAAAAATGCATTGGGAAAGGTCCTCTTCAGGGGGAAAAACATATCATTTGGGATACCTTGTGTATAGATATTACCAAGTTTCGGCACTATCTAAATTTTATTGATGATTTGAATATAATGATAAATTTGGCTCACCAGAGATTAAAACTGGTAAACGAACATATGGAGAAAAGACCCCTTGCTACAGCTCAGAACACACTGAATTTTCTAAATTCACTGTCATATCAGAAGTTGCACGAATTGGGCATAAAGGACAGAGTATCAATAGTGATGTGGGCAAAGAGAATCATCCATAAGCATCACTTAATCAAAACGGTCCAAGATAAATCAGAAGGATTGCTTTTGCAGGTTAATAATTTTAAACAGGAATTTAAAGAGCTGTTCGAGGACGGATTGCCTTCTTTCTGGGACGGAGAGGGGAGGATGTTCTCACAGGAACATTATCATAACCTGCTTGTTCAGTGCCGCATGGACCACTCCAAATTCAATGATTTGGAGAAAAGCCTGAAAGGGAAGACCATTGTGGATATGCTCACAGAAGATTTCGAGATTCTGCAAAAGTTCGCCATCATCAGAAGCAGATTGCCCAGAAAGTCCTATGAAGCATATATGGAGCTAGAGGTATCAATTCAAGAAATGACAGAATGTGACACCCCAAATTCGGAGCAGTGGAAAGCCGTGGAGCGGTTTGGAAAGACAAAGTATATTCTCCATCCCTAGAAACAGGTGTCATGCACTGAAGAGTTGATGGGGGCAAAGACGTGGAGCTGATGGGGCAAAGACGTGGAGCTGATGGGTGAAAGTTTGTTATCAAGTTGATTTGTACTTTATGATCTGTTAGGATTTGAGTTGTAACAAACTTCCTAGGGGTTAGGAATTCGGTTACAAACTCTAAATTAAGCCGATCATTCTGTTATTGATCTTCTTGTTGGGAGACCTATCATTTTATGTATAAATATGCATCTTTTTTAAGAGATGGGGGTTTGGAACCCATCGGGTGGTGAATAATTTTGGAGAACATATCTGTTTTTTGGAATAACAAAGTGAATGCATGAGAGTTTTTGTCAGAGATTCATGTGTCGTTGATATTGCAGTCTGTGCTTCTTTCTTTATGTGATTGTATTTCCCTTGTGTAACACTCCATTTTGTTTCTTCCTCGTATCTGGAATATAGCGTTAGATGATTGGAATTCATGTGTTTATGCTATGGTCATCATTTCAGATATTATATGATTTTTTCTGCTAAAGTTGATATAGAACTCATCCTTGTTGATGCTCTGTATTAATGGGTTGTTTCTTCATCTCTTCTGTTCCACCTGAATCAATTTGAATGACTGTGATGATGTGATTACCTTGCCTTTGATGAATATCATGTATATGTCTTTGTGGTATATTTATATTGTATATGACTCCATGCCCAATGGTTATGTGATTGTTTCAACCAAATACATAAATCTTTGAATGTTATTTTATATCTGGTCCTGTTAAATCTTTATCGAGAGATCCCTCTCTGGAAGAAAATACCAGTTTCTTCCTAAAGTGGTTTTGCTGTTACCTTGGAGTTTACCTTTTACAACCTGGGTACATTCTGAGTGTTAACAAACTGGCGCCGTTGCCGGGGACGAAAGTGCTTATCTGCCATGGGAGAACGACAAAGATTAAGAAATATTTCTGTGGGCAAACAGGAATTTCAAAAAGAAAGTAGGTTGTATATTTGCCCTGGTGACTTCATTGTGAAATCAGTTCAGAATTCAAGAACGACATTCTGGCTTCAAGAAGACACACACGAGGTAACTCTGATACCGAAATTCTGAAAAGTTTTGAGGATCCAGAAAAGTTGTTTAAGAGAAAAAATAAAGAGAAGTTAGATTTTCCTTTGTTCGACCCATCATCATCACTAGATTCTCATATTAATCCAGCATGGAAAGCCAATACTACGCAGACCCTGTTGAGAACTAGATCTGTATCCGACCTCAAAAATACTGAGTTCAATCCTCGTAGGTTAGAGTCCGATCTGTTAGATTCCCTCTGGAAGGACTTGCAACAAACCTCTAAAGCTGAAACAACTGCTTCCGAGCATTCTCAAAGTACTTCAGTTCCTGTGAACCCACCCAGACCAATGGCCGCTAGATTTGCCCCCTTGCGTTTGCCGGCTGTATTACATGATCTCCCCCAAAATTATTCTCAGAGAATCTATTTATTTGATGGGGAGGGTGATATAACCGCAAAACAGCATGTTGCCAAGTTTGAAGATTTCATTGACTTGGAAGAAGTTGACTATCCTGATGTCAAACTGCGGTTATTTGCCCAAAGTTTGTCTGGGGAGGCAAAGAAGTGGTTTAAGGACTTGCCTAATGGATCTATAGCAAATTTTCAGGCCTTTCAAAACACCTTTCTGGATAGGTGGGACGATAAAAAGAACCCTCTACAGCTTTTATCTCAGTACAATAGTCTCAAGAAGGGGGGTTTTGAGTTTGTTCATGAATTTTCAAGCAGATTCATGAGGGCTTACAATTCTATTCCGGAAGATATAAAACCTTCTCCTGCAACTGCCAAACTGCATTATGCTGGAGATTTTGATAATGATTTTGCATTTTCATTGCGGGAAAGGAAATCAACAACTCTTGCTGCCATGTTTACTGATGCCCTAGAAGTGGAAGCTAACATGATGGCTAGTGGAAAGATGAAACATAGAGACATGGATAGGAGGAGAAAAGAAGAAAATGTGCCTTCTACTTCATCCTCTTCCACTGATGTTAAATTTGAGACGATGTTGAAGACTATGGAAAAGTTGATGGATAGGTTAACCATGGATACTAGGCCCTTCAACAGGGAGCAAGGGGATCCCCAAATCAGGAATCCAAATTTCAGAAGACCAAATCCCCCTGTTCCCCCCCAGAATAGACAGAGAAATCCAAGAAACCAAGAAGAACAACCTATCCGTCCGCCTTTCCCTGAAAATTATGTTGGTGATGAAGAAGATCCACCTGAAAATGAGATTCATCTGTTTGGAGAACAGGATTCAGAGATATATCTTACTGAAGAAGAACATAATATGTTTGTGCAGGAAGGTGCAAATGAAGAATTTGAAAATGAGCTGTATCAGAGAGGTTATTTACATGCAATGGATGATGTGCAAAGGAAAATGAGACTGAGGAACAGGGATGTCCCCATAAATAAAGGGAAGGCAAACCCAAATCAACCTTCCTCTAGTTCTTTGAATGGAGAAAAGGGGAAAGGACTACAAAAAGAACCCTTTGTGAGTAAAGAGGTTGAAAATGATGTACAAAGGGATAAAATAATAAAGAAGGCAACTCCGATTGATGTGGAAAAGATTGGTGCTGGTTTTAACTTACAAAACGAGCTTTCAAAACTAAAAATCTATGTTCCATTTAATGAATTATTGAGAAACACTGAATACAGAGGTACTATCACCAAAATGATCAAAAACCAAGGAGAATGGCAGTCAGACATTTTAGAATTGAATGATGATAATCCTGCTATTTCATTTGGACCAAAGGTTGAAAATTTAGAAGGTGAAGAGGTTCCTCCTTTCTATTTAAGTCTAAATGTGCATGACAAAGTGGTCCACAATGCTATGTTGGATTCAGGGGCATCCCATAATCTAATGCCTAAAGGAGTCGTGGAAATTCTGGGATTAGAAGTGACTAGACCATATAAGGATTTATATTCATTTGATTCTAAGAGAGTAAAATGCCTTGGTTTAATTAAAGACATGGTGGTGACCCTGAATAAATTGCCATCTAAAACTATAGTAATGGATGTGGTGGTAGTAGATATCCCACCCAAATTTGGGGTATTGCTGTCAAGATCCTGGACCTCCAAGCTGAAAGGTAGTTTAGAGATGGACATGTCATATGCAACGATTCCTGTTCCAGATGGGAGCAGAAGGTTATATAGTGAAAAAAGAACTCCTTATGTGGTTAGCAGTCAAGATAAACCTGAAATCCATCACATATATGCTGTTGATACTGATTTGGGGTCTTCCATTTTCTTTAATGAGGCTGTCCCACATGAGGTAGAAAAGACATTTTAGGAGAAGTCTGAGGAAAATGATGAAAAAGAAGTTTTGGAACGGGAAGCTTTGGAAGCAAAGTAGAAAAAAGAGGGCCAATGGATCATGTACTTTGATGGGTCTGTTGCAAAGGTTGGTGCTGGGGCTAGTGTATACATAATTTCTCCTATTCATGATTTCAAAGCTTTATCATACAAATTGCTATTTGAATGCACAAATAATGTGGCAGAGTATGAGGCTTTGTTATTAGGATTACGTGCTTTGAAAGAGTTGGGGGCTCAAAGAGTCAGGATCTTGGGAGATTCTGAGTTGGTGATAAACCAGGTGAATGAGAGTTATCAAACTAGGCATCCTCGGATGAGAGCCTACAGAAATGAAGTATGGGACATGCTTGGTAATTTCTTCACAGAGCATACAATTCAGGTTGTCCCCAGGGTTGAAAATTTGGTGGCTGATTCTTTAGCAGTATCTGCTGGAAAATTTGAAAACCCAATGGTTAGCAAAAAGGAATACCAGGTGGAGATTTTGAACAGACCTTCTATCCCTGACAATTCCAAATACTGGCAGGTGTTTGAAGATGATATGCAGATCCGAAGATTTCTAGAGTTATCAGGGGAGTTTGTGAATACTCATTTTGACAACGAAAATGATAATGATAGGGCCCTTGGAGATGATGAAGAAATTGAAACAGAAGAAGAAGATGCTGAGAAGTTAAAGAAAACCTTGGGAGGCAAGGATATCATCCAGCTAAAAAATAATTTCATACCAAGAGGCCTGATCCCTTTAGAAAGGCTCTTTGATCAAAATGATGTTGCCAAGAACCCCAAAGTAAAGCCTGTTGGTGATGCCATTGAAGATAAAAATATTGGGACTGAGGAAAATCATAAAATCATAAAATTATCCAAGAAGCTACCGGAAAGAGAGAAACAGGAGTATGTAAAGTTGATGAAAAAATATACAGATGTGTTTGCTTGGAGTTACGAAGACCTCAAAGAATATGATACATCTATCATACAGCACACTATTCCTATAAAGCCCGGGGAGAATCCTTTTAAGCAGAAACTTAGGAGGATCAATCCTAAGCTGCTCCCTATCATTGAGAAGGAAATAAAGAAGTTATTTGATGCCAAGATCATTGTAACACTCAGATTTTCAAAATGGGTTGCGAATTTGGTCCCTGTCAGAAAGAAGAATGGAGAGATAAGACTGTGCATAGATTTCCGCAATTTGAATAAGGTCTCCATGAAAGACAACTATCCTCTACCCAAGATGGATCATATACTGCAGCAAGTGGTGGGAGCTGAGAGGATTTAGATGCTGGATGGTTTTTCCAGGTATAATCAGATCAAAGTGCTGCCAGAAGATCAGGAGAAAACTGCCTTTACTACACCGTGGGGCACTTTCATGTATGCGAAGATGCCTTTTGGTTTGATGAATGCAGGCGCCACTTTCCAGCGAGCTATGGACATTGCCTTTGCAGGAGAAATTGGAAGTTTCGTGGTAATTTATATGGATGATATCACAGTCTACTCAAAGTCTGACAGAGAACATCTGCATCATCTGGAGAAGGTCTTCATGAAGTGTAGGAAGTATGGCATATCTTTGAACCCTAAGAAGTCTAATTTTGCACTAGAAGAAGGAAAGCTGCTAGGCCATATAATATCCAAAGATGGCATAAAGATTGATCCTGAAAGAGTAAGTGCAATTCTGAAGGTAGGAGAACCCAGAAGCAAAAAGGAGATACAATCATTTCTGGGCCAAGTAAATTTCTTAAGGAGATTTGTACCAAGCTTTGCTGAGATTTTGTTGAATATTACAAATATGTTGAAGAAAGGTCATGAAATAAAGTGGAATACAGAAGCTAAGGAGTCATTTTGGGAAATCAAGAAAGCAATTTCAGAAGCTCCTGTTTTGGTAAGTCCAGATTTAGCCAAAGATTTTTCAGTATTCTGATATGCTTCGGAACATACTATAGCAGCAGTATTATTGCAGAAAAATGATGAAAATTTAGAACAACCCATAGCCTTTTTCAGTAAAATGCTACGGGATGGGGAATTGAAATATGACATCATGGAAAAGCAGGCCTATGCTTTTATTAAAGCATTAAAGGATTTCAGAATATATGTTTTGCATTCCCATGTAATTGCACATGTTCCAACCGCTGCAGTAAAAGCGATTTTGACTCAACCAGACCCCGAAGGCAGGAGGGCGAGATGGATAGCTACATTATTGGAATATGATATAGAAATAAAACCCACGAAGCTGGTTAAAGGACAAGGGTTAGCAAAGATGATGACAAACTCAAATTGTGAATCTTTACAGATCAATTTTTTGACTCACCAGTCTGATCAGTTGGACACAGAGATAGAAGTGATGGCTGACTTTGTGGCATCTCCATGGTATTCTGGTATTGTATATGTCCTCCGAAATTTGCAAGCCCCAGAAGGATTAAGTAAATCAAGAGCAAGATCTGTAAAGTTGAAATCTGCTAAATTCTGTATCATAAATAAATATCTTTATTGGAAAGATCCTGGGGGAGTTCTACTAAATTGTCTGTTGGAAGATGAAGCCCATCAAGTTACCAGAGAATTTCATAAAGGAGACTGAGGGGGACATCATTCTTGGAAGGTGACTGCAAACAAAATCCCGAGAGCTGGTTATTATTGGCCTACGCTATTCTCAGATGTATATAAAGAAATCAGCAAATGTCATCAATGCCAAATTTTCGACGGTAAGAGAAAGGTACTGCCTCTCCCTCTGAATCCAATAAGAGTTGAAGCTCCTTTCCAGCAATGGGGTTTGGATTTTATTGGTGAAATAAACCCCAATTCATCAGGTCAGCACAGGTGGATCTTGACAGCTACAGACTATTTTACTAAATGGATAGAGGCAATTCCTACCAGGAGGGCCACTGAAAATGTGATCATGGATTTTCTTGAAGAAAATATATTGGCTCGATTCGGGTGTCCAAAAAGGATAGTAACAGACAACACAGCTGCTTTAAAATCTAGGAAGATGATTAATTTTTGTCACAAGTATCATATAAGCCTCAATCACTCAACTGCATATTACCCTCAAGGAAATGGATTAGCTGAATCTTCAAATAAAAGCCTGGTGAGGATCATCAAAAAGCTGTTGGAAGATAATAAGAGGTCCTGGCACACCAAACTAAAATATGCTCTATGGGCGGACAGGATTAGTACTAAAACAGCAATCGGCATGTCTCCATTCCAACTGGTATATGGGGCTGAAGTGATTTTTCCAACATCATTAGGGGTACCAGTTATGAGATATTTCCAGGATCAGCAAGAAGAACCAAATCACATACAGCGGAGGATAAATCAGATCATTGAGCTAGAAGAACGAAGAAGTAAGGCTTATGACAAAGTGCAGTCACATCAAGAGAAAATGAAGAATACTTTTGACAGAAGAATCAAGGAAGAGCAGTTTCAGATTGGTGACCTGGTTTTGAAGTGGGATGCTCCTAATGAAGACAAACATGGAAAGTTTGACCCTATGTGGGTAGGACCTTACGTTGTTGCTGGATACAGAGGACAAAATGCCTTTTTGCTGGAATATACAAATGGGGTTCTTCTGGAGAGTAACCCTGTAAATGGAAGATATCTGAAGTATTACCTGTCCTGAGTGGGAAGGTAAAATTTGTATCATAGAATTGTACATATTTATTTCTCTTTACAAATAAATAGGGAGGGTAAGCCGAGTGTATTTGAAAGCTCGCAGTGAAATCCCTAAAGTTCAGGAGGCATACCACTCCTTTTCTAAAAATATATAAAAATGATATATTTACAAAAACAAAAGATGGGTTTTTGAGAAGTTATTACGCAAAATAAAAAAGCAGGCACCTGTTCTACGAGTTCTTTGATACCTCGCAGGGAGGATATCATCCCCAGATGGAGCCAGCTGTTAACACCATTATTTAGCAAAGGGGATAAAAGACCATGGTGGAGAAAGAAAAATAATGGTTGTTTGGATACTTTGGTTAAGGATATATTGTAAAAATGGGACTATAGGCAAAAAAGCAATTAAGTCAACGAAGATCCTGAGCCGCGATGGAAGAAGGAAGAAAATCAATGGCTGATATTCTCTCCGCTCCTCAGATATGCAAGGAAGATAAAGGTTTGTCCGGGTGCTTATCGGACGCACGAATCAGCGGCCATCAAGTTGTTTCGGGCATATCCACGGTCTATATCCAATCCGCTTTGTGAAGTTGCATCTTGGATAAAGTAATACAGTCCGGCGGAATCGGGTATATGCTACTCAATACAATAGCGAAGAGGTGAAGTCGGATCACATCCACGGTTGAGATTGATTCCAGAACCAAAACTTGCACGACCAATAAACCTAAAGCGCCCAGCGGAATGAGTTATCCGGTGTTCGATCTAATGGTTGAAAATCAAAGTGAATCAAATCAACGGCTATTATGTTTTCTGGAGAGTGAACTAGCACGGGGGATAATTCCGAAGTGCCCAGTGGAATTTGGCACGTGGCATATGATCCGACGGTGGAAAGTTAAAGGCGTATCACATCAATGGCTGAGGATGATTCCGGGGATCAAAGCTGCACGACGGTTAAAGTGACGAAGCCCAGAAATTAAAGAGAAATCAGATCTAGGGTCTTAAATGAATCCGGAGAATAGAAGTACACGGCAGTTAGGAACAGATGGTGGTTGCGGAAAATAAATGCTGTCCACGTGGCAAATTGTGTGGTTATATAAAGGCAGGGTTGACCTCTCCAATGATTATTTTATTTGCTCGGGACCAGACGAAAAGGACTTGGCGATTTGGCAGCTTCCATTTGTCAGTTTCAGGCACGCTCCGAGCACACGCCCCCACAGTAAGCCAGGTAGGACTTAAACCCTGTAACTCCTTCGTCCAATTACCATTGTAAATTAAGTAATGGACCAAGGGAGAGAAATTCAAGTGTCTCGTCAGGTCGTAGATGACAGAGAGGAATTTTTAGTAGACAGACACAGGGGCGTGTGCGACCCCTTCCTATCCACAGGGAGCGTGTCCGGCAGTAAAGAGAAATTGTGGTCTTGTTACTCACAGGGGAATGACGTTCTGAATGTATGCAAGTCTTTTTTGTATCACTTTGCCCTTGAGCAAACCCTCCACTTCTCGGAGTTTGCCGAGTGGTGTGCAGTGAACTATTCTCCCTCTCAGAGGATTATTGTGAGTCGGTCCACATCCAAAATACTTTGTAAAATTGATGCTTCAGTCGTCAGAGAAAACCTTAGTCTGCCCGAAAATTACCCTGTAAATTGTGAGTCTATAAATGAATTTGTCCTTCCTGATTCTTTCAAAAATTGTGAAAGTGAAAGTCGCTGTCAATTCTTGTCAAGTATCCTGAAGGAAGGTCAGTCCCTTGAAGGTATTTTCTTGCCTTACCCCTTGCACATTTTTAGGACTGAAGTGCAATTGGTAATGTCTCTGGTCTGTCAAGTGTTAGGTCTGGATGACGATTCTCATGTAGGTGATGTCATCCTTGGTTTCTTATTAAGAATAAACTCTTTAAACCATGAGTCCCAGTCAGTGCCTGTGCTTAATTTAGATGAGTACCTTGCCGAAGCGATTCACCTTCAGTTGACTGAGTTTCCAAAAGTTTAGTTCTTTAGGTTTCAAACATACTTGCTTAACATGCTATTATGCTCTAACGTTACTGAATTGAAATTTTTAAGTACTCTATGCTCTTCTGATTTGCCCAAGCAAATCAACATGTTCGAATTTGCTAATTTGATCATGTCTGAAATGTACAAAATGTTATTTGATGAGGACCTGCCCCGTGTTCTGGAGGAGATGAGATGCCTAATGCAGTCTTCACCCAAAGATCGGGTGGGGGACCGTTGGTTCCTGTATAGAGGTTACACAGTGTTAAGAATCTATGGCTTTACTGGTCAGCCTTATAGGCTACCCTCCTTCTTGACCCCAAGGATTTTCGCACTAGAGTTCATGAGGCAGAGATTGCTGTCTGAAGAAGAGCACTTTGGTGCTTTCAAAAAATCTTCAAGCATTAAATTTCCACTTAAAGTCAGCCCTTTCATTTTTAAAAGTAAGGGTGCCCTGGCTTTTATAGAAAAGTTGCTGGAGAATATGGATTTCATAAAAGAAGTAAATGTGAATTATGACCCCCACCATGTGATCTCATTGAGAAAACAGGCCAACAAAAATAAACCATTTGAGCATCAGGCTATTGAGGGGTTAGCTGAAATGGCCAATTCGCTGCAGTATACTGACAGGTCAAATTCTGATGAAGAGACACATATTATACCTGTCACAGCGACCCAAATAACAGAAGGTGTTGGTATTGCGGTCAAGAGGAGTTTGTCTGAAACTGAGAGTATGGATGTAGACGAAGATGGGCCCCATAAAAGGGCAAAGCTACTTGAAAGTGGTAAGA
>LPNX010471904.1:29900-62769 GCA_001517045.1 Pseudotsuga menziesii | reverse complement strand
TGCTGAACATGTTCAGTCATCTGAGTTACTAGCTCTCCAAGAAGAGAAGGATAAAGTCCATCAAGAGATGATGGAGTATAAAGGAAGAGCTGGGGAGCTACAGGAGGAGAAAGACAGGTGGGAAGCCGAAAGCGAGGAACTTTTATCCCAAATCTCCTTGATGAAAAAAGATCAGAATGAAGAGAAGGAGATTATGGAAGAGCTGATGAGCCAGACTCCCACCGGCGAGGACTTGTCTATTGTGAATATCCAGAAGCCATTAGATGATTTCTCTACCGATGATTTGTTGGTGCCAATGTCCCAGGTGAGCTTAAAGGAAGAAGCAATCAAAGATTTGAAAGCGGAGAATGAAAAGATGAAAGCTGAATTGGCCAAAGTAAGTGAAAGCAAAAAACAAATACTGCAGGACAGGAATCAATTGCAGAAGAAATTCAATGAGCTAAAAGAAAAATGCATTGGGAAAGGCCCTCTTCAGGGGACAAAACATATCATTTGGGATACCTTGTGTATAGATATTACCAAGTTCCGGCACTATCTAAATTTTATTGATGATTTGAATATAATGATAAATTTGGCTCACCAGAGATTAAAACTGGTAAACGAACATATGGAGAAAAGACCTCTTGCTACAGCTCAGAACACACTAAATTTTCTAAATTCACTGTCATATCAGAAGTTGCAGGAATCGGGCATAAAGGACAGAGTATCAATAGTGATGTGGGCAAAGAAAATCATCCATAAGCATCACTTAATCAAAACGGTCCAAGATAAATCAGAAGGATTGCTTCTGCAGGTTAATGATTTTAAACAGGAGTTTAAAGAGCTGTTCGAGGACGGATTGCCTTCTTTCTGGGATGGAGAAGGGCGGATGTTCTCACAGGAACATTATCATAACCTGCTTGTTCAGTGCCGCATGGACCACTCCAAATTCAATGATTTGGAGAAAATCCTGACAGGGAAGACAATTGTGGATATGCTCACAGAAGATTTCGAGATTCTGCAGAAGTTCGCCATCATCAGAAGCAGATTGCCCAGAAAGTCCTATGAAGCATATATGGAGCTCGAGGTATCAATTCGGGAAATGACAAAATGTGACACCCCAAATTCGGAGCAGTGGAAATCCGTGGAGCGGTTTGGAAAGACAAAGTATATTCTCCATCCCTAGAAACAGGTGTCATGCACTGAAGAGCTGATGGGGGCAAAGACGTGGAGCTGATGGGGCAAAGACGTGGAGCTGATGGGCGAAAGTTTGTTATCAAGTTGATTTGTACTTTATGATCTGTTAGGATTGGAGTTGTAACAAACTTCCTAGGGGTTAGGAATTCGGTTACAAACTCTAAATTAAGCCGATCATTCTGTTATTGATCTTCTTGTTGGGAGACCTATCATTTTATGTATAAATATGCATCTTTTTTAAGAGATGGGGGTTTGGAACCCATCGGGTGGTGAATAATTTTGGAGAACTTATCTGTTTTTTGGAATAACAAAGTGAATGCATGAGAGTTTTTGTCAGAGATTCATGTGTCGTTGATATTGCAGTCTGTGCTTCTTTCTTTATGTGATTGTATTTCCCTTGTGTAACACTCCATTTTGTTTCTTCCTCGTATCTAGAATATAGCGTTAAATGATTGGAATTCATGTGTTTATGCTCTGGTCATCATTTCAGATATTATATGATTTTTTCTGCTAAAGTTGATATAGAACTCATCCTTGTTGATGCTCTGTATTAATGGGTTGTTTCTTCATCTCTTCTGTTCCACCTGAATCAATTTGAATGACTGCGATGATGTGATTACCTTGCCTTTGATGAATATCATGTATATGTCTTTGTGGTATCTGTATATTGTATATGACTCCATGCCCAATGGTTATGTGATTGTTTCAGCCAAATACATAAATGTTTGAATGTTATTTTATATTTGGTCCTGTTAAATCTTTATCAAGAGATCCCTCTCTGGAAGAAAATACTAGTTTCTTCCTAAAGTGGTTTTGTTGTTACCTTGGAGTTTACCTTTTACAACCTGGGTACATTCTGTGTTAACATAGTTCATCATCAAACAATGTAGAATATGCATACTCAAAGCATTATAAACATATATGTAAGGTCTTTTTGGCTCCTCTTGATGAGCTTCTCTTTAATGGAACATGCCCAAAACTATTTGAAGAATCGTTGGTTGTAATACATTAATAGGAGACTAGTATTGAGATGAAGTTGGTACCTATGTTTGTATTTGTGGGTGCACCTCAACTTAACTTATATTGTCGAACCACATTACGTACATGTCATTTCCTATGGAAGTAGATTATCGAACAAGCAAATTTGGAGCTAATTTTAAATTGAAGGAACATAATAGGGGCATGTTCATAGCTTATGCATTAACCACTTGGATATTTCTTTATGTTGATTTTAGATTTACGTTTTTTAAGGTTTAGTCAATATCCTTCTTAATTATATACTTTATTTATCCAATTCATTTTTAAATATTCTTCGACTATAAATTAAAATAAATTTAATAAAAATATCTCAGTTTTAAAATAATTTAAAATATCATATCTTTTTTTTAAGGTTTGAAAATTCATTATAATAGGAAGAAAAAATTGTACATAGCCAAGCATCCATAGGACTATGTTTTAGCAATATTCTGCAGGACCCCAAGCAAAACAGAGTAACTGATAATCAAAATGTTGTCTAGAGAAGAGTTGCCAAGAAGTCCCCCACGGGCTAGGGGTTATGACCAAATAACTCAAAAACATGACACCCATCGAGCTTTTGACTCTAGCATGAAGGCCTATCCAACTACTTAACATTAGAAGGAGGAGCGAGGAGGGACTGGAACCTAGAGCCTCATTTTTTGTCTCCCCATCAGCTGACGTGGGGCACCTCTTGAACATGAGTTGTGTGCTTGTTGCCGAGCCGGGAAGAGGCATGTTGAACATTTTTTAAGTTAGAGCATGAAAGAGAGCATTGATATTTTCATGCACCCTATCTATTTCTTTGTGTTGGAACCGATTGAGAGCCATCATAGTAGCTTCCACATTTGACAGACAATCCACCAAGGAGAACTCATCATCCTCTTACTTAAGCTGCCCCTGAAGGCAGTCGTCCATGGACATGGAAATTAGAGCTTTAACTGTCAAGTAAACCCCCAGAGTCTTCATGTAACAAGTCTACCTTGTCTGGGAAAACCCTGTATCCTTCACTGGTCTGTCCAATCTCGTTTCCAAGTACTCCACAGATGGGTGGAATTGCTTCTTTTTCAACTGATTTTCCAAATGGGCATAGCGAGCATGGGCCGACTCCTTGACCTCGTGATTGATGAAACCCTGAATCATGTTCATCATTTTCAAAGCATGCGACATGGCCCACTATTCATATTCTGGAGAGTGGTCTTCTTCCTAACCACTGTGGCATTGTTGACCAAGAGAACCCAGAGAGGATGCTTGTGAAAGAAGAGTGTGAAACTCTCAACTTTCGTCTAGGTGTATATACCAATTTCGAGTTGGAATTTGTGTTGAGGCCTCCCTTTCCTATGTTGTTGATTGAGAGCACAGTGTGCATATTCATTGCAATTACCACCACAATGGATTTCCATTACGTTTTACACATGCAAGGAAGCCTACTTTCATATGGACCAGCTGAAGTATTCATGTAAATTAAATGAACCATTCGAAAAGAGATTGTACCGGTGTTTAAGAGAATGAGTGGAGGTTGGTAAAATGAAAATGCCATAATCTCTTACTCTCTTCCAGAAAAGTTCCCTATCCGTATTTGGTCCATAGCAGTTGAGGATATTTAGTTCCATCTCAATACTAGTAAAAGTACCCCCCGAGGTAACAAATGGAGTAAATATACTAGTTTTGGGGTTCCAAGCAGTTAACAAACCCCCAGATTGTCCATAGGAATCAATAGTTTCCATTTCCCATCCATGCAAAAAATGGAAAAAAATCACCCTTGCCCTGTCACCAGGGACCATAGTCTCTTGTATAAAAACTATATCAGGTTTAATAATGGAGAAAAACCATTTCAAGGAAAGTTTTTGGATCTTCCCCCCACCCCAAGAACATTTAGGGATGTAATTATCAATTTTTAACCCTTGCAAGGGCTTTATTTTCTTTAAGGGCCATGAATTTAGTTGACGATGTCCTGAAAGAAATGTCTGGAAAATATTCAAAATCTGATTTAGACACCCCTTTCCTAGAACTTATGGTTTTCAAAGGGGATAGTTTCAAAGCTAAACCCCCTTGGATAGATAGAGTATTCTTCTTCCTTACAGTATGAGCAAGTGTCTTAGCTTGTGCACCTCCATTAGTAAAAGTGTCATCCGATAAGATTTGCATCTCACTATTTTGAATGTTTCCAATAAAAATAGGGAAAGGTTTTATTTTGAGAATGTCACGGAAAGTAGGAGTCTTATGCCTCGGCCCCAACTTAAAATCATGACCATATATACACTTCTTATTGATACCTTCATCCATCTTCACAGATTGTAGCGTAGTATCAATCGAGACATATGAGGTACCAACCCCAATGGGTGCAGCCACCATCACACCCATAGATGCATCCACTACCGGACCTGTAGGTTCATTCAAACCCAACTTTGAAAGGGGCTTCTCAAGGGATGGATGACTCGATGCCCCCACACCATCACTATTCAAACTGCTACCCCCCATTCATAGGAGAATCTCTAGGACACGTATCGATAGTGTCAACAAGATTATTAGAGGAGATTCCAACATTATTCCCCTCAGACCCCAAAGTATCCAATATCTTGGGATTTTTCCGCAAAAAAATCTCTTGTAAAGAACTACCAGATAACATAGTAATATCATATGATGATAATGCATGAAATAGATAAGGATCAAGATCATGGATCTTACCAATGATGACCGACAAATATTTTATTGTTGTATCCTCATGCTGCAAAGGGACCAATGGTTGTGATGGACCAGCTTTGTTTGAGTCATCTGAATCGCATGCCTCGTCTAACGACCAATCCCCATAAAAATACGAGGAATTGTCACTAACCAATCCATTGCATGAACTTTTCCATGCCCTCCACATATGTCTAACCTCTTTACACTAGGAGCATCTAAAAGGTAAAGCTCGGTAGTCCAGTTTCTGGATAAAGGTTATCTTGTGCCATTTGATCTCCACTTCATCCAAAAATACTTTTGTAATATCTATTTACACTAACATTATCCTCGGCCTCTTATCAATACCCTTGATCACATCTTCACCAACATGAAGAAACCAACCCAAATGGTTTCCAACTGCTTTGAAAGCATCACGATGCCACATCGCCAATGGGAAATCTGCTAAGAGGACCCAAATATGTTGGAAGGATATGTTCTTTGTGCAGGGGTCAAACCCCAAATGCCATCATTTCAGCATCAGACTCCCCCGACCCTTGATCCAAGTTTGACCCAAAGCTTTTGTTGCATGTTTTGGTGAATTAAATGTGAATCCATGCCACCCTTTGGACAGGATGGAAACCTATGGACAATAATCAAATCTAGGTTTCCAAACCTCTTCCACCCAAGAATCAATCTCAAATAGGTTCATTGCCTTGTAGATGAACATTCTTGAAAGCGTTGTAAGGGACATACCCACCACATGTTCCAGCCCAATATCCCTACCAAGCACCATCTTACAACCATCCACTCTCGTATTCCATTTTCTGGATTTTGTGTTTTTAAGACAATGATAAGCATCGTTCAGAAAGGGCCCCTTTGAGAAATTTATTGTAACCCTTTCCCCAGGAATGGTTTGCGCCATCTTTGTCATCACTAGTACTACCCACAAAATTTTTATTTCCTTCACCTACAAACATGTATGATTCCTTTGACAGAGTTGGGAGTCCACCTTGGCCCCCATCTGCATGAGTGTGACCATGTGTCACCAAGGTGGAGCTAATTGTCACCATCTAGCCTCTAGTAAAGCCACATAACTTTGGGTGTTTTTCTAGATAAATTATCTTGTATACTTCATCAGGTTGAATAACCCCCTCCTGCAACCACCATTCATCGGAGGCCATGTCTTCATCCGATAGACCCTTGAGTTCACAGCTTCCGTTTGAATCCATAAACAAACAAAAACATGTAGTCACACCCACAACACTAGCAGATCTATGACCAACTTACCAAATCGGTTCGTTACCAAAGTTACAGAAATAAATAAGGCCCAATACAAAATAACCACTCCTATGCAGTCCCCTACAATGGATAGAGGATGCCACACCCAACGATGACAAAAAATATATTAAAAAATGATAGGTTATGGGACTTATGAACAATATTATGATGGTAACCTGTAAATCATTACAACCACTAACCAACTCTTATACATATCCAGTAACAGATCCACCAAACCCACAGCTATGGATAAAAACTAAAATATTGTAGGAGAGCCCCACACACGACAAAATCAAATAGAACCCATCACGTAGAAACATGTCCCCTTGTTGGATCTATAAGAATAAACAGCTAAAGCGATCCACAATATGGTATCCACAAAACCCTAGAGGATTGTAAACCCTAGAAAACCCATCTTCAAACCCCAATAAATTTCTACCTTATGAAGCAATCAATGTTTCCAATGATTCTACGAAAGAAATATTTTTTTATGAAATTCATGTCTTTATATATATTAAAATGCTTGAATTAAAATGATTGAGTTTCGATTATATGATTGAAAAAGCATTACATTTTATTAAATGGCTCTCTTATTTATGATTTTTTTTAACTCTAATAAAAAAAATATCGTCAGTAGTTACCCAAATATCCATAGAGAATATACGTAACGAAATTTAAATAAGAACCTCGTAAGTATTGTTTTCCCTTTTTTTTTTCAGTCGAAAAAACCATTCCTTGGTATTCATTGAATCAAAGGAACCTTTTACATCTTCAGTCATTACAGATATGCCCCAAGTGTAAATTTGAGCATATAGATCTGTAGACAAAAACAAAACTCACAAAGAAGATCTCACAATTTACTCAGTAGTTGAAGAATGAAACAGTGCAAAAGGCTTGCAGCTGTGAATGCTTTCATTAATCAAAAAGTAATTCAGATGATAATTACAATAATGTAAAATGGCTTTAATAGCCACAAGCAATTCGAATCCACATGAGGAAGTTCAAATTGATGACTCTACTTGACTGTAGGTAACCAAGACTTGTCTAAATCACAATTGGAGGACCCAGCAGTTAACTGTCCTTGTCTAAATCATAACCGGAGTTCTAAAACACAACCAAGTGTTACATTTAATATTAAATAATGGTTAACTGGCTGTGGTAGGTGAGAAAAGCGCCCCACATGTGTGCAATTAATTAAACCATTATTTAACTGAATGTAGAGGGCTAGAACTGAATGTAACTGACTCCTAACTTGGCTTGATTAGTCATTAACTAAGGTGAACTGACCTTGGTTGGTTTCGGCACTCCCAGTTGCTTCCTAAATTGTAAGGATTGATCTAGGAGACTCCTAAACTTATGCAATCAAGTGCAATAAGTGGCAGTGAGTCTCAATTAGTGTTCCCCACACTTTGGTAACTGAAAAATGTGCCCCAATTAAGTCAATTTTAACCAATGGTGCTAATGACTATAAATAGACTGGATTGACTCCCGATTTAGACATGACTCCTAATTTAGACATATGACCAAATTTGGACAAGGGAGGATTAATAATCCTAACACCCCCCCTGAATGCTAACTTGGACAACTGTGGGCCCTGGTAACTAAGACCATAGGTCACCCATTACATCAAGTAAAATAAAGTAACTGCTTAATACAAGTAACTAGGGCAAAAACCACATGGGAAAAAATCCCTCCTTCTATCTAAGCAGGTAGAATCAGGTCTCAAGTTTGAAAAACTTGAAAATATGTTGCTGCAATCTTCATCTCTGTGAGGTAGTGAAGCAGCATGCATGGTGTGCTGTGCATAGGTATTCTGGGGCCTGGCATGTTGTGTGAGAACTCATATGCTTTTGAAGCATGATTCGCAATACCCTTTGCTATGATGCTCCCAGTAGAGATATCTATGATCTCCACTGAGTCAGGACCAAAGATCACTCGCTTTGGAGATCCAGTATGGGTTATCTGATAGACATATAACAAGTTTGAAGCCAAGGAGGGAACAAACAACACATCTTTGAACCTTCCATGTTCAAGTTGGATAGAGCCCTTCCCTTTGGTTTGGACTTTATTGTTATTGCCCAGCTGAATACTAGGACCATCAAAGGACTGAAAAGAAGAAAATAATTCTCTGGATGCAGCCATATGGTTGGAAGCTCCAGAATCAATGAGGAAGACAGGTGTTGATGTGCAACAAGCCTTTAGTGCATGTCCTTTCCTTTAGTATTCTTCTTCTTCTTCAGAGTCTTCCTTCCTTGCGCTAGTAGGTACATAAATGTTGTGCCTTTTCAAAAGAAGAGCCATTTCATCAAGTTGTCTTCTCATACAGGAGCTTTCTGAATGGAAGCCCCTTCCACAGTAAGGGCAGAGGACCTTTCCTTTGCCATTCTTCTTGCTTCTCTTCGAACCTGAAGGTTCTTTTGACTGTCCAGACTCATCTCTTTGCTTCCCTCTGTCATTCGCTACCTTATCTCCTCTTGCAATAAGAGCTAGATCTTTGGGAGATCGAATGATCCCCATTTGGATCAATTTATCATTCTCAGAAATAAGAGATTGAATGAAAGCATTAAGAGTGGGCATCTTCCAATTTGGAGTAGTGAGCCTTACTGTTTGGAAGGTGGATACAAAGACTGAGTATTCGGAATTGAGCTTTGTGAGAATAGCAAGGATGAGCTGATCTTCATCCTTCTTCACGTTGCATTGCTTCAACTGATATATCAGGTTCTTGAAATTTGAGAAGAATTCATTTAGAGATTCGAAGTCTGATGGATTGAGAGTAATCAGATCATTTTCTAGCTGATGGATCCTCATCTCATCATGCTTATCAAACAAAGAAGCAAGCTTGTCCCAAACCTCCTTAGGAGTGTCCAAGTCTTGGATGTGAAATTGAAGATCCCTAGAGACTGAGTGTTGCATGAGTCCAATGGCTTCATCAAGCCTGTTCATGTACTTAGCTTTGTCTTTATCTGATTCTGGCTCTTCCTCTGTTTCTTCTATGATTCTGAAGAGATGCTTGGTGCGGAGCAATATTTTCATGTCTTCCTTCCACTGGTGATAGTTGAAGGGAGTGAGAGCCTCTATTTGATGAGCCATTTCGAAGTAATAGGAAGAACTGAGCTACTGTAGCGAATGCAATGAGAAGTAGAGGCTTCTTGTAGCGAATGATATAAGAAAACCTGATAACCTGTCACATAATCAAACAAACAAAATGATCCGGTTGGAGATCTGAGGAGGAGAGGAGTCTTGTCCACCGAGGCTCTGATACCATGTAAATTTGAGCATATAGATCTGTAGACAAAAACAAAACTCACAAAGAAGATCTCACAATTTACTCAGCAATTGAAGAATGAAACAATGCAAAAGGCTTGCAGCTGTGAATGCTTTCATTAATCAAAAAGTAATTCAGATGATAATTACAATAATGTAAAATGGATTTAATAGCCACAACCAATTCGAATCCACATGAGGAAGTTCGAATTGATGACTCTACTTGACTGTAGGTAACCAAGACTTGTCTAAATCACAATTGGAGGACCCAGCAGTTAACTGTCCTTGTCTAAATCATAACCGGAGTTCTAAAACACAACCAAGTGTTACATTTAATATTAAATAATGGTTAACTGACTGTGGTAGGTGAGAAAAGCGCCCCACATGTGTGCAATTAATTAAACCATTATTTAACTGAATGTAGAGGGCTAGAACTGAATGTAACTGACTCCTAACTTGGCTTGACTAGTCATTAACTAAGGTGAACTGACCTTGGTTGGTTTCGGCACTCCCAGTTGCTTCCTAAATTGTAGGGATTGATCTAGGAGACTCCTAAACTTATGCAATCAAGTGCAATAAGTGGCAGTGAGTCTCAATTAGTGTTCCCCACACTTTGGTAACTGAAAATTGTGCCCCAATTAAGTCAATTTTAACCAATGGTGCTAATGACTATAAATAGACTGGATTGACTCCCGATTTAGACATGACTCCTAATTTAGACATATGACCAAATTTGGACAAGGGAGGATTAATAATCCTAACACCAAGGGACAACACAAAAAATAACAGGTGATTTTCACCAATCCAACAAACATACGTCCAATACTAAACAGAAACCCACAGAAATACAGGGGTACCCAAAGCACCTGGGAATCACTACAATATATCACTCTCATAAGAGAGCTATATGAATCAGTCATCAATGTCCCTAGAGAAAATAACAGGAGCCCAGAAATCTGATCCAAGCAAGGAAGGTGACTCTTGTACCCTGTAGTAGCTTGCTCAGCAATACCTGATAGTAGCTCAATGAATCATGAGAGATAAATTGTAATAGAATGAGAATATTCTAAAAAAGTTGATGAGTCAACCCTAATAATCTCATTTCCAAATGATTCAGTAAGTAAGAGATGGCCCAAAGCCAAGTGCAATCCTTCCTTGGATAAGATATCTGCCCTCTTGTTATGTTCCCTATAGACATGACTGAAATCCACCCAAGTAAATGAGGACATGAGAATTCTGGTGTTGAAGCACCAAGCCTCAAGATTCACCATGTCCAGGGTAGATTCCTTTTTTTCCCAGTTTATAATCACAGAGGAGTCGCCAAAGATATGTAGGTAAGGCAACCCAATATCCTTGGCGACCCATAGTGATGCCCAGAGTGCTAAGAGTTCTGCTCTAGTATTAGTGCAGCTGCCACATCCAAGTTTGAAAGCAAGAAGGTGATGTTCATTCAGCCAAAGACAAAATCCCGCTCCACCTATGTTATTTGCAGCTGCTCCATCAAAAAAGATCATAGGAAACACAGAAGTAGGAGACTTCCCAATATTCCTAATTTTAAGCCCGTGCTTCTAAAGAGGCTTAAAGGTATTTACCTCCTCAAAAGTAATATGTAACAAGCTAGTCATAATAGGTTTCTGATCATCAAAACATAATCGGTTCCTGGCCTTCCAAATATTCCATATAAGGAAAAGGGGCAGATACAGTAAAGAACCCCTATTTGATACCCAATTTGAGAGATTTTCCAAAAAAGTAGGTGCATTCCATAGTATGTTCACATCAAAAATACAGTTGATCCCACAGATCACCTCCTTCAGAAAATGACAGCTAACAAATAGGTGATCAGCAGATTCAACTTCCTCTTTACAGAGACTGCATCTATTAGGTCCGATCCATCCTTTCTTGCTTAAATTGTCCCAAGTATTAATTTTCTTATTGCAAGTGAGCCACACAAAACACTTAATCTTAAGGGGAATATTAAAGTACCAAATCTTCATCATAATATCATTTTCCAAAGCAATTTTGTGATTTGAGACAATAAATTCATATGCTTTCTTTGCTGTCACCTTACCCATCTACTCATCAAACATACATAATAGCCTGTCCTCAGTATGTCCAATCCTAATACCCCCATGTGACAGACCTTTTACATAGGAGTACCACTGTGTAGCCCATTCACCCCCCAATAGCAGGTCTGAGGCAGAGTACCAATCTGTCCCATCCATACCACAAACATCCAGGTTTTGAGCCTGTGCAAGGTATGTAATCCCCAGTTCAGTGAGATATTCTCTGAGCTCCTCTGAAAGGAAGTACTGCGATTTGTGCCCAGCAATGGGGTCAATGCCCACTTTGATTTTTAATCCATTACCCACCTTCCATCCCAGCTGACAGGTGATCCGCTCAATAATCCTTATAAACCCATTCCAAAAATAAGAAGTACCAACAATACTGAATGTCCAGCCACGAATCCAATCTTCAAGAGGTCTGTTATTTAAGTATTTATGGACAATAATCCTGCTCCATATCCCAATACCAGTAAGTAGTTGCCACATACTCTTAAGTCTCAGAGAAATACCGAACCATTCAAGATTCTTGATATCCCAACCATCGAATTCAATAGGTAAGGAAAGAGTTTCCTAGTTTACCAGATGAGAAATCTGATGTCCTTCAGAGGAACCCCAGAGAAAGGAGAAAATAAGTTTGCGCAGTGCATTTAGTATGGATTTAGGGCATCTTGCCAAAGCAAACCAATAGACAGCCAACCCAGTTAGCACAACTTTAATGAGGACCACTCTGCCACCAAGTGAAAGATACCTGTAATTCCAGTTATGAATTTTCCTTCAAATAAGCCGATCATCCATCTCCAATCTGAGTTGTGGTACCCCAAAGGTTTAAGATGATAGCCCAAGTACTTGAAACCCACAGTAATAGGATCCATCCTGAAAGGAAATAGCTCAGCAATTTTTCCCTTGATGTCAGAATCCACATTCTGATAGAGGAAGGAAGATTTTAATGGGCTAACAAACATCCCAAATACTCGACAAAATAAATCAATATCTCCTTTATAAGCACTCCATTCATCAATAGTACCAACACCAATAAGAATAACATCATCCACAAAAAACAAGTGCGTTAAGGACAGATAAGGAGTGTACTGATAACCCATAATCAATCCATTGTGTTGTGCATCCATAATAATGCAACTGAGGCCCTCCATAATCAAAATGAATAAGAGGGGTGACAAGGGACAACCTTGACGAAGCCCCCTGGAGACAGGAAAAAAATCAGAGGGTGTTCCATTTACTAATACAACAAAACAGGAGCTTGTGACACAACCCATAATCCAATTGACACCCATAAGAGGGATACCTATCTGAATGACAGCAATCTGATGAAGGTCCAATTGGCTCTATCAAAAACTTTAACCAGGTCCAGTTTTAATACCAAGACATTTGAATTTTTAGTCTTAATCGAGGGTAGTAATTCCTGGGTAATACCAACCGGTTCAGTTATTTGTTTGTCCTTGAGAAAACCAAATTGATGTGCTGACAGTGAACGGTTTAAGATAGGCTTAATTCTAATGGCAGCAATCTTTGAAATAATCTTGTAGACCAGGTTACATAAGGAGATCGGACGAAAATTAGCAAAAGTCAATGGCTTTTCACATTTAGGTATCAGGGTAAAAAAAAGTAGAATTTAGGGCCCCCGTGACTTTACCATGTAATCTGGCTTGTTCCACAGCTAGTACCAAATCCTCCCCCACCAGATCAAAGAAGGCCAGAAAGAACTCAACACGACACCCATCAGGTCCAGGACTCTTATCCTTCTTAAACCCCCTGAGAATAGCTTCAACTTTCAGGCCCGATATGGGCTTAAGAAAGCAATCAATATCTTCATCAGTAGTCATGTGCAGAAGGAGCCTGACAACATTCAGTTTTCAGCAATATCTGAGGACTTGTCATCACTGAAAAGGTCACTAAAGTGATATTTTCCAAGTAGCTTAAGTGCCTTGTCCTCCGATACAGAGTTTCCTTCCTGGTCATTTAGAGACCAAATGGTATTTGTATTCCTTCTGGCAGATGCAAAGGAGTGAAAAAATCTCGTATTTGCATCCCCCTCATTTAACCACAGTGCCCTACTCTTCAGCCTCTGAGTAGTGATCTCATGGGCCCAATATTTTCCCTTCATTTCCTGAAGAGTTTCCCATTTTTTAGCATTTTGTACCGATAAAATACCAGAGTCTTCCAATAATAATTCTGAGATGCCTTTATTTATATCCAGAATCTGCTGCTTCCTTTCAAGATTCTTAGCCCTTTCCCAGTCCTTCACAGAGCCTTTAAGTCTACACAACTTGAAGGTGAGTACATCCATATGGCAATAATCAATCAAATCCAGAGGATCCTTCCAGGAAGAAAGTACCAAATGTGCAAAATCCTCCTCCAACAACCAAGCTCTATTAAATTTGAAAGGCCTACAAGGAGCACAACTTTTCGGACCCCATTCCAAACAAATAGGGTAGTGATCTGATACATCAGATGGAGTAGCACAGGTCCTATAGAAGGAAAATCTTGGAAGGAGAGACTCGGAAAGCAAGAACCTATCCAACCTTTTGCTAATACTAGTAGCCCCCGAGCGCCCATTTCTCTAGGTAGGGGCAGAAGGGTACATAGAAAGATCAACCAACTTATTCCCAGAGATAATCTGGGAAAAATAGGATGCTAAGGGGTCCAACCTAGCTTTAAGCCCCCAGAATTCAGCAGAAGATAATGTGAAGTTGAGATCCCCTACCAGTAGTAAATTAGGCATTCCCAGAAGACCACCAGACACCAAGTTGTTCCAATAGGTAGTTCTTTGAACATAGGGACCGTAGTAGTTTATAATGGTAAAGGTCTCTGCCAGACCTTTAAATATAGCCTTAAGTACAATACCAGCCAGAGAAGAAAAAGCCTTGCAACGGACCAAGTGAGGGTCCCAACCAGCAAGTAGTCCACCAGAGAGACCAGAAGCATCAGAAGCACAGAATTCCCAACTAGGCTTAAGTTTAGAGAATAGGTAAAGAGCATGTGCATGACCACACATCGTCTCTTGTAAGAGGATCATATCAGGTCTAAGGTCAGATAATAATACACCAAGGGATTTTTGTTTGGCTAATCCCCCAAACCCATGGATATTCATTGATAAAATCTTCATGGAGAAGTGGGCTCCACAGGTGTACATGCTCTAAGTACCTGAGAGGAAACAGGTGAGGAAGGTGAGTGTCTGGCTGCCTATTTTAAATGAGTCGAGAGAGGGGTGTAAGTCTTCGGGTCCCTAGTGCCCTCTCGAGGAGGCTTCTCTGATTTTCTGATGGTCACATCCTTAAATAGGATAGAGTCCAATGGTAAGGTAGAGGGGGATAAAGGAGTCTTGTCCGAGAAGATAGAGAGAGCAGTAAGGAGAGAAGGGTCCAGGAAGGCCGGAGCTTTAGGTGGACTAGATGAAGTGGTTAAAGGAATAGGCATAGAGCAGGCCGCAGGAGAGGAAGGGGTGGATGAAGAGGACAGTCCAGAAGACCTCAGAGGGAGGGAGGGATAGTGCTCCAGGGTAAGGGGAGGAGGGCCAACAACATCAATCTCCTCAGAAGATAAATACAGAGTTGAAGAGACCAAGTTCTCCACCGGTGCTACACGTGAATGAATAGTGCTCCAGGGTAAGGGGAGGAGGGCCAACAACATCAATCTGCTTAGAAGATAAATCCGGAGCTGAAGAGACCAAGTTCTCCACTTGTGCTACACGTGAATGAATAGCAACAACTTCCATGTATTCAATGTACATTAACTGGCCTTTCGAGAGGTCATCAAATGTGGAAGGAGAAGACGAATTATAAATAACATCAGTGGAGTCCTCAAGGGGAATAGTAGGCTGAGAACAAGAATCAGGACGGGGTAGATCGGTGGAGTCAGTGGAGTCCTCCACGGGTGCAGTAGGCTGGGAACAAGGTTCAGGATGGGGAAAATCAAGGACAGGTATGAAGTTATAACCACTCCTGATAGGTATACCAATACGGAGACTGTGACAGGTATTCCGGAGGTGGCCAGTTTCATGGAAAAAGTTACACCTGAATGGAATATGCAAATAATCCAATCTCTGGGTGATAATAATATCACCACACACAATGTCAATTTTTAAAATAAGTCCCTTGGTGATATCCACTTCAACCAGTATCTTTGCTAATCTTTTATCATAAATAAGGTGAAAATCCTTCTCAAGTGCAACAAATCAACTAAGAAGGTTAGCCAGATTTATAAGGACGTCCTTATTCCAAAGAGGAAAGGGTAAAGCAAGTAACAAGACCTAGAGATGTCTGACAGTCACTCTTTCAGTAAGAGGATCAAACCCCGAGTGCCACTTCTTCAGAACAACAGAACCTTCAAGTACCAGCCAAAGTTTATCCAGAATAAGAGAAGCATCAGACTCTTCTAAGAATACAAATACCAGCCATTTATTTGCCAGTAGACTAATCGAAGGTACATAATGTATGAGAGGTTTCCAATGTAGGGTTGTCCAATCAACCCAACACTCTTTCAACATGGTACAATACTCCAATCTACCAATCAACGCCCTACGGCATAGGGTCTCCACCTTGTCCAAATATACATCATGTCCAAGAACGAAACGAGGTTTATGTTTAGAGGCCTTAAGGGCTTTAGCCTTACGACGTGATGAATAATGAAACCGTCCCTTCCCAGGGTGTGTAGGTTGACAACCCACAGTCGGGCCCTCCATATCCCAAGGGAGTGGGGAACAATAGTGGCAGACACAGGAGCGGCACAAGACAGAGGGGTAACCAATACCCGATATCACTCCCGGGTCAGATCCAGTCAAGGGTGGCCAAAGAGAATACAAGGGTGAGTCAACAGTCAGCCCCGAAAACAAAACGGGTAGAGTAAAATACACTTAGCAAGATACAGCCAAATAACCAAACAACGGCCCAAGGAACAACCTAGATATATAACCCCAGGCCCCACACCAACCACGAGAATAAAGGGTTCAATACAGCCCAAAAAACGGGGTACAAACCCTACCACATAAAATAGAGCAGGCAGGTATAAATGTAGAAAATTAAAAATACCAGAAGATAAAAAATAGCCTCAAAGCACCATAAAACAGTGCTCATATAGTACCAAAAACCACATAAAAAACCCCACCGCAGGAATCACATACAGTACTAGAATAAAAAACAAAAAAGAAATTCCAAATTTTTAATGGTTGGTACTAACCCTCATATGAGAGTGAACTCCATACAATAACCAATAATAGCCACTAAAAACCCCACCAAGTATAGCCACAAAAAAAGCCCCACCAAAAACAGTAAAAAAAAGAGCAGTCAGAAACGAACAGAGCTACCTAGAGTCAGGTAAACCTGACAGCAGAGCCGAGAGCCGATAAGAAGTGTGCCCGTACACGGGTTAAGCCGCATTCGTTCATCAGAGAATACCAACACCACAGACCAGTCAGCAGTGCAGGTGCACCAACAAACCCAAGAGACCAAAGAGGGTTACATTCACCGACCCCTCAGTCAAACCAGCTCCAACAAGAGTAGAAGATGGTTCGAAGAAGAAAACCCCCAAAAGGAGACAGGTAGGACCCCAACAGCCACCGGTAAAAACCCTCCTCATAGGTAAACAACCCACTGGTCCAATAATCCACAATACCATAAACCAGAGACGTAAATAGTACCGATACAAGTCTTCACCGCACCTCGTTCCAGGAAACCCAGGCCGCAAACCCAACGAATTTCGCCGGTCCCCCAAATCAGTCAAGGGCCTGCAGAGAAGTCATCTGACAAGTGCCAGAGCTCACAAAGGATGCCACCGGAAAAACCCCACCCCATAGGTAACCAATGCCAAAAACAGTGCCGACTCAAGGGCTACACCGCTCCCCAGTCATGGAAATCCAAGCCGCAAACCCAACTATGGTCGTCGGTCCCCCAAACCGGTCAAGGATCTGCAAGGCAGTCTACCGATAAGCGCCAGAGCTCTCAAAAGATAAAGCGAGCTAATCTCGTCATCCCGTGCAAGCAATCACCGACCCACTCAACATTCACCAAGAGACATGTTCCCCAAAGTCAACCCCCGTGTAAAGAAACTTCTAATGATAATACATACTTGACAACAATCCAAATATGTGCACCAGCGCGACACCGGGTTAAGCTGCACACCGCAGAAGGAACTGCTGGTGGGTGAAAAAGAAATGGCTATGGAATTAACCCAGCGATACAACCCACCAATCCAAAACCACCGAAGGAGCCAGCATTGGGTAAAGAAAAGGGGGGAGTTTAAAATCCTAGAGCATCCCCCCAATACTCCACAAAAAACCTCAGATACCGATGCAGGGTCAATGACGATGAAACCCTAGGTTCCTCTCTGCCACCACGCCGCAAAGCTCCAAAGTTTTCAACCACTTGGCCATATCACCCGGCGTTGAAGTTGAAACACCGAGTATTTGTATTGTTTTCCCTTAATACAAGAGGTGTGCATGTGTCAACAAGACGCATTGTCAAAACGCACCCCAATATGTTTCAAATAATGCACGAACGACCCCAACTATGGAAAAATCTTAGGCTTCGAATTTTTTTTTTGCAAGTACGGTAAGATTAATAGGACCTTGTGGTCACTATATATCCATGCTCCTCAAGAACATAAAAATGTAATTATTTTAATAATGAATATCCTCTCAATGTGGTTCTTAAGCTTTTCAACAATAGACTCCTTATGGATGAAAACACAAACATTTAAAAATATACCTCTATTAATCAATGTACTATGAAAATGGTGAAATTCTATGGTAAAAACATCTAATCTTCGTAAAAACAAATTATGTATTTATGTAAATGAATATCCTCTCAATAAGATTCTTTAAGATTTTCAGCAATAAACTTGTTATGTCTGAAAATACAAAAGTTAAAAATATACTTCTAACAAGAGCCACATGGTGGCGATGTCCTCGGCATTGCCACTAGCTTTACTATCACCTATGGGCATTAGTTTTTTGCAATGAAAACAATTGTTGAAGGAGTTGGTTTTTTGCACTTGATGAATCATTCTTTATGTGCATTTATATCTAGTAATGAAATATAATATGCAATTTGCAACAAAGCAATCTGAAGGTAACCAACAATTGTCCTTATAAACAAAAAAATATGGGTGGTAGGGAAAATACAGTGGAGTCAATATAGTCTACCACACTAACCCACCTAATTTACATAACCTCCCCCGTGGACCTATCTTTCCTACTGACCTACTTCATGTTAAAAAATTTGTGCCATTAGATCATCAAGCAATGAGTCCAAATTATTATGCAGTGAAAGAGGAATGAAGATACACACTGAAAAAATCAAATCTCACAGGAAACATATGAGTATAGCTCAGATAATTACAGTATCATGTTCATTAAATAATCCAGTGTTACAATAGTGTTACATAAGGAAGAATTCGAATTCATTAGGGATGAATTCGAATCTATTAGCTAACTCTGATTGTATCTGACTGCATGGCTAACTAAAGATGTCTAAATCACTATCAAAGTCCAACAGTCTAACTCCAGATGTTTAATCCGGTCAAACAATAAGTTATAATCAATCTAACTATAGTAACTACAAGTGGTAGGTGAGAAAAGGCACCTTCCCACATGTAGCCATGCATAACTGGCATTAACTGAACTGAAAGTGAACTAATTGAATGTAACTGAAGAATAACTAAGCTTAACTAGTTACCAGTTCCCAACAACTGAAGGAGGTTGGTATCGAAACTCCCTGTGGCTCCTAAAATGTAGGGATTAGTCTAGGAGGCACCTAAATTGATGCATGCAAATGTAGTCAGTCTCAGTTAGCCTCCATCGGTGTTCCCCACACTCTAGTGGCTGGTACATGCGGCCCCATTAGGCCAAGTGGACCCAATGGTACTAGTGGACCCAATAATAATAAACTGACTCCTAAGTTAGGTTGAAATAATCTAATAGATAGTTTGGTCAAGGGAGGATTATAAATCCTAACACCCCCCTGAATCCTAACTTGGACAACTATGGGCCTTGACAACAAGGCCATAACTCACCCATATACAATCTAAAAGATTAAAAAAAAATTGCTTAATAAACCGAGGAAATAGGGGAAAACCTCATGGTAAACCCCCCCCCCCCTCAAAATAAGCAAGAAACGAGAAAATTCAAGCTATCTTTAGAAAAAAGAAGCTTCCTCCTTAGAAAAATAACTTGTCAAAACACTACTGCAAATTTGTAGCTCTATGTAGTAGTATGATTCTTCTGTGCAGCAGCTTCCTGAAGTTGTGCATGTGAACCTCTCCAAACTAATGGAGATGTCTGGAGGAAAGTTCCTCTTTTGAAGAAGAAGGAAGTGCTCAATTGAGTCAGAAATATAGACAACTGCATGATGAAAACTGGAGCCATGTGGAGCAACTGAAATCAACTGATAAGAGCGAAAAAAGTTCTTGAGGATTTGAACCATGTGAGGAACACCCAAGCAACTGATATAATTCAGCCTTGAAAATCAAACCAAGTGAGGTAAAATCATCCCCAAGTGTTAGGAGCAAGTGTCCACGCGAATGCATAATGTCTCCATCTTTACTAGTTCTGTGAGGAGATGAGCATGTGATCAAATAGATAGGTTGAGAATCCCTGGGAATGTGGAGAGTGAATGCTTGAGCTCCATAATCCGATATAGCTTCAGGAATAATCAATGATTCACAAAATATAATATCAGCAAACTCATAAGAGGAAACTAACATCAAAATCCCCAGCAACAAGTTTGAAGGATACTCGTGGTAATTGATTTGTCACACCAAAATTGATGAGAAAAACTACAAGCATTATTGAAAGATCTTGAAATTTAAAAACTGAACCAAATAATATCATATCGGATCCAAATAGGTTCATATCATATCCAAGAGTGTGCTCCACTGAGATGGTATATGCACAATTTTCTTCGTCTTCAAAATTCTGAAAATTGGTGCATGCAATCATGTAGGGATTTACTGGAAGCTCTAGATCAATGAGGGTGAATGGATCACTCCTACAATATGATATTATTTCCAAAGTATCCATAGTATTACTTATTTGCACACCAACAACATCATTACATATACATAAATCAAATTCCTCTTCCTTTTTTGGAACAATCACCGGTAAACTATGCACGCAATTTAAAATAGAAGAATCACCAGAGAATTTTTTCAAAGTATGGAAGGAGAGTTTTTATTCAAAAATAGAGTTTCGAATTTCTTCTTTTGGATCAGCCATGTGAGGAGATGATATATCTGACATCTCATACACTTTCGGAGCAACAGGAGAAGGAGTCACTTCAAGGAGACTTTCTTCAATTCGAATTGACTGTGTGGAAAATTCTACTTCTTCATCTTCAATAATTTGCTTTGTTGTAGGAGAGGGCATGAACTCATCATGTTGGATTTTAACTGAACCTCTCTCAACATCTAGGATTTTAGAGTCATCTCCCATATGACTTCTAGGTCCTCCCGATAGAGGGAAAGTGATGAAGGATTCCCTGGAGGAAACCGTGTGGTTAGATGCTCCAAAATCTATCAAATAAGCCTTCGATGGAGTGAGACTTGCATGCAAGGCATGGAATCTCTCATGTTCTTCAGTCTGCTCTTCATCATCAGACATCTTTGCACCTTGTGGAAGGTAAATATTATTCTATACATATAGATATTTCAACTAGTCGAGGGTCTTCTCCATGCATGAGTCTTCTGGATGAAAACCCCTCATACAATAGGGACACGTCTTATTTTCAAACTTTTTGTTTTTCTTAGAGCATGAAGCTCCTTTAGAAGTTTTTTGATTCTCTCTAGGATTTGAATTAGTTTATTTAGGCGCCTTCCATTTAGATTTACCTTTGGCTTGCACTTTGGTAGAGTCTATCACTAGGAGGGCTTGATCTTTGGAAGTCTTGATGACTCCCATCTGGATCAACTTCTCTTGCTCTTTTATTAAGGACTCCACAAAGGAATCAAGTGAGGGCATATTCCAATTGGGAATGGAAGCTCTTCCATAATGGAATATTGAGACAAATATAGAATACTCAAAGCCTATTTTGTTGAGTATGGAGAGCACATGCTGCCCATCCTTTCTTTTTATTCCACACTGTCTACATTGAAGTGCAAGAAACTTGAATTTAGTAAATAATTGTTGGATGGTCTCGAAACTGCTAGGATGTAAGGATATCAACTCGTTCTCCAGAATGTGTCCCCGAAGTTCATCTTGCTTGCCAAACAAGTCTTCAATATTCTCCCAAGATTCCCTAGGAGTCCTCAAACCTAAGGTGAAATAGGAGATCTCTATATATGTGAGTACATATGTAACCAAAAGCTTCATATAAGTAGTTCAAAAACTTGTTTCTCTTAGCTGGATGATGGGGCCCAACCTCCCTTCCAATTATTATCCTAAAGTAGCCCTGCTTGCGCAAGAACATTTGTATATCTTCCCTTCAAACAACATAATTGAAGGGTGTTAGGATCCGAGGTGTAGAGGGTTGAGAATCCATAATTATCCTGTTGAAAAAGACAATATCTTCACACAAGCTACATAGCACCTGTAGAAATTTCACTGCAAAACTAAAAACATTCAAACTATTTTAGAATCAAGCCTTCCATCTCAACATGAACACTTTCTCAGGGTCTATCACGCATGCACCGCCTCTCTGAATAAATTCAAAGGAAGCAAGGCATTCTTTGTGGGACTTCTGTGGAAGCCCAACTGCTTATGGTGTTCAATGGAGAGTAGACAGACTTGAAGCTTGCTTGAAATGGATCTAATACCATGTTAAAATTGTTGTGCCATTATATAGTCAAGCAATAAATCCAAATTATGATGCAGTGAAAGAGGAATGAATATACACACTGAACAAATCAAATATCATAGGAAACAGATTAGTATAGTTCATATAATTATAGTATCATGTTGATTAAAGAATCTGGTGTTACAATAGTGTTACATAAGGAATAATTCGAATTCATTAGGGATGAATTCAAATACACCAACTGACTCTGATTGTATCTGACTACATGGCTAACTAAAGATGTCTAAATCATTATCATAGTCTAATAGTCTAACTCCAGATGTATAATCCAGTCAAACAATCAGTTATAATCAATCTAACCAGTCTAACTGCAAGTGGTAGGTGAGAAAAGGCACCTTCCCACATGCAACCATGCTTAACTGGTACTAACTGAATTGAAAGTGAACTAACTGAATGTAACTGAAGAATAACTAATATTAACTAGTTCCCAACTCCCAACAATTGAAGGAGGTTGGTGTCGGGACTCATAGTGGATCCTAAAATGTAGGGATTGGTCTAGGAGGCGCCTAAATTGATGCATGCAAGTGCAGTTAGTCTCAGTTATCCTCCATCGGTGCTCCCCACACTCTAGTAATTGGTACATGTGGCCTTATTAATCCAAGTGGACCCAATAATAATAAAATAATCTTAAGTGAGGCTAAAATAATCTAATAGACATTTTGGTCAAGGGGTTAGGATTATAAATCCTAACACTTAACCCATCTAATTCGCCAACATACATAATTTACCTAACCGCTAATGCACCCCACTAACCTAAATAACCTGCTAACACCCTAACCCATGCCTAACCTACTAAATTATTACACAACATAACATATCCTCACCTGATATACCCTACATAATCTAACGTACCATATGCTACATAAATCTAATTGACCTAACTTTCCCAATCCATATAACATACTATATTACCCCACTAATTCTAAGTACTTAACCTAACTAATAACCTTATCCTACCTAACCCGGTGACCCACCCACATGTCTACAAACTTAACCTATGACTTAATCCACTAGCCTAACACACATAACCTAGTCCACATAACTTACCAAACCCTAATTTAACTATTGAACTTTGATCTCTAATCCTAATTAAAAAATGCACAAACCTAAAACAATGCAAGCACAAAATGTAAAAAAGAAGAGAGAAAATGATGAAACAAGATCAGGAAGTGTAAGCTAAATTCGAGAAAATGTCACAAATATTAGAAAGGGAGATGAAAATAATGATATGAATTAAATATATCAAAGAACCAATGGAAATCCCATTTTTCAATTCATACAACTAAAATGAAATAAAGTGTTAGGAGGTTGTATTGTGATGATGATGATGATCCCGCTGGTTGAGAACATATGTTAGCCAATGCAGCTTGCTCTTGATGAGGTTCCACAACCAACCATTTGAAACATGAGCCTGCATGGAGACGTTGAATCCAAAGAAAGAGAAACATAATGAATTTCTTGCCATTATTATGTCATATGTTTCTAGAAATGGGAAGGGCAGACCACCTATACGGATAAACACTAGTTGTTATATCCAATAGCCTGATGCTATACTCTGTTGTGCTTAGTCAGAGCTATAGTGTCGAGACTCTATGTAGTGCAAGTTCAAAAGGTCTCCATTATGTGACAAATAAAAGAAGAAGAAATTGATGCACCACCAAAGAAAGAGAGATTAAGGGGCTAATTGTCTTAAGCTGTAGTGTCATATTGGTTACTCTACTTGAGGGGGTCCCTACATTTTAACATAGGATTTAGCAATAGATAGATATCATATTCACTATGAATTAATGACTACATTCTTGTTATTCTTATAGCAACAAGTTGTATTTTCATACATGGGTTACTCTTTCCAAATCCCGAGTGAGGTAGAGTAGGGACACTTCCTATACTTTAATTCAATCACTCCCTTGTCTCACAAACTAGGAGATTTCAAACACTAACTTGTGGTTGGTAAACAATAGGCCACAAGTTAAGTTCCATGAACAATATATTGCTAGTTATCTATGCATCAATCTTGATAGTACACTTGTCTCATGCTCTTACAATTTAGGAAAAGCATATTGGTTAGTGCAACTTAAATTCTAAAATATAAATACTTATCAATGTAATAAATAAATATCAATATATGTTGTGATTGATATAAGCTGATATATCTCAACAACTTTTAGACAATATTATTGTGTCAACACATGTGTCCTATAAATGTGAAAATGCACGTGTTGTCATTTGAAATTTGAATCTAATTGGATATCGAAGCCGAAGGGCCTCTAATAAACGACAACGTTGAAAACTCCATATTATGTACATTGAAATAGGTAGGCACAGTATGACAAGGCATGTGTACAGGGATTTGATTTGAAAATCACATAAATGTATTTTTAGGCACAATATGACAAGGTCTCTATGCCAGGACTTGATTTGAAAATCACATAATAGTATTATTTATGAGTGTTCCTTAGATTCATTATTGATTAATTGTTAAGGTGCTCTTCATTTGAATTTGAATTATTTTACTATTCAATGTATATTGTCGCTATTGAGAAATAGGGGGATCTTCCAACCTGAAATAAGCAATTAAACATAAGGTTGTCGATTACTATTTTCTAACGTCAAGGTTGTGTAATGAATGAGACACATTTGCTTATTATTTTCCCTTGCAGAGAATAAGTTATATTTTTGGGTTATAATTAAATCTTCCATTCTAACATATAATCACTTTTAATTTGATTATATGTTAGAATAATATAAAACACTAAACATCTAAATACGATATCAACTATAGATTTCACACCTGACCCTTACTATGAGGAATTTACATTGTATATAACTACCGACATAGATCCATCTTAAACCCGGATCTATTAAGAACCAAGAGGGATCCAATTTCATTAGGTATAATTTTTTTATCTTAATTTTTTTTTACATAAAGGAAATGTTTACAGGTCAAGAAATTGAGTGCTTAATATATCCGGGTTTAAGATGGATCTATGTTGTTTTTAATATCTTTTTATGAGATCACATGATTTTTTTAATTACTTTTTATTTTTGATAAGTTATGAGACGACATGGGAATGTTAAGTTATGTAACGTGACAAACATGAAAACATCTCCCTTATACTGGGTTGTAAGCACCTCACTACTCTCGCAGCAATCATGTCAAAACTTGAATACAAGTTGTAGACTGATGGATGCCAGAGAAGTTGGATCGATAATCTAACACATCTACAAAATCATATATTTGCATGTATAATCAAATCATATAACATATCCACAAAATCATATATATTCACAAAAATAATCATATCATGCATCATTTTCATGACTAGAAACAAAGCTTTGAATATTTTGCTAGCTCGTGGTTATAAAGACCGAATTTTGAAGCCTTGGAAATTTTGCATAGATATAAAATTGTTGGTGTAAAACATCATATCAAAGTTTGAGGCCAAGTCTAGTGATGTCATAAATGTCGGATTCATCCATCATAACAAATCTACAAAATAATTTGTGTTGGAAAAAAATATAGATCACATGGTAAGATAATTTAACAAATTTTTTATGTTGCATAGAGCGTCATTATAAGTAGATGGTTAAGAATCGTTGGATCAAATTTAATGGTTCATATATGGGCATCATTAGCATTATTGACAAATCAAGAGATGTGAAAGAAATAGAAATGATGCATACATCCACAGCTTTGCATCTGCATGTTTTGTGTTTTTATAGCATGCTCTAAAAATACCAGAAGATAAGAGAGAGAGAGAGAGAGAGAGAGAGAGAGAGAGTGGAGCTATGAGAGTGAATTGTAAGTTGTTTTGTCGTGATAGTGGACAATGTTGGTAATTAATGAGGTGATACATTTAGGTCAAGGTCGAGGTTGAGGTCGAGGAGAGAGAGATCTAGCCTACTAGCCAACTAGCCGAAATGAGTATGATTTTGGTAGATGTGAGTCTCAATGCTCCTTATGAAGGGTTGTATTTGGACGAGGTCAATTAGAAATTCGAGAAGGAACTGATGAATTCCTCTGAATCTATAGCCATTGAAGTTCATAATGATGAAAGCGGTGTGATATGGTGTGAGTTGTTTAGAAACATAAGCCTGGGGGTATTGTTTAGTAATGTTGGGGCACTCTCTGCAAACATCCAGGAAAAGCTCTTCTCTAATTCATTGTTCATGATCCTCCCTCCTGGAACCAAGTGACAAGAAACTGTTCTTCCTCACCATTTTCCAGTGGAGCAAGGTGGAGGTAGAGGTGGAGATATTAGAGTGTCATTGGGAAGAGCCACCAACAAAGAATAAGATTCAATTACTGCTTGTACTCGTGGGAGGAGGGACATGTTTTTTAGTACTAAATAATGGTGCATTGATGTAATCAAATATGGTATTCTTCTTTTCTTTTGATTTCATGTCATCTCACCACCTTCTCCTCTAAACCTTTAGTTTCTCTCTCTACATATTGCTGCTACTTTCAAGTGCCATGTCTATAAATATATCTACTAAGTTCCAGTCAATATGTTTTTCATCATTACTAAACTAGTATGGTGATTTCTTATGCTATTGTCATTTTGTGCTAACACAAGTACAATTCACCTAATTATAAGACTGTGAAAGTTGACGAAGTTCAGAAAACTACAGTTAAATGTTGTTGTTGTTGGATATGGATTATTGGATCAAATCCAACGGTCCCTTCATAACCTCGAAACAATAGCATTAAATACTAAGTAGCATGATGTTGTAAAAACTAAAATAAAAATTATCAAATAATTATAAATTTACTATAAAACCTTTCTTTTAATTAAGCACATATTTATCTCAATGTCTACATATTTACTTTATTTCTATATATTGTTGTTACTTCCATGCATATCTATAAATTTAACTATGTATGATAATTTCAGTGCAGTCACTTTGTTTTCTGTTGTGACTTGACTATCTTGGTTTTTTCTTTTGATGCACCATTAATTTAATATTTGAAAGTTAACGTCTTTTTTTTGTAGTGTGACCTGATGCTACATAACCCAATAGGTGGCCATATAGAATATGGCCAGCATTATGTAATGGAAGGTAAAATCATCAAAGCTATGCAACATGAAAGTCCCACGGCATAAATATTTAAGCCAGTTTGGTGTTATATCATTGCAATTTCAAAGGTTAGGAATAAAACAATTCTTTAAAAACATATACTAAGAACGTGAGAAGCTTATAATTAGTTAGCATCCAGTTGATACCAATCAGTTCATTAGAACGAGGCTTCTCTAATGTAAACCCGAAATAAACATTTCATGGGAGAATGGGAATACTGGTTATTTTAACTACTATTATTATGGATCCTTCATAAAAATTATGGCTTAATGAATTGTGCGTGCCAACTAGCTTACTTGCTTTTTCATGATCAGTGCCAGGTTTTTAATAGTTGGTTGTTGCAAAGGAGTAATGGTAGGATCAAAATCACCACTAATTCCTTTATCAAATCTTGTTGTAGCTGCACCAACACAAACCCTTACCGTAGAGATGGGTAGATACCAACCAAAGGGTAGGAATTTGACGGGAAAATTGCTCGTCGTGAGGTGATTTTCCTGTCATATATGGTAAAAAAACCAAAAAATATAAGTTATCATTATGCTTTAAAATAATCAAAATAGGTTACAGAGTTGTCAAAACCGTCAATCTGCGGGATGTTTTGGTTTCAAATTCCTGCACTGGTCGCTTGCACAAATTTGGTTCCACTTTTTAGTGCCACTGAAGAAATCAGAAACGCATTTTTGAAGTGCAAATCAAGAACGCATATGTGTTATTGATGGTACGTTCGGAATAACCCAAGCCCAAACACAAGGCTAAGGTTCGTAAAAAAGTATCATGTATGTGATATATCGCATATGCGTTTTGTAAATATTAAATATCGCAAATGCGATATTCAACATTTACAAAACCACCTCAATACCAAACGACACAAGAAGCCTATGTATTGCATTTGTTTCCAATTCCTCCTCTATGGGAAATCCATTTCTTGACAAACTATTGACATTTGTAACTTTCTACATGTATTTTCACATAGGTTTTTTACCAAGGAGAAACAACCAAATGAAAAGCCTAGTTCAAGTTTCATTTATTTCTTTTTCTATCACACCATATCTATTTGGCTGTACGTGTGACTACACCATGAAAATGCCAAAATTGGAGTGAGTATTACTTCATCGGTCATTTAAAAAGGAGTCGCATAGCCTCGCAAAAGGTTTAAGTTGCGTAGTGTCACCTGAATATTCTTCATATTCTATTATTACAAGAAGCATAACCTACGATAAATGGCCAACACGAAAGGCCCTAGTTCATGTTTCAAATATTATTTTTTCTATCACACCACTTGTATTTCTCTGCAGATGTGACTACTTCAACGACATGCTAATGAAAGTGGAGAGGGTATTCCTTCATCCATTACGTAAAAAGGACTCTCATAGCCTCACAAAACTTTCAAGTTGTGGAGTGTCACTCAAATATCCATGTTCTATTTGTGTTGTTAACACCACTCTTAATGGAAATCTCTAGTAATTTAAGTAAGTTGCTTAAGGAAATAATTATTATTTCATGCTAGCTTGGAATCAACAAAGATTGAAGCCTCCACAAATCTTTGCTCTAAATATATTGCATCCTCTACTTGTTATCGACAATATGACTACTTAGTTTTATTATTTCCTCCTGTAAATTTTTGTCAAGTTCATTTGCCGTTACCCATCTCTCATAAATTTTCACTAAAATTTTAGTAACCTCCTTCTCATCTTTATTCAAGTTCATGCTTGTTGGATAACATTATTTTAGGTATATCTTGTTTGTATTCCCACACTAAATTAATCCTTCAATTGGTTTGGATGGCCTTTACTATGGCTCCAAAACCATGTTTATAAATGCTTAGAACAATAACAATATGTTTACACCAACATAATGAGAAAAATAACCATTCTAGTTGCATGCTTCACATTACCAAAAATATTTTATAGACTACATAAAGTGACTTACAATCCACTAAAGTGACTTATAGACTACTAAATTTTAATTCTTTTATTTAATTATTTAGGTAGGAAGAAGGATGGGGCATATGTGATATTTCACATTTACAATATCGCATATGCGATATTGAAAAGTAAAAAAAGAAATAAAACAGAGGTCGCAGGCCCCTCAAATATCATTTGCACAGGATCGGGACAGCGAAAAACCACGTGGGTGAAATACCAAAGAGGCGATTTGCGTTTTAGCTTTTGGAGGTCGAGTTGGAGGTGGATTGTCTCCAATGGCAGGTAAATGCTCTTATCCATTTCAGTTAGTCTTCAATTCTTTATTGTTTTCCATAATTTCATAGTTTCTATAATTATTTAAAACAGATTTAATAAAAAAAATTGAATGAAATCAAAGAATGATTAAGTAAAATAACTTGTATTTTTTTGTTTAAATCTTAACAGACAACAGAAATGAACAAGACAATGTGGAAAACCCACCCTCTAATAACCCACAACCTAACCCAAACCCAAACCCGAAGGGGGAACAAGATCAAAACTCACATATTATTGCGCGTTTGGCGTCATTGAGGCACCTTAGCTCATCTATTAGAGGGGGGGATCGTTTGAGACAGTATTTAGCTGATGCATTGGACACAATAACAAACACAATTGTCGAAGCCCAAGGATCTTTGTACAACATTAGCTCGTACAGAGAATCCAGGAGGAAATACTACTCCGATGGATTGAGTTATAAAGACATCAATGCCCTTAAAATTACAAAAGACCAATTATTTTCATTATTCCGGGACCCTAGCACCGGATTGGTTCCACCCACCAATCGACCACACATTTCCATAGACTGGTGCATTGAACCAAATATAAAGGCCAATTGGATGGATCGT
This sequence comes from Pseudotsuga menziesii, assembly GCA_001517045.1. Taxonomy (NCBI): domain Eukaryota; kingdom Viridiplantae; phylum Streptophyta; class Pinopsida; order Pinales; family Pinaceae; genus Pseudotsuga; species Pseudotsuga menziesii. Next base: position 32,620 of record LPNX010471904.1, on the reverse strand, counting down.
TGGTATATGGTCTTCGATGAAGACCCTCAAGGGAATATGGACATCCCATTTTATTTCCTTAGGAATTTGTATGTAGAATTCATCCTAGGGAAACATGTTAACTACTTCGATCTCTTAGGCATCCAGGGTGTTGGTCATGGGATGCCCCAAGATAGGGAAGGTGCCAGGACGGATCCTAACCGTGTGCCACGCCCTCCACGCACACCAAAACCCCCTCGACTATATCCTCCTGCAGGTCCTGTGATTGAGAATACACATAGGCATTATTTGACTTGGCAGATACATTGCTTCAGCATGGGACTGATGTCCAAGGCAATGTAGACCAAGGGGCTGGCACTTCTAAGGCGGGCCCATATATAGATCACACAGGAGATGCAGAGCGTTCAGAGTGTCGTGTTACTCCACACCCTTGCACATTGTGTGGAGGCATATGCTATGGCCCTGCTTCAGACTTCCGAGACGATGGATTACTTCGCTTTGTAAGTAAAACTCATTATTTTCATATTATATTTTGTTTCATATCAAAATTTTCAATTGTTTCGTAATTTATTTCTATTTAATTATCTAACAAATTATGTGAACAAATATACAGCTGGTGTCCCATGGCACACCATAGTCGCATAGTCCGCCGATCAATGTTGAGAACATTGATGCGACTGTCAATATTGCATATGGGTTTGGTTCTTCACCAATAGGGGTAAGAACTATACTTGTTAATTTGTCAACTTTATTTACATATTTATAGGATAGATTGTAACATTCAATACATCCTAATTTTGATACAACATGTTTTATGTAGGGTGATCAGGATAAGTATATTGTATCTCAGCCTATTCCCTCTCATGCAGAGGTAGATTCCCAGACACAGGTATTATATGAAATATGCTTTTCAAATTATATGCTTTTAATTATGTTTCGCTTTATTTGGAAAAATCATTTTACTTGTATCGCTTTGACATATGTTACTTTATCCAGGAACCTATTGTGATAGTGGTGCTTGAAGAGCACCAAAGCGAGGTTGTTGTCAACCCACCTCTTCTGCCCAGCCAGGTATGTATGTTTTGCTTTCTTTGGTAACATCATTTTTCATGCATGTAGTATATATGTCTCTGTATCACTATTTTATCTGAAATTGACATATATGTTACTTTATGCAAGCCCCTTGTGAGGCACTGGTGCATGAAGAGCACCAAATCGGTGGCCCACCTTTGATGAGCCAGCAGGTATGTTTATGTATCGCTTTCTTTGTACGTTTGTGTATCGTTTTCTCTGATTTGGTGCTTGAAGAGACCCAAATTGGTGACCCACCTCTTCCCCCCCAAGGTACATGTATATTTATTGACATTGGCATATTTTTTTTTATGCAGCTTGACAGTGAGCAAGTGGTGCTTGAAGAGCACCCAATCAGGGTCGTTGTTAGTGAGGCGCCATGACCCACCATTACTTACTCACGTACAGTAAGTAAAAATGTTATTTTGGTTTTGGAATTTGAACAAATGTACATAGAATTTTTAAAGGTTGGTAAATTAACTTACAAAATTTGGTTTTTCTTCAGTCTCCACTGATGTGACCTATCCCTCTTGTTCAGCGCTGGGGATCACCAGTGAGCAGTCGGAAAAGAAATCTAGACTTCTCCGAAGACACTGGCAATGGCAGCCAAAGGGGGGATAACTAGAATAAATGTATAGGGGACATACATAGATGTAACTTTTTGTTCATATGTACACACGGATGTGCTTTTTGATCCACTATTTTGCATTATGGCCATGTGGCATGACAATTTTTGTAACATTATTTCTATATTTATATAATATAAAGCAAGGTTCAAATTTATACATATATGGTTGACTTAATCTTGGAACATGATATGGTTGACTTGATCTTGGAACATGATATGTGTGGTTCACCTATGTGATATAATAATATTTGTGGTTCACATGTGTGCTAACTTATGAATTTCCAATACTTAAAGGAAGAATTTACGACTCATCAACTTTTTAACATTATGGCTATCCTCAACTTTTTAACATGATAACGATACCATACACTAACTAAATTACATACACTAACAATCATAACACTATGTCATTCATGAATGTGTAATATATACCATATCATACCCTACAATACCCTATGATATTAACATCATACAATTCTAACATACAATAACATACCCCACAATACCCTATGACACTAACATCATACCATACTAACATACAATAACATACCATAACATAACATACCATACCATTGTAATATACCATACACTAACATCATAAAACTAATTCATGCATGCATGTGTAATATACCATATCATACCCTACAATACCCTATGATACTAACATCATACCATACTAACACACAATAACATACCCTACATTACCCTATGACACTAACATCATACCATACTAACATACAATAACATACCATAACATAACATACTAACAATATGTACCATAACACTAAGTCATGCATGCATGTGTAATATATACCATATCATACCCTACAATACCCTATGATACTAACACCATACCATACTAACATACATCATACCCTACAAACCCTAAATTGGTTGAAGTAAACCCTAGTTCCGTCTCATTATTTGTCAACCCTAGCGATAGCATGCAAAGTGGTGTTCATGAAAGCCTCGTTGGTTTCCAATTTGTACATGGCCACGTGTTTCTATTTCCCTCTCCTAACTTGCAAATTTCTCACTAAAC
>LPNX010471904.1:25000-27375 GCA_001517045.1 Pseudotsuga menziesii | reverse complement strand
TAGTTGGTGCATGCAAATTGGTGTTCATGAAATCCTAGTTGGTGCATGCAAGTATTGGTGATCATGTAAGCCTAGTTGGTTTCTGATTTGTACATGGCATTGTAATTAAATGTATATTAAACTAAAAACATCAAGAAATGTAAATTTCAACAACTTGAGAGCTTGTTATTTTCCGAACTCTATTTGGTGGTGTCTAAAGACACCATTCTTGGCGCCTCCAATGTGCCGTAGATGCTCTTTGTATCCTAGGCACACGAAAGGCTAGACATTAGTAACATCATAAGAAAGAAAAGAGAACCCAATGGAAATGTGCAAACATGATTTATAGATAACTCACCCGAGGGTGTACGATCGTGTTTATAGTGTCCAGTATCCTCTGAATAATATTATGTCTGTGAATGGTATCTGTCAATCACAAGTTTATTACATTGGGAATAAAGTAAGGCTAAATAATTGAAATTGTGCTTCAGAATTCACTTTAAAGGTTAAATAACGCACCTGACAATGCACTCATACAAGTAGGCCATCCGAATAATCTCTAGTGCCGATGGTGTCCATCAATCTTTGTTGCTCTATATGAGGTAGCAAGTATCGTACATGTGACCTATTTTTGTGACCAAGTGTACGCAGCTTGATGTTTATACCAACTACTAGGTTGGTGAAGTGGTATACAATAACTCTTGGTCTATAATCCTGATATACATACCCACCCTTCCTTTTTTGTTGTGCTGCAAGTGTCAAGTACTCCCCTTTTTTAACCATCGAGCCGGTTGGGAATTCAATATTTTCATCATTTGTAACAGATTCTAGAATGGTTTGTTTCCTCTCTAAGCAACGTGCCAACCAATAGTCAGAACCCCATTCATTATTATTTGGGGCAACCACTGCATATATCTGACATGTGAAAGGAAATAGGTCGAGTTAACAATACGTTTTGTAAATAAGGTCTTGCATTTCTAATTTCTACATAAATTCTACATAGGTCGAGTAAACAATACATAAATGCATTTTCTTATTTAGGTACTACTCATGTACCTGCTTGTATGAGATCCGATATGTGATCATAGTCTGTAGAAATATGTGTCTGATCATCTTCCAAATGGTCTATTTCATTAACCCCCTTGAAATTGGTGCCAAGTGTCACTCGATCCCATGTATCAACGGTATCTTTATCCTCACAATCATCCCATTCACCAATGCTACAGGAACTGCAAAAGCAAGCCTTCAATCTTGTCCAAATTTGTAGGGCCGAGTTGTCTGAGCTTCTAATTGAATGAAACTGTCAAGTTCCATGCACTATGTTCACTCGATGTGTTTGTGATCGGTCCACATTTGTCACCTCCTAGAATATTCTTCACACTAATTGTTTCCTTGTTGCTTGTTCTCCCATGAAAGATGCACACCATTGGACTATAGATGCAATGTCTCGAAGGCGAGCACTTGTAAACTTCATCTCTTCCCTTCAAAGGGCAGTTTTAATGCATGCACCAGCACCATCGTGCTCTCCTTTTCCATGACCAATTTTAAAGTAGTTCCATACATGTGGCACCTTGTATTTTATGTGCAACAAACACAACCATTCAAATACATGTGCATTCTTGAACTGTCCAACACAACCATCTGACCAAATGAAATGACGATAAAATGGTATATCCATAGCTATCACGTGATCATAGAATAATTTAAAGCAATGTTGCACGTAATGGATGTCATGGGTACGGTCGTCACTTATGTAGAAGTGACTTTCTTTCAGTATCACACGTTTCTCTTCATTACTATCTTTCCCATGTCAATACGTGATATGCACCATTATGCTCACCTGCTCTGAGTGATAGTATTGACTTTGAATTTCATTTTGTGGTGGTAGGGTGTAATTTTCCGCAAAGTCAACCACTGATAGTATTGTTCCGAGAGGGAAGGTGTCCCGACATATTCTAAATTGCTCATCTTGCCACCGTGCCATATCGACATGTTGAATGTACTGTTGGACCTTTCCACGAAACTCTAGAATAAAATCACATACTCGCACTTGGTACATGAATATTAATATGTCAATAAACCACATAAAAAAATGTGTACATGAACATTAATTTGTCAATAAGCCTCCAATTTACCTGTGAAGTCACCAATTTAATATTTCTTCTTTCTTTCCCATCATTTAGCTGATATGTCTCATACTGATAGGTCTGCTTCTTGACAATTGCATTCCCGAATGCTTGATCTTCACTTTCATGGATGCAATCAGACCATAATGATAGCCCACCACAATTGTTGCAAGAACCGTCTACACATTATTTTAAGTAATGTGTCTGCCCATCTTGCCTCGGACACATTATGCTATGGATGAAATCTCTGGATGACATTGGCGGTACTAT
>LPNX010471904.1:0-20000 GCA_001517045.1 Pseudotsuga menziesii | reverse complement strand
TGAGGGTGATGGTGATGAGGAGGAGGAGAAGGATGATGATGAGGATGGTGATGATGATGAGGGGATGATGATGATGATGGTGATGATGATGATGACGATGATGATGAACAATGACGATGAGGAGGAGGAGGAGGAGGAGGATGACTATGATGATGATGATGAGGATGAGGGTGATTATGATGATGATGAGGATGAGGATGAGGGTGGTGATGATGATGAGGATGAGGGTGATGAACAATGATACGTTAGGACAAAGCCAAATTAGTTAAGACAAAACGCATATGCGTTATAGTTTTATCATATCGCATATGCGATATGAATACGCTATAACGCATATGCGTTATTTTAAAATTAAAATAATTGGCGGGAATAAGGTTTGGCATTAGGTTCAGAAATAGCTTCGGACTACAGAACCTATTGGCTAGGACAAATAAACCAGGGCTATTGCTTGTCTTTTAGAACTCTATCAATATGCTCAGTTTAGATGCCGTGTTTTGCTATGACATATACAATATTTTTTTATGAAAATCTAGGATATTGTAGAGTACAATCTTACGATTTTGAATATGTAACTTTTTCCTTCAAAACTATGTTTTATTTATTTATAATTATTTTTCTAAATTACACACGTTAGTTTTCGAAAATACATACATCGATTGTTTGTTATATAACTTTTGACTTCCATCACCATTTCCCAATACAACTATATGGTGCACTAGACGAGATCAAGCTCTACGATCTTATATTTAGAAATCAAGGATTTCATTTATTTTTGCCCCTAAAGTGTTGCACCCGCACATAAGGTTTTAATTTCAAGCTTTTGTGACTTCAATAATTAATAATAATAATAATAAATTCATGAAAAAATCTGAATAAATAGTGTTGCACTAGGCCCATATGTCCTTTATATGTCTGCAAGATTTTATCCCAAATTGACATCATTTACCTCATATATTGTTGCACCCGCACAAACATATATGTTAAGATGTGCTGAAAATTTGAAAACCCACTTTCACGGAAACTAATTTTATAATCATTTACACACATTTTCTCTGCATAAATGCTATATATTATGAAATCTGATTCAATTTCCTATCTTTTCTCTTTTTACCTCATCTTCAAATAAGTTAGGGAAGTACCCCTAATTGTCACCTAAAGTCAGAATTTTCCGTTTATTCCAGTATTATGTGGCATCTAAAGTGTCTTTAAAGGAGTCCATGATTCTGCATCAGCCCCACTGACCGAGCACACATGGATATTTGTTGCAGTAATTCTTATAATTCTTGCAAATTGGTCGAGCCTAGATATCTATTGCAATAATTCTTATAATTCATCTTAAAAAATCAATTTTAGACCTTAAAATTTCTCTCATATATTTATATCAATATTATGCACATAAAAAACTCTTTATTTATATCCCATCCATTTACGATTTATAAAATGATTATACCTACCATTTCTATAACAACAAATCTTCTCAAAGTCTTTTTATTATGTCACCGCAGGCAGTGATCATTTACCATTTTTATATTTAACTATTATAAATTATGAATTTATTTTCAAGGTAATTGAATAATTGTATAGAGTTTACCATGCTCCGTGCCAAGTAAACCAAAGCCTACGCACACACACACACACACACACACACATATTTCAAAGCCATATAAATGTTCTTTATTTTCCTTTTCGATGGTTCTAATGCTTCATCAACATTTTTTAGTTGTGATTCAACGTAGGATTGCCACATAGAAACAACCTAACAATTTTATTTATTAACCAAATTACGAACCCGGTGCTCCTTGAGAGCCGCAAATCAACAAATGACGGAGATATGCAGAGACAGAGAAACAACAACAAAACTGAGCAAAACCAGGATCTTCATCTTCATTTCCATCTTTAAGATCCTTCATAACAATGCGGTCATGGAGCTTGCCATGTCAGTTAAAGAACAACCGCCACGCTCCTTGCATGCACTTCCATTGATTGCAGTGTAGCATGCATCGACTGTAGTGAATATGGGACTAGACTGTCAATGCACTGGATGTAACTTTGAATGTCAGACAGAGTAAGTCAGGATCTCAAAACGCTTCAAATTGCAAAGATGTCAGTCTGTCACTAGCAGGTCCATTTACAAAAAGTAATTTTGGACCATATGGTATGAAAACCTTTGAGAATTTTTCTTTGCATTGCAATAGAGATAGGATGCATTTAAATCAGTTGACATCTGTTGGCGGCCTCATGGTGGGAAACAGAAAACAAATCAGACATCAACATGTGATAACCAATGAGAATTTAAAAATATGTGTTTTAAAAAATTGTTTTAAATATAAAATTAAAACGTGAATGTTAAAACTATAGTCTTTTGAAAAATAAATCACTTGACTGCTAAACTAATGCCTCCATCTAATACTACATGTCGAGGACATAATAAGCAATGTACTAAGGTGAATTTTTATTGTAAAAACATCATTTTTATAAAAAAACAAATTATGTATTTATTTGATTAATGAAAATAGTCACTTAATTAGTTAATATAGAATATTGAAAAACAATTATAATAAAAAGCAAGTATTTGATAAATCATTTCAATATGTAATTTTATAATAGCAAAATATTATAATGAATTGTAAGTATATGAGTTTTAAGAAACCATTTCCATGTGTATCTTTTTTATACAAATGAAACAAAAATTATAATTAAAACATGTTTATAAAAACTTGTTTAATTCTATTTCCAATTTTTTACATGTGTTTTTGGCATTTTTATGGATGTATCATTAACTTTCTATCAACATTTTTATGCTGCTTTCATGGTTATGGACATTTTGGTGGATATTTATGTTCACCATTTTGTCAACATTTTCATGGATGTTTGTATAAATGTATTTCATAATGGATGTTATAATATTGTAAATGTTAATATTTGTATGGACACGGGAAAAATGAAGATGTTTTCGTTGAAGAAAATGTGATGTTTATGAAGATTTTTATAGTTGTATATAATAATAAAAATTCAAATTATGACATTAATTTTTACTAAGTTATTATCAAATTGAGATTAAGTGTAAAAATATGAAGAAATTGAATGTGAGCTTATAATAATTTAAGTAATATTTTCTTTAAAATATTATAATATTCTACTATGTCATGAGTCTCATAATAGAATGAATTTGAAACGTCTTTTTGAAATTCAAGGTCTCAATTATAGCTTACTAGTCTCCATCTTTAGTGGCGAAAACAAATCATAAACTATTTTGTTATTCATTTTATATATAAGCAAATTTAAAGATTGTAGCTCCTTATGATTTCAAAATTTAAAGAAAAAGGAACTTTGAATTTAAATTTTGTCACAAATTTTTTTTTTTTTTAATTTTGCTATAAAATCTTTCACAATCTAAAAATAAATATGAATATTATTAGGAAAAAACATATATCCTAGTGAAATCCAATTATACCTCAAATATTTTATATAAACCTATACCTCAATCATTTTGTGGATGTTTCTTTTAGATGTTATGAGAACAATAATATAAAATGAGATGGTGTATGATTGTCAATATTAAGGATAAAAATGTGCCAAAAAAAAATAAAAATCATATTCCGGACATATAAAGAGTGTTAACAATATTGCTTATAAAAAACAATACATTTACTTACCAAGGCGAACAATTTTTTTATTCTTTCATCTATTTTTTTTGAAGTAGCAGTAAAATATATTAATATACAAAAATTGGTAGAAACGGAGTGTTCTTGACACTTGTCCAAAACATGTAAGGACATAAACTAGAGATTATTAAATATGTAATGAAATTTCCCTTGAAGTGGGAAATCAAGTTTCTTCTTTCCAAAATTAACATAACAGTATCATAAACTAATAGATTGATTGAAAATAAAACAAACACAGAAGATAAAATGGAGACCACGGTCCTTACGCCTTTTTCCAGGGTACCTCAATGATGGGGCACGACCTGAAATAGTCATCATCATCCCCTGAGAGGGTTGGTTCGGGATTCTGGTGCGGCTCCATGGAAAGAGGAGGAACCAACATTTGTTGTCGTTTGTTAGTCTACATGCATGTTCCTTCTTTCTATCCCAATGTCGCCACATTGATAGAGGCTTCAACAACATGTACGATGTGTTGAATGTCCTGGTGCATGTCCTTTGCAGGGTCCATCTGGTTCAGGCTTGGTGCAGTCAAGGAAATATCCTGAGCCATGGAGTTGTCTGAGTCGTTGGAGATTGAGGGAGAGGGAGTGAGGTCACATTCCCAAAGCTATTGTGCAAGCATGTTCTTCATTCTCTAGTAGTGAGAGAGTCATTGACGCAGAGGTTGTGTGGTGCAGTGGCGAGCCACAACTTCAGCTTTCCAATCGTCTACTGCCCTGCGTACGTTGAGGGGAGTGTGGGCACCATAACCCGCAGAGATAGAACACCATAAGGTAACCCCGTTTCTAGCTCCCTTGGAGCTGCTACCTTAGTGTGGAGTGGCCCTGAGCCTGATTAGCATTTATTGTGAGCGATTGGAAGGCCGAATAATGCTGGAGCGACCAAGGAGATTGTTGGTATTCATGTTCCCTGTAATTTCTCCATGGTTGAAAGGCCAGATAACACTGGAGTGACCTTAGAAACAAGTAGAATAGTCTGCTGGTGGTGGAGTGAAGACCGTGCAGAGCCATTAAACATGACGACCAGGAGGCCAAGGCTAACAACAACGACCATTAAATTTCTCTACTGCGAGGAGAAGGCCATCCAGGATGAGTTATGTGTGAAGTGACCAGAGGTACAAAAGGAGGTGATGTGCAGGCTGTAGTTCGTGCTGGAGTGCTCTTCCGGAGGGAGGAAAGTGACGTTGTAATGGCAACGAAGACGGATGGGGCATCAGGTGGCCATTAAACCAAAGTCCTGCCTCCCTCCACGTCGCCTCTTCTTGGGACACCCGCATCTGAGGATTTCATCCATAATTATTAAATTACTTGTCTAATTTTAATAATCATAATTCAATATTAATTAATAACTATAGAATATTGTTTTTTTCTTTTATAATTGATATTCTATTTAGTATTTTTGTTTTTGTTTTGATAAATAAAAAATATCTTTTTATATTATTAATATAGAAAATTTACAACCAAACTAAACTTAAATCCATATAAATTACTAATTTTTTGAAAAACATATAACTAACATAAATTAACCATAATTAATGCAATTATCATACTCAAACTTTTTTAAAGAAAAAACTATAACATAAAATTATATTTATCTCAAAATTATATATATAATATAATATATAAATTTAAATTATTAAAACAAATTTTTTTTTTAAGTTTTCATATATTAATAATCTCCTAACTAAATATATATATAAATAATTTTTTAAAGATTTAAAAAATAAATCATCTATTAAAATTTTTAATTGATTAATAATATGAAGAAAAAAATATATAAACAACCAAATATTCTCATTATCCATGATGTATAAACAATTCTTTCTCATTACTAATTATTTGTTTGGCTTGGCATATTTTCTTTCATGTATTGATGATTCTCTAACTAAAGAGACATAAAAATATAAATGGTTTAAATATTAATTTTTTTTTGTCATATATACTGATTAGTTGTATTAATATAAATAAGTAATTATGTTTTTTTTCAAATAGATTTTTAAATATTTTAATTGTCTCTTCTTTTATCTAAAAAAATTAAATGTTTTATAAGCGAGTATGAAAGAGAAATATATTGTTAAATAAAATAAAAAATATATTGTTAAGTAATATAAATTCCTCTAAATACTTGATAAATCTCACTTTAAAATAAATGCATGCTAATATAAATACTGCATTCTCATTATCTATTACTTATTACTTGTTTAGCTTGTCAGTAAGCATATGCAGGACAAGTGACCATTGTCACCACCTTAGTCACTTACCCTTAATTGCTTTAGAAGCCTAAGCCTCTTAGGGGAAGAGCCCTATTTTTGACAGTGCTTAAACAATGATATTATCTTTCGAGATTAAAAATTAATGGAGTCAAGTAAATAGTGAAAAGGACGTACTTTATGGGTAATGTGAAAATGTTAACCCGTAGTGCATACACCAAGGGTGAGACAATAATATGACAAGCAAATATAAGTACTTCACCCCATCTCATTAATCTCAAAAGAAGCATATGCACTGTAATGCCTCAGTTATTCAACATGTTTGAACAAAATGCACATGTATATCAGTATTCAGTATAGCGATATACACACATTTATTTATTACACAAACATGGACAAAAGGCCAGAGTTAGGTGGAGGGAGGGCGTTATGCCCCATCTAACCCCTAGAACGTTGTAAAATCCCTCAACGCTCTCCTCAAATCACGAAAACGACATGTCATGGAGGATGTCGATCTCTGAGGAAAGAAGGCCAGGGAGAGCAAGGACCCACTGACTAAAGGGCCATCAGGGTGCACACAGTGGGTGCGAGGGTCTTGTAGGTCAACCAGAAGCCACCAAAACGTGTAAGCAAGGAATGGTACTATGAGACCTAATGGTCAACCTTTAAGGGCCTCGGACACCAACCCTAAGGTTAAAAACATCTTTAAGTGGCAGTCAAGAGTGCCATTAAGCCATAGTACCCTTAAAGGAGGACCAAAGGATCCAGCCATGACCACCATCTCTCAATAAAACCCTTCCTGGTCGAAAAAATTGGCCCTCCCTCCATGAGGTACACCTAAAGGTAGGCTCGATAACACAACTCTTAAAGTTACAAGCCCACACAAAATAAAACATATATATTAAACTTTAAAGAAATTATAAAATCATAACATTTATGTGAGTGAGTTTTCAAAAAGAATATAATAATTAATTCTTGAAAAAAAAGCCAATTCATATGAAAAGAGAAGGCCACTGAAAAATATGAGTGAAACCTTACAAAATCCAAAATCGAAGTAATATATAAAACCCTTCAAATTCTAGAAACAAAAATAGTTTATTAAGAAATATAACGGATTTGTAGAGCAAATAGTATCTAAACATCAATGTGAAGTAAGATATCGTTACTCTTATGTGGGAATTCAAATCACATGCCTGACTGAGATACAATCAGACAATTGAAAGAGTAAGATATCGTTACTCTATGTGGCAATTCAAAACACATGCGTGACTGAGATACACTCAGGCAATTTAATTCTTTCAAGAGCCAACCCACCCAAACTCGGATAGGCGACAAACCACGCTCTACAGATGCATTGAATTGCCAGGCCCAATTCCCGAATTCCTCAATAAATCTTTATTTCATAGATAAGATTCCAGCACTATTGAATGCCCCTAGATACTTTAGATACTTTCTGATGACTTCGCAGCAGAGAGAGCCAGAGCCTGCTCCTTCATTAGATTGAGAGCATGAGCACAGTCCATACAGAGTTGGTGAGGCTGCGGAAATATATCATCTGCAGCCATTACTATAAGCTTTGCTTTCCCCGCATAGCTCTGAAAATGAACAACTAATCCCTGAAAACCACAACAATAAAACCAAAAAAACACCATCATGATTATCATTGTCTGGCCTGAGACCTTAAGAAAATTATGTAAAGAACCCAAATTGAAAAACGCACCTGAGGCAGCCCAGAGACTGTGGTGACCATGTGAGTAACAGGGTTGTCTAGGAATTGAACCGTTTCCACCGGACCCAGTACGTTTGAAAATACAAGAGTTGTGTTCAGACAGGCTCTGTATGGTAGGAACATTGCAGTCTGTCATCCATAAATAGATAAGATTTAATTAGTTTATCAACCGATAGATTGCTCAACGACTTAGATACTTAGATGGAGTGAGCTAAAATTTATTGGGAATTTGACGGATTTTTGCTAAAATTGCTATTTTGATTATTAAAATTGTAATTTTGATTGCAAAAATAGATTTTAATATTGTTGATATAACTTTTAGGATACAAAGATTATGCAATTTCAACAAACTAAAACTGCAATTTAAAAATTCTTACCACATTTTGATCACACTATTAAAAAAAATTGGTAAAAATAGTCTAGAGTTTAGCTTAAAAAGTCTTAATGCAGATGGCCAGTGCTTACATTTATTCCAAAGACCCGTGAAAGCAAAAGCACCAGAAATGCGGTGAAATGAGCAGCGTAAGATTTTTTCTTCTGTTTTAATTTGGCTCTTGCCACTCGACAATACTCAAGAAAGTTATTCTCAGGCTGCTTCTGTAGGCGGAAGGGAAGCATCCACAGGCCGAAGTCATTACCCCATCTCGCTTTTTGGGGATTTTCGATCATGTATTCGACCTTCTGCTAAAGCAAATGGCGTGCACATGGCGTTCAGAACAATGAAATAATTAGCTTTATTCATAATTTCATGGATTGTATTCAATTCTCTACAAGATTTATTACTTCAAATTTCACCATAAAGGGACAAATCCAAATATTTTGAATAGAAAATACACCTCCCAAACTATTTCTATATGCTCATATTAACATTTTTAAACAGGTTACTGATAACATTTTTGTAGGATTAACGCCAAGTTTAATAAGAGCTGTGCTCACGTGGATTCCTGGAGAAGGTCTGATGTTCACTGGAACAAGGGCTCGAATTCGAAGGTCTGATGCTTCCTTGGAGCTAGATCCACCTTTGGCTGAAAATTTTACACAAATTCAACCTCCAAAGTTAGATTATTCTCCAACCAAAAACCAGATGCTAATTCTTCGTCATCAAATCTCAAACCAGTTACCAAATTATTGTTAGCCATGCTATGACTAGTTTAAAAGTTGTACTGATATATTGAAATTATTGCTAGCCATGCTATGACTAGTTTAAGAGTTGTAGTGATATTTGTTCATTTGTTTGCACTACCTTCGACGAATTGCATTCTGTTTATGATATTAGCCCAGGTCAATCTCATATATGTGATATGCACATGGAAGCTGAAAAGGTCCGAGGTTGGATATTGTTATTCTGTGCAAATCTATGATATGCAGCCTTCAACTTTTAAATCCACTTAAACATGCATATTGGAGCTGGGTTTATAATGAGTTTATATGGGTTTGTATCACTGATATACAGCCTTCAACTTTGCAATTCACTTAAACATGCATACTGAAGCTGGGTTCATAATGAGTTTATATGGGTTTGTATTTTTGATATGCAGCTTTCAACTGTGCAATCCACTTAAACATGCATATTGGACGTGGGTTTATAATGAGTTTATATGGGTTTGTATCTCTGATATGCAGCCCTCAACTTTGCAATCTACTTAAACATGCATATTGGAGCTGGGTTTATAATGAATTTATATGGGTTTGTACTGATTCTAATTTTAACATATATTCATGTGTATTGGCACAACCATAAAAGTGGCTGCTGTATGTCCATGGCCATACATCAAGTCAGGGCTATGGATTTGCTGCTAGGCTATATAAATTGGCAGCAGTGCTGAGAGGGGCCATTTTGCTGGCGAGACAATATAAATCTGCTTTCCAGGAGATGAAGGAATTGCTTCTCAAACTAAGAAATGCAGTTCAATTAATGGAACCAAATTTTAATCTCGTAGCAAATTAATCAGTTTGTTAAATTCATTTGAGGGATCCATAGTTCAAATCAGTTTTTTTTTAATTCATTTGGAAGATTTGGACAGATTATTTCCATTTGAGGGATTCATTGTTCAAAGCAGTTTTTTTTGTTTTTTAATTCATATGAGAGATACATCGTATCAAGTTAGTTTTTTTAATTCATTTGAGAGATACATTGTTCAAAAAGGAGTTTTTTTTTTCATTCGAGAGATGCATGTTTCAAAGCAGTATTTTTTAATTTATTTGAGAGATTCAATTGGGGATACATGGTTCTTTTTTAATTCATTCTAGGGATTCATGGTTAAGTTTTATTAATGGTCATCTAGATTATTTGGAAATAATGGAGTATCTAACTAACTTTAATCTAAATGTGAAGATATTATTTCGAAATAATGAAGTATCTAACTAACTTTAATTTAAATTTGAAGATATTATTTCAAAGAGATGGAGTAACTAATTACATTAAACTGTAATTAAACTCAAGCAAATTTCCTCAAAGCTTATGTGAAAAATAGAGATCATTGTGCTGAACCATTTATATGGTAACATAAATAATTCTTAGCTCCAGTCTGCATACTTTTATAGCACCCAATTAATAATCTCAATGTAACTATATATATATATATATACAATTGAGCATGAGTATGGAATATGAACTACAGTTGAACATGAGTATGGATTGTGTGATCATTATTTATTAGCAATAACCATATTAATAATAAGTGGATAGGTATATATTTGATATTGCATATCAAATTATCTTCACTCTTTGTGTCTAAGCTGCAAGATTGAGAGTTTACTGGGAATAGCTGGATGCCCAACTACCAAATGGAGTTTATTAAAAATGTGGAGGAGATGGACTGAACTTCCATTTGCCAAATGGAGATGGACTAAATTTTATGCACATTAGTTGGACTCCCAACTGCTAGATAGAGTTCCACTCTCACATAGACTGCACATGACCATGCCACTAAGTGCACTTATCACGTGAGTTTATTAGGAGTTCTACTAAACCTTGTGCACATTAATTCTACTCCCAGCTGCTACATGGAGTTCCAGTGTCACATAGACTACACACACTACCCATATGCTACCATGCTATTAAGTGCAGTTATCAGAAGAGCTATTTTTCCAATTACCACAAAGTCATCATAAGAGGTAGTTTTTTCCAACTACCACAAAGTGCAAGAGCTATTTTCTAATTTTTTTGTAATTGTTAATTATGAATGATTACCATAGAATCAACATGGACAGTACACTTGTCTCATTCTTGTCTATAGATGAAAAAGTAAGTACAACTTTTGGTTATAACCATGATGTTTGGAGGAAGGTTTTAATTCTCATTGCATGGAAGAAGAACAAGGTGATTTAGTATGGGAGAGATGTTGTAATGTTCCAAAAAATGCTAATCAAGTCATAAAATAAAATAAAAACTAAAACCAATTTAAATATATCTTAAAGCAAAGAAAAATCTCTCAAGTATCAAAAAGGATAATTTTTTTTCTAGATCCATGTTTAAAGAAGATCTATCAAAAATTAAAAAAAATCAAACTTATTGAGATATAAGTTTTATATATATATAAAAATAATTGATTCTCATTTAAAATGAATATATGATGATTATAATTGAAAACAAACCAACAAACCTATGTATAAGAGAAGCACCGTTGCTGCTGATAAGTCACATTTTGCAAATTGAAAACTAAATTACAGCGAAACCAAAAATTTCAAATGAGTTTCCATTAGGCAGAGAGTAGTCGTAAGCATATTTATAAATTGTGTTTACCTACAGGAATTATATTACAAGTTAGGCAGAACTTACCAAGTAAACGGTCAAAGTACCTGACAAATCCTGCGCAAAGCATGCCGGTAATAACATCATTTACTGTCTGCACACTAACGAGTTAGATAAACTGCTAATAACTAACATCCAACATATCTCATAACTAAGACCAAACTCAATCAAATTGCTGAGAATGGGAGCATGTACAAAATTATATAACAAATTGAAATACCCCATCAATAGCCTTCTTGACGATAGCGATATCCTGGAGATCAACAGTGACATGAACAAGAACCTTTGGACGGTGGATTACTCCAGGAGATCCTCTGAGTATTTTGCTATCTTTAATCCACAGAAACATAGCCAGGACCTGTACAAGATCCACAACTGTACACCATGCCGAGAATATCAAATCCCATGTTGCCTTTAAGATGCCTATTACATCCCCCTGGAGCAGTTTCCTTCGCCTAGATTTAATGGCCGGTATGGTGGGCATGGACTCGGGCTGGTCAAATTTTCTGGTGCAATCCAGAAACAGGGACATGAGAGAGATGCAATCTCCTATACAATGATGGATTTTAAAAACGATACTAGCCTCGGCTTCTGCTGATTTGTAGTTCAACACATGGATTTGCCATAAAGGCAGGGAGGGATCCAGAGGCGGGGCAGTAGCCAACGAGGCTGTATACTTCTCAACAAAATCAGGATCCTGGAAATCGGAGAAGTTGAGCTTCGGCACTATAACATGCTTATCAAGATCAACATCCTTCCGGATCCATTTCTGATGCCCATTTTTGCATCTCTTCTGCAGAAATCTCAAGCAAAGCATAGGTTCAGTAGCCATTGTTTCTAATCAATTCTTCCAATGAAAAAAAGAAGTAGAAGTAGCATTTTCTCTAGTTTTCCGGTATAACATGAAAGTTTATATATACAGAGTGTTAAAGATACTAACCACAGCACTGCAGAAGCGCTTCTGTTTGATGAGAGTAGATTGCAGAGTGGCCTTCATAGAAGGCACATGAACTTGTTTACCCAGACCTATGATCACTAAAATATAACTATCCATATAAAAATGGCGAAACACAGCTCCTTGTGGAGACATGGGCTCTTCTTCTTCTTCATGTGAACCATTTTTTTTCACACTAATATGCCTCAAGCCTGGCTGGTGCTTTACATGGAACCATGATCTGCTCTCATATTCGTCCATGGCTATTGCTGTGGCTTGACCACCGTTCATGGCAGAGAACTGAATAGTACAATGTCGTTTGAATATTTTGTGTTGGCGTGTTTCTGTGCTATTCAATGCAGACTAATCTGTCTGTAAAATATCAACCATTACTGCACTTCCATTATGTAGTTCAGAGTCGTGGATTTTGGATCGGATAGACCGATCGGAGAATGCAACCTCGGCCAGCATCTCAATACAATGTTGATTGCATTTAATGTTTTGAAGACTTTGCCAAATTAATCGATGCCACATTTCACGATCATAAGCACGTAGCAGCAAACTAATAAAGGCTGCATATGTTGAGATAAGATACTTCAGACTGGACAAGATATCATAGAATAATGTGGCTGGACACTAAATATTCGAGTTGTCTAAACAGGGGACTTTTTGAACTCCGATTTTTTATGTTTTTTTCTCAGTTTTTATCCTGAATCAAATTTCAAAACGCCTCAAAACAGTGCTAGATCTTACAGAGTGTGGGTGGGGGTTTTTGAGTTTAATATTGTCTAACAAAGACCATAATGTTTGGCATTCATTATAATGATTATAAGCCTTTTAAAAAAAAATCACAGTATGTTTTTTTATATATATTTGATGACTGGATTTTTGTTAAATTTATTATTTTTATATATATTTGATGAGTAGATTTTTGTTAAAATTATATTTAAAATATAATTTTAATTATAAAAATAGATTTGATAATTTCAATTATTTATACCAACAACTTAAATCTGCATCTTCAATATTTATTATCAGCATAGATCCAAATCATAGGCTCTATCAAGCGCCTAGATAGATCAAATCTCTCAAGGTGCAAACCTCTTCTTAGGTATAAATTGATTTGATTCAAACCAAAAGACACATCTTTTTATTTAAGGTCCACATATAATTTTATTATTATTCATATTTAATATTATTTATGGCCGACATATAGTATTTTTTATTTTGTTAGGAACGAACATTGCATCGTTTCCCCACTCCTACAATCATGGGTTGTTTAGGAGGCCTTGCACATGGCCTTAAAACCATTTGCAAGGCCCTCCTAAACCATGTACAATAAAACCATGGGTTGTTTAGGAGGCCTTGCACATGGTTTTAAAACCATGTGCAAAGCCTCATAAACCATGTACAATAAAACCATGGGTTGTTTAGAATGCCTTGCACATGGTTTTAAAACCATGTGCAAGGCCAACATTTTTTTGTGGATAATTCAATTTTGTGTTTTTTTCTTGACCCACATATTTTTTTTACAGATAATTAATTTTTTTTACTTTTTTATTGTTTTGTTAGGTAGGAAGATTATAACATATATTGTATTTGTGGCAGACATTTATTTTTGCCTATTAAAAAAATTAGTTTTTATTAATAAAAATAACTTTAAGAAAGTGATATTATTTTTTATTTTGTGTTACAAAATCTCTCCCATAATATTCACTATCACTATTAATTTTTGCCCACATGTTACAAACTTTACATCACGTTACAAGATCTCCCCCATAATATTCACTATCACTATTCTTTTTTGCCTACATGTTAGTAACGTTACATCACGTTACGGGGCAGTAAACCTTTTTAACAACTTGAGCGCCTCTCGGCGCAGTAAACCTTTTAATAACTTGAGTAAAATTTATACCATAGATACAACACCTTTATAATTCCTTGGCACTAAAATAGATAAAGGTTACGAATGTGTAGATAATTTTCTAAATTGATATAAGATCGTATAAACCCTTGGTTTTCAAAAGATCGAGGATATAGGATGTTCTAAAATGTGAAATACTTCTCAATATTTTAACATCAAGCTTTGTTATATGTTTTCATGTCCAATACTTTACATACTTCGGCATATAAGTCATTGTAAAGTCGAAACTATTCACAAAGGAGTCAAGTCTCCACATCCATTAAGTACGTATCCAAAATGGTCATCCTTGTCTTGATTGTTGTTTTCATTCATCCAACTGGTAAGGAGTACAGTTAACTGTTTACTTTGTTTTTCGAATAAAGAGAATCAACAATCAAAATAAGCTTAAAGATCTAAAATATTAAGATTTTGCAATAAACTAAAATGTAACTTTTTTTAAAAACTCAAAAAATCTGTTATAAGAAAACCTAAAAATACAGTTGTACGTCGTTGAATTTTCATTTTATAAGCTATTCTCTTCCAAATTATGTGAAGAAAGTAAAAAAAAAGTTTGACGTCGTTGAATCTTCATTTTATAGTTATATTCTTTCTCCCACTCCTTTATATGAATTTAAGGTAATATTAGTTCTTTTCCAGGTAAACTTACGAAAGTTCTTATGATTAATTACTTGTTGGATGAAGTTGGCTTCTTTTCTTCACCGCTTCAATGTCCAAACCCTAAAATTTCCAAAATAAAAATAATGGATGAAACCCTATAAATTCTTAAAACTTAAAAATAATTTCGTTTAAAAACTAATGGAGTTGTCCAAAACCTACTAATAAGATATTGTATTAACATCTGACTGACATTATTGTGAAGTAACATATAGTTACTTCTTCTGTGGCAATTTAAATCACATGCCTGACTATTACTCAGACAATTTAATTCTTTCGATAACCTACCCAAATTCGGATAGAATTGCCAGGCCAAATTCCCGATTTCATCAGTACATGTTCATTTCATATAGATAACGATTCCAGCACTATTGAATGCCTCGTATACGTTCACTCTTCAGATGACTTCGAAGCAGAAAAAGTCAAAGGCTGTTCCTTTCATTAGATTGAGAGCATGAGCACAGTCCATACAGAGCTGGCCAGTGGCGAGGTTGCGGAAATATATCCTCTGCAGCCATTGCTATAAGCTTTGCTTTCCCTGCATAGCTCTGAAAATGAACAACTAGCCCCTGAAAGCCACAACAATAAAACCAAAAGAGCACCATCAAGATTATCATGATTTTCTGGTCTTAGACCTTTAACTTATGTAACGAACGCAAATTGAAAAACCCACCTGATGCAGCCCAGAGAAGGCAGTAACGGTAACCAATTAATCTAGGAATTGAACTGGTTCCAACTTCCACTGGACCCAGTAGTACGTTTGAAAATACAAGCTGAGTTGTGTTCGGACCTGCTTTGTATGAAAAGAACGTCATTGCACTCTGCCATCCATAGATGGATCAGATTTAATTAGCTTATCATATTGGATTTGATAGATTTCTCAACTATGGAGATTGGGTAGAATTTAATGCAGATGGTCAGTGCTTACATTTACTCCAAATACATGTGAAAATAAAAGCACCAGAAATGCGGTGAAATGATGCTTTCTTCCTCTTTAATTTGGCTCTGGACACTCGGCAATAATCGAGAAAGTTGTGCTGCATACAGAGGGCTAAGTCGTTGCCCCATCTCGATTTGTGGGTTTTCATGTATTTGAGCTTCGGTTAAAGCAAATGGTGTGCACAGGCAATCAATATTGAGCAAGAAATGGTGTGCACAGGCCATCAATATTTAGCTTTCTGCACGCTAATTAATGCTGCTGCAGTGGGTATTGTGTTACTGAGATCTCAACCAGCTTGAGATTTAAGGGACATAATAACTACTACAACCTCAGTAATAGGTATGCAATAGTATGTATATGGCCTTTAAAACTATAATAAATTTACGTTTTTCAGTAAAAATAGATAATAAAAATTGGTTATTTTTGTATAAAAAAATATGAAAGTTTTTCAGTAAAAATAAAAAATAAAAATTGGTTATTTTTGTATAACAAAATATAAACAAAGAGAAACCAAAATTGACTAAGTAGATATATCCTTTACAAAAGAGATAATGAATCTAGGAATCGTTGTTTTTCAGTTACCCTTTCTCAATTTCTACTTAGAAATAACTGTTTCAAGTTATTACTAGTAGTGTTTCATAGATTCAAGAAACACAAGTGGAATGGTTTGGAAATTGAAAATTGGATCACATAAACTTCTATCACAACTTATAGAGCATTCCTTTATTACATGCTGGGTTGGGTAGCCAAGAATAAAATGATATTTGAAGATAAAGGTAAGTTAATTGCGTAGCTCATATAGTAAGAACTAGAAATAGCTAAAACAAAAATCAACAAAGATTTTAAGAGAACCAATCATACAGTGTTTTTGTTCTTGAAGGTTCTTTGATGGGTAGCCAAGGAAGTCCAAGTCTATGTGGTATGGGGCATCTTTTAAGAGAACCAATGGGTAGCTAAGGAAGTCCAAGTCTATGGGATATGGGGCATTTTTTAAGAGAACCAATCATAGAGTGTTCTTGTCCTTGAAGGTTCTTTGATGGGTAGCCAAGAAGCCCAAGTCTATGTGGTATGGGGCATCTTTTTATGAGCATTCTTCGTAATTTTTATTTGGAATATGATCTTAAGAGTGGGAACAAAAATTTAGAAGAATTTTATTCTCTTTGAATCTTAATGCAAACAACATGATTTTATGTTCTTTGGATCTAGATGAAAACAACATGAGATTGAAGATATCAAAAGATTCCAAGTTGCTAGGGATTCAAAAAGTTAATGGACTTGGCCAATGATCATTATTTAATCACAAATGTAGCTCTAAAACCTATTGTACACAAGTTTTGGAGGTAAAAAACAATTTGATTTTATTCCCTTCACTCACCATTCGAGAGAGTTTAATATAAAAATAGATTCCTTGTCTAAGGGTGTGTGCAAGAAGTTGATGGACCTTTTAGATGCAATGGTAGAATGAAGTCAATCACGCTTGATCCATAAAATAGAAATCATCCCAAGCAATCCCGACCCTGCCAAGCCTAATCCCAAGGCTGCCAACATGCATGCCAATTAGGATAGTAGACAAAAACGCGTGCGCGTTTTGCTTCACTAAAACGCGCTCGCGTTTTGCTTCACTAAAACGCGTGCGCGATTTTCAAATCATAAAAAAAAATTAAATACACAGTCCCGCCCATTTTCACAATCAAGAAAGTGAATTCAAATATTATTATTTTGTTTACTAAATTTTTTTTTATACTACATAAAAATATATTATTTTGTTTACTAAATTTTTTTATTTTGTTTAATAAATCAAATTTATTATTTTGTTTACTAAATATTTTTTTATATTACATAAAAATTTAAAATTAAATCTCAATTTATTTATAAATATTTATTTATTTATATATTTTCTAATTAAATTATACTTAACATGTTATAATAAATGGATCAACCATTACATCATAAAACCCCACTCAACAATAAGCTAATCCAAATAAAGTTGTTTTAGTTTAAAAATTTTTATGAATGGATAATTGATAATGATTAAATAATAATAAAAAGGAGATGGACCTATAAGTTACATTTCAAAGGAAAATTTTTCCAATATATATTTACAATAAAGTGTAAATTTTTTAATTATTCTAAATGTTTTTTATATTGATGGTGATGATGAATGATGATGATGATGATGACGATGATGAAGGTGATGATGATGATGATGGTGATGATGATGAGGATGATGATGATGTTCATGATGTTGATGATGAGGATGATGAAGGTGATGATGATGATGAGGATGATGATGATGATGTTCATGATGTTGATGGTGATGATGATGATCATGTTGATGATGGTGATGATGATGATGAAGATGAGAATGAGGATGATGATGATGATTATGAGGATGATGATGTTCATGATGATGATGATGAATGATGATGATGTTCATGATGATGATGATGAATGGTGATGATGATGATGAGGATGATGAGGATGATGTTCATGATGTTGATGGTGATGAGGATGATGAGGATGTTCATGATGTTGATGGTGATGGGGATGATGAGGATGTTCATGATGATGATGATGTTCACGATGTTGATGGTGATGATGAATGATGATGAATGATGAGGATGATGATGATGATGTTCATGATGTTGATGGTGATGATGATGATAAGGATGATGATGATGTTCATGATGTTGATGATGAGGATGATGATGAGGATGATGATGATGATGTTGATGAGGATGATGGTGATGAGGATGATGATGATGTTCACGACGATGAAGGTGATGATGATGATGTTCATGAAATTGATGGTGCGGATGATGATGATGATGATGATGAAGGTGATGGTGGTGATGATGAGGAGGATGAGGATAAGGATGAGGATGATGATGATGATGTTCATGATGTTGATGGTGGTGATGATGATGATGACGACGATGATGAAGGTGATGATGATGATGAGGATGATGATGATGATGTTCATGATTATGATGGTGATGATGATGATGAGGATGATGATGATGTTCATGATGTTCATGATGTTGATGATGAGGATGAGGATGAGGATGAGGATGATGATGTTAATGGTGATGATGATGATGATGAAGGTGATGATGATGAGGAGGAGGATGTTCATGATGATGATGGTGATGATGAGGATGAGGATGTTCACGATGATGAAGGTGATGATGATGAGGAGGAGGATGTTCATGATGATGATGGTGATGATGAGGATGAGGATGTTCACGATGATGAAGGTGATGATGATGATCATGAAATTGATGGTGCGGATGATGATGATGATGATGATGATGATGATGATGATGATGTTCATGATGTTGATAGTGAGGATGATGATGATGATGTTCATGGTGATGATGATGATGAGGATGAGGATGACGATGATGATGATGAGGATGAGGATGACGATGATGATGATGAGGATGAGGATGACGATGATGATGATGAGGATGAGGATGACGATGATGATGATGAGGATGAGGATGACGATGATGATGATGAGGATGAGGATGACGATGATGATGATGAGGATGAGGATGACGATGATGATGATGAGGATGAGGATGACGATGATGATGATGAGGATGATGCTGATGGTGATGATGATGACGAGGATGTTCATGATGTTGATGGCGATGATGATGACGATGATGAAGGTGATGATGATGATGAGGATGAGGATGACGATGAGGAAGGTGATGATGATGTTCATGATGTTGATGGTGATGATGATGAGGATGAGGATGACGATGATGATGATGAGGATGACGATGATGTTGAAGGTGATTATGATGATGAGGATGATGATGATGATGTTCATGATGTTGATGGTGATGAGGATGATGATGATGTTCATGATGTTCATGATGTTGACGATGAGGATGATGAGGATGATGATGATGATGTTCATGATGTTGATGGTGATGAGGATGATGATGATGTTCATGATGTTCATGATGTTGACGATGAGGATGATGAGGATGATGATGATGATGATGTTGATGGTGATGATGATGAGGATGACGATGATGATGTTCACGATGTTGATGGGCATGATGACTGATGACGAATGAGGATGATGAGGATGATGATGATGACGTTCATGATGTTCATGATATTGATGATGATGATGATGACAATGATGATGTTCATCATGAGGATGATGATGAT
>LPNX010471886.1:24073-53307 GCA_001517045.1 Pseudotsuga menziesii | reverse complement strand
CAATCCAAAATATAATTAGCATATGCATCAGTCAATGAATTTTGGTTACGTGGAATATGATTGAAAGTAATAACTTCAAAATGTCTTTCCAATAAACAAATTTGTATGAATTGACGTAACAAGGTAGGATTTCGTACCTGATAAGCTCGATTGAGTTGGGAAACTACCAACTGAGAATCCAAACGGACCTCAAGCTGGGTGATGCCACGTGACAAAGCATCCCATAGGAGCTCAATTACAGCCCTATACTCAGCAACATTATTAGAAGCAGGACCTAGACAAGCGCCACCCGCGGCAACAAGCTGTCCTGAGGGAGAATAGATAACCAATGTTGCCGAAGCCAGGTTACAAGTGTGACGGCTGGCGCCATCAGCGAAACCTACATACATTTCGGAAGACATCTGCAACAACCAGAAGATAATATAAAAAACCAAACTGACAACCTAATGTACATAAAAAATACATACACTAAAAATACAAGAAAAAGTTCTAAGCCTAAGCATAGTACTTCTTCAGGTAGAGCCCATTTCTAGGCTCAGGTAGCTTATTCCCATCATAATCAACTAATTCATATGCACCTTTACTTAATACCTTTGACACGACATAGGGTCCTAACCACATAGCCTTGAATTTTCCTGCCCCTAGAGGTTCTTTATCTTGGTCCCAAAGCAAGACAAGTTCCCCTTCAGAGAAAACCCTAGGTTTGACCGTTTTATCATATTGAGATTTAACCCTCTTTTTATGATCCTAATTCGCAGTCAACGCATCTCTACGTTGTTCATCAAGGTGTTCTAAGTGTACCAGACGTTCCTCAAGCTCAGTCGTATCAGGTAACACATGAATGGCTATCTTCAAGGACGGGATTTCACATTCAATCAGAGTAACTACTTCCACCCCGTGAACGAGTTCGAAAGGGGAATAACCCGTGGTAGTATTGACATTAGTTCTGTAAGCCAAAAGAGCAGGATATAACATGATGTGCCAATTAGAACGGGATGCATCAATTGTCCGTTTAAGGATAGTTTTTAAAGTCTTGTTGACAGCCTCAACCTGACCATTTGCTTGCGGATAGTAAGGAGAAGAATGTTCTTGTCTAAATCTGAGCATAGTAGCCAGTTCCGTCATCATGTTATTTTGAAAATGACTGCCATGGTCAGTGACAATCACTTTGGGAATACCAAACCTTGTAATAATTTGATTGAAAACAAAGAAAGCTACTGTTTCCCCGTTGTCTTTCAAAGTAGGCATTGCCTCTGCCCATTTTGTAAAATAGTCAACAGTGACAATGATGTATTTATGCCCCCCAGCCGAAACTGGGTTGCATGTCATGTAATCGATCCCCCATTTCATGAAGGGGCCTACCGAGACAACAGGAAATAACGGAGCAGGATGTGACCGCATCTTCCTGGTGTAAAGCTGACACATATGACAGCACTTCACGGCTTCCACACAATCTTTAAAGATCGGGTGCCAGAAATAACCAGCACGCAATATCTTCTGGGCCGTTGCTAACCCAGATAAATGACCCCCACATGCTCTGCTATGGGAATCATTTAGGACAATCTTCGCTTCCTCGTGAGTAAGGCAGCGACGCAAGACGGAATCTACCCCTCGTTGATATAATGTATCTCCTATAATGAGGTAGTTCTTGGCATGAAGGCGTAACTTACGTCGTTCCTCCCTAGAGTAAGCGGCAGGATACTTCAAAGTCTGGAGATATATAAGAATATCCCCGTACCAAGGATCAGAGGTGGATATCAGGAAGATGTGCTCATCTGGGAATGAGTCATCCTCAACCGCTACATTTTCTTCAGTGGGAAATTCTGCTATAAGCTCAGCAAAAACTAAGGACTTCTTAGACTTAGCGGATTGGAAATCCAACTCAAACTCTTGGAGAATGACTATCCATTTGTTAAATTTTCTCCCAACAATCCGTCGGGATAAAACATATTGGAACGGATTCACATCCGCCACTACTCTTGTGGTCCTCAGTAAAATGTAGTGGTGCAACCTATGTACAGCATAAATAGCTGCTAAGGCTAACTTCTCGACGTGGGAGTATCTAAGCTCAGGTCCGACCAAAGCACATCTAAGATAATAAACGACATGCTCAACGAGCTTATCGTCCTCCTGGAATAGTACTACCCCAATGGTCGACTCTGACGCGGCCAGATATAATATAAAATCCCTAGAATAATCTGGTGGACGTAATAAAGGAGCCGACATCAAAGCTTTTTTCAATGCCTCGAACGCAAGTTGTGCGGTTTCATCCCATACAAAAGGAGTGTCTTGTTTAAGCAAGCGCATGAAACCTTTAGTGACCTTGGCATAATTAACGATAAAACGTTGAAGAAAGTTAGACTTTCCTTGCAGGCTTTGAATTTGCCTGAGAGAACGAGGAGGAGGCAGTTTTACAATGGCCTCAACTTTCAATGGATCCACCTGGATGCCTCTACTAGAGACAATGAATGTAAGTAATCTTCCTGACTCGACACAAAAAACACACTTGTGGGGATTCAAGCGAATTTTATAGTATCTGCATCTTTCAAAAATCAACCTTAAATGATCTGGATGTTGAACCCTCTTGTGAGAATGTGCGAGAAGATCATCAAGGTATGGTTCGACAATGGATTTTATGTCATGAAAAGCAAAGTTCATAGCCCGTTGAAAGGTAGCCCCAACATTTTTCAATCCAAAGGGCATTTTCTTATATGCAAATGTACCCCAGGGACAAATGAAAGCAGTTTTATGTTGGTCTTTAGGTTTGATTTGGATTTGATTATAGCCGGAGAAACCATCCATAATCGAAAACACCTCACTTCCCGCACATCCATCTATGATCTGGTCAATAAATGGTGTGGGGTAGTTGTCCTTAGGACAGGCTTTATTGAGGTCTCTAAAGTCCGTACAAACGTGAATATTCCCTTGCTTTTTATCAACAGGAACAGGGTTGGACACCCATTCAGTTAAAGCTATGGGATATATAAAACCAGCTTTCAATAGCTTTTCAACTTCTGCCTTCACAGCCGCCGCTTTACGTGGGTTCACGGGTTTTAATTTCTGTCGAACCGGTTTGGCATCAGGATAGGTTCGGATTTCATGTTGAACAATAGATGGATCAATGCTTGGCATCTCCTCATATGACTAGGAAAAGATGTTGCAGAACTCCTTAAAAAGGGTAGTGTAGATAGCAATCTCCTCCGGAGAGCAGTTTGCACCTATATAGATGTTTTCCATGACATCTGGGTTCATAGAGATGTTTATAGGTATAGTGGTGGAAATGTTTGCCATATTCCCCTCGGAAAACACTCCTTCCCTAGGCAAAGGGTTAACAGGTATATCAACATCTTCTGATAGTATCACGTGAAACTCTTGGTTTTCTATTTTGCTTAGATCTGGAAGAAAATAGGATCGATGATGAAGATCCTAACAAATCTTATCACGTCCACTCATAGCTTCCAGAATAGCTTCATCGGAAGGTAAAACGGTATCTAAGCAATCTATGGAATGTAAAGAGTTTTCCGCCCATGCGGGAAAATAGACTTCTTCCAGATCATCCGAGACTGTTAGAGGATCTGGAATGGGATCAACAACATCTTGAGTGATAGCTTGAGAAGCCACTTCTACTACTGATAAGGGCACTTCTGGTTCATGGGGAGTTGGGAGGACCCAAGGATCAGTCCTATCGACAACTGTAGTGATGGACCTCCCCACACTATTAGAACCAATGTAATTAACCGAGGCTGGAAGATCAAATGTGCCCATCAGTGATGTGTACATTCCAGCCCCCAAGCTCTGTGCAGTAGGTTTTACCTGATCAACCAATGGTACAGCGGACTCATTAGACTCTAAACGGCCTTTTCGGGTAAAATCAAGTTGATCAATAGTAATAAACTTGCCCTCATGTGGAAAAACCACTACACGAAGAACGGTTGACGCAATAGCGGACATAGCATAAGTCCAACTCCTTCCCAGAAGCAGATTGTAGTCGAAGGGAGCATCAATCACTTCCACTTCAACAGACACTGCTTTGCCTACCAACTTAATCTCGAAAGCTGGTAGGATACCATGCGGACAGAAGGATCTTCCATCAAAAGCAGTAAGTAAAGTGTTTGATGGGACCAGCTCTGGGGATCCAAGAGCTTTCCAGCAGGTCAAGGACATAACACATGTAGAGGCCCCTTCGTCAACAACTGCCCTTCCAATGGTCTTACCACCATGGACGACATCTATTGATAGGGCTACATGGTAAGGGAGGTGAATTTTGACATTAGACAAATGAAATTTTTCCATGAGGCTCGAAGAGTCCATGCTACCTAAAGCTGTTAAGAGGGCATCCCGCTAAGCGGGACAACTCTGTAACACCTCTAAAGCTGACATTGCACAAGGGGTTTGAGATAAGTCTTCAACCACAGAGTAGTTTGAAGCAGCCCTAGTGTTAGGGTTATGCAAAGTCTTCTTGAAGACACCTTTCGGTATCTTTGGCATAGTTTCAGCAGGTTTCTCTATCGTGAGAGGGTTCGAAGTTTCAACTACAGCTTTACCCTTCTCAGAAGTCTCAGTCTCATAATTTTTGTTCCTTTTCTGCAACAAAGTCGAAGATCTAACCATGTTGATATAATTAGGGTCAGGGGCATTTTGGGTGCCCCTGCTACGTTAGAAGTTGAAGCAGAGTTGTGTCCTTGGGGAAAAGGATCCTTCAGGACAACCGGTTGTTGAGCTTTAAGCAGCTTCTGGGCTTGGTCCATGAGGGGACAAAGGTGAGTAAGGTGGTCCTCTTGGCACAAATTACAAGGGAACTTAACCTTCTTCTTTTCTTTTTTTCCCCCATCAGCATTGTTCGTGGGCTTTGGCTTGTTTTGGTTTCCCTCTCCCTTCTTACCTTTCTTTTTCTTCCCACCGGGCTACTGATTGCCCTTCTGAGAGGTTTGTGCAAAAAGATTTGGATTCTGGGGAGAGGGGACAACCTTTGTTGCCTCCGCCATAGACTGTTTGACAGACAACTGGTCAAGTTGCTTAGTTAAAGACTCTACGGTGGGAGAGTTAATAGACCCAAACACACCATCGGCATGGGGTCCAGGCTTAGGCTTCTCCGCCTCGTGCGAAGGCCTCGGTGCCTCAGGGATGATCTCATACAAGATCCCATATTGTGAATAAATCAAATCCAACTGCTGCGCCCTGAGTATGGCTTCTTCTTCGTTCATTACTCCTGATGTGGAAACATCCTTAGATATGTATGGCAACAGTGATTTAAGGAACCATTCTAATAGAAACTCATGAGGAATGGTGGCTTTGATAAGGCTCTTTCGCCTCCTCCACTCTTGGATATGATCCGATATGTGGGTAGCCTTGTTTTGTCTAAAGGTAGACAACAAGTCCATTCCGAAATCGCATCGAACCGGAAGCTGAAAGTGGCTAAGGAAAGCACTAGCCAAATCCCAGAAACTACTAAAGGCAGCATAAGGCAATTCAATATACCATTTTGCCGCCGTACCTGTCAAGTTCCTATGGAATAGACTCAATCTAATTGAATCCTCATTCAACGAATTGGAAGAACACCATAAGTGAAAAGTGGTGGCATGTGCCCCAGGATCTTCACCAGTTTTGCCTTCGAACTTAGGGATGTCCGATGGTAACTTGGTGAGAATAGGTGGCCACAAGGGGTCATGCCTCACCGGGTCATTCATCAATTTTGACAAGTCTGGCAAGTTTAAAGTTTCCAGGAAAGGAAGTTTGGGCCTAACCGGGGTAGTAAATGTGCCAACTTGGGGATTTGAGGGACCTGCCCCCGAATGCCCATGGGTAAAAGTGGGGTTGCCCCCAGCCATCGGTTGTGTAGTGGGAAGGTTTCTTTGAAACAGATTCCATCTGTAAGCCACAGGATTGTGTGTGGGAGGTGCAGTGTAAGAGGTTTGGGCCGTCCCCATAGAAACAAGAGATTGAAAGACAGGAGCAGGTATCCCTTCGCTAAATAGCGAAAAGGGAGAGCTCGTGTATGGGACCGGAATAGGGGTTTGGAAGATTTGCCCATAAGAGGTGTTGCTCCCAAAATGCACTCCTACATATGAAGGAGATGGACCTACGGATGGATTGGATGGGGGAATGTGCCCCCCATTCCAAGGAAATCCTTGGACAAATGCCAAGGATCCTACCGGACCACTCTGGGTAGTGTAAGGGAAGGAAGAAGGAATAGTAGGTATATCGGGGATCCCAGTAACACCAGAAGTACCTCCTATGTTTGAGTGAACCGGTGGTTGAACCACCCGGCTCGCTGGAGTCAAAGGTGTAGAAGGAAAACTAGATCTAGGGGCACTTACCGGGGGAGGTAGTACCCCTTCAACTGGAAGGGTTGAGGTGAACACAAAAGAACTTTCTCCCACAGAAGACATGAATCTACCCACAGGGACACCTAGCACTGGTGAATCAAAAGGTCGAACCTGAACGATCACAGGATCGTTTAAATTAGTCAAGGGGGTGTTAAAGTTTCTTGCAAACTCGTCAGTCTGCAATTCCTCTATCTCAACTGTGTCAAGATAAAAATGGTTAGCAATTAGTTCTGGTTCACCAAGAACTTCACTTATTCCTACAGGTTCAAATGAACCGTCTGTGTCTAATCTCCGCCTTTGAGGTAAAGGTGGAGGCTCCAATGCAGTGATAGGAGGAAGGTTTCTCAACCTTCTTGACCTTCTAACAGGTTGGTCCTCCAGAATTAAAAATTTGACAAATCACACCCTAAGGCCAACTAAACATAGGCAAAACCACAGATCATACACTAAAAATTCCTAAAGTCTCAAGCAATCAAACCAGGGTAAAAGATATACTTTCCCGAAGAAAGCTGATGAACGATTACTTGGCATCCTTGAAGTTGTTCTTAGGCACAAGCGGAGGAATCATCCACCGCCCTCCTACACTTTCAACAAGGGTTACCTTCCAAGCCCGTTCAAGGTGAACCAGAAATAACCTTCCGGTTACCTAGGTATGAACCCTAAAAAGACAAGAGACTAAAGGCTACCTTGGCAATATCAACAGTCTGGGGGGACAGTCGTCAGCCAAACTCGTACGCATGGGTAGGGTAGCTGAGCCCGAAACTCTGTCTAGGACAGAATCCCCAGATGCGGAAAAGTCCTGAGTTACGCTTTAACAAGGATTTGGAGGGTTATCTCCTCTGTCCAAGCCTCCACGCGGCCTAGTGCTTATCTCCCGTTTGAGAGGAGCTTCCTAGATAGAGTCAATAAATTCAAGGATTTACCTAAAGAAAGGTCAACTACGTTTGAGTTTTATAACTTGTGGGAAGTTTACACTTCCTAGCCCACAAGTCTAGCCTAAGCTAGTAGGTGAAAGGCCCCTAAAAAACAAAACTTACTAGTAAATTTTAATTTATGCGTTTATTTTAAAGGGCTGTTCTTTACTCAAGAGGAAATGGAGTGGTATACTTTATGATGTTTTGACTCAAACAAGAAATAAATGAAAGTAAAGGTGTATTCAAAGAAAAATTACCATTATAAAAGAAAACTTCTTTTTAATTTTTGCAAATATGTATTGATGAATTGAAAGCAACGATGAAAGAAACTAAGCCTATGTTTTTGTAGTTTTTGATATAATATTTTTAAATTGAAATAAACACTGCTTATGCAAAATCACAATGCAAAAGCTTTAACTATGTTTTCTTTTCACTTTTAAAAATAATCAAAATTCTACTATGCATCTACAATGCACTATGCTTGAGCAAACTTGAAACTTATAAACTGTATAAAAGCAATAAACTGAAGTAGACAGGTTAACAAGACCAAAAGACCACCAACAAAGGGAGTCTAGGAACCCTAGCTTGGGTGCAAACAATGACAAAAATCACTGCAGATTTACAAAGGCAAGTGACAACCAGCCACTGTCAGAAAACAGACTGGAAAAATAGAGCCCAAGACCCTGATCACTGATATGGACAAAGACACCTTAACCCACAACCCAAACAGGCCAAAATACTTCAGTATGCAAGCAGTAAATAATCCAAGCAAAAAGACTCAAGGACTTCCGAAAAAACAGAGAAGTGTGATCACCAACAGTATTCAGACCAACTACACAGCATTCTTAAAGAAAGCCTACTTAGAAACAGGGATTAAACAAAGAAAAGAACAGGCCAAACTTATCTTAAAAATCCCTACTTCCAAAAGTATTCGTGACTGTCTATAAGAGAAACTCGCGAATGATTCGCGATTGTCTAGTATTACAACCCGCGAATGCAACCCTGTATTCACGAATGTCTAGAAAGACAACTCGCGAATGGGTATAAAGTTTTTCTAAAAAAACCAAGAAAAACCAAATACTTTCAAACATTGAGGCAAGTAAGAACCAGGATAACAGATCACACACAGACTTACAAGCAAAGAATGGTCAAGGGGACGGAAAACAACCTACAGCAGTTCGGGCTCCCCAGTGGAGTCGCCAGTTCTGTTGTACAAGATTACACACCTAATAACCTAAGGTCTGGGGTTACCAACATACCAAATTAACTTGCAGACAATTGACTCTAAAGTGTAGTAAAGGAAATAGGAGGATTAGAAAGACTTACTCGATTACTGAAGGTCGATCCTTGCTAGTCCTCTTCCGCTCTGCTTCACCTTCAAAGTCTTCAAGGTTGCTCCTCTTTCACCTGTCAAGAAACAATCTTCCAAATACAAGATGATTCATATATATATAAGCAGGTTAGATAAATCACATATAAGATGCATAAACATAAACATTTATCAAACCAATACACATGAAACACATATGGAAGAAGGATTCTCTTTATTATCAATAATGAAGAAGTTCAGATTACAACCCAACGCCTGAGACAAGGACTCCTCTGCAACCAAAGGATTCTGAATTCCACTACTCCAAAGACTTCTGTATAAACTCCACCAGCATAACTTTGCTCTCCAAGTGTATCTATTAAGCACCCTCCCCAAGGCCTGTATTTATATGGAGGAAATAAGGCAGTTTCGAAGGTTGAGGAGGTTGAGACAGTTAAGATAATTAAGATAACAATGTTTAACTAATCTCAGATCAGCACGTGTTTTGATGTTTAACTATTCAGGGACGTATTCGCGGGTGTGTAGAAGGACAACCCGCGAATGATTCGTGACTTGCTACAAGGGCAACCCGTGAATACATCCATTCGCGACTTGCTATAAGGGACACTCGAGAATGACTCGCGAGTTGCATAAAAGAAGAGTCGCGAATGCAAGTCAACATAGTAAAATGGCAAAGTAATCAACTGGATGGAGGAAAGATGTATCATATAGTAAGCCAAGATATAGTGTTTTGGGCAAACATCTATCCATAGATGTCCTTTTGTGTTCCAACATGAGGGATGTCGGCACTTGGACGGAGAGGTGCCATTCAGGTGTATAACATACCCTGATCATTTGAAGCTTGCAAATTCATAATACTACAGCTTATGCATCTTCAAGCTTACTTCAACCTTTCCATCTCTTGCCTTTTTATACTATACTTTCTCAAAAGATGTGTCCACAATATGGGGCTCCTTTGAGTTGGTGACACTTCTTTTTTCCTTACTTTTCCATCAAGCTTCTTATTATTTTGTTTTTGTACACTTTTGCATAATTACTAACTTTGTGGGACCTATGCACTAAAGGACCATCACTTGGTGGATTTTGCGCACTTATGAGACTTGAACACATGTTTTCTATATACTTCTTCAAACTAGCTTCAAGTATATAGAGTTCCATCACTTGGTGGGACTTGCACATTGGTGAGGCTTTTCTATATACTTATTGAAACTAGATTCAAGTATATAGAGTGACATTACTTGGTGGGACTTGCACATTGTTGAGGATTTCATACATATTTTCAATACGTTTCTTCAAATTTTCTTCATAGGATTTTTACTTGAAATCATCAATGGAAATTCCAAAGTTCAACACTCTTCAAGTATCCACACTTCTTGCTTGACATCATCATGTTTCTTGTTTGACATCAATAACAACACCAAAGTTCAAAAATATCTCCCTTTCGTATTGATGTCAACACAAATCTAAATTGAGATCCCCTTGAATATGAGCTCTTGTTCTATGCATTCAATATGCTCTCATCTAGTATTTCTCCCCCTTTGACATCATTGGAAAATGGATTATCCACCTAGGTATGATACTCCCACCGACTTCATGCTTCTCAATTCTTCTTCCTATCCTATTGCGCTATGCCAGGTTTCTACCATGTCATAGATGCTTTAACATAATAGAATATATGCCATTTACTAAATACATATTTATTAATGTTGATATTAATGACAAGAATCTTCATATGTTACTACGTCTGACTTCACACATCTCGTCACATCTTTCAAAAATTCTAATTGATGCAGGACATTGAATTCTCACTTTGTTGCACATATCTCCATCTGTCACTTAGCTTTGTAATAACTTGATGTGGTTGACAACTCTATCAACTCATGCGACATTATATATGATGTTTTTAAAGAATAATTCAACCTTTAATAAGATAGAGAATATGTCAACAATTCAATCATATAGATAATTCCATTCGATCTCCCCATTTTATCCTTTCATATTTTCCACGAGTGTGCAAATTAAATCATTTATGATGATTATCCATTCGCAACATTTACCAAATAAAGAAACTTCATTTGAAATATATCATGTTCATCCAACTGTTGTTCTAGGTGACCAATTAACACGTTCTTTCTGTCATCTAGCAATTTTCTTTGTTGTCTAACTATTCAAACCAAAAATATCTGAACAACAACATGGTGGATTTTCAATAGGAGATTTTTTCGCAATCTTCCAGATGCAAAGGACATAATTTACCAAGCTTAAGAATGATATTGAGAAAAGGGCATCGAATCTCAAAGTTTTTTATGTCAAGGAATGGTATGCATGGGTTTAGGTAAATCAAAGACATGTAACAAGAAATTTCACTTTTGAAGAGTCGTGTTGATCAAATGGGGGTGCACCAACAATCCATCATAGATTTCTTGAATCAAGCTCACATAATTCCATGCACATAGGACTTTGAGGAGTAGACACACTTTCCTGACACTGATTTGCAGTTGTAATGAGTAAATTCACATACTTACCTCCTTTTATTTTCTTATTCGGATCTCAATTTTTGTAGAATGTGGATGAAGATACCCCTTTTTACATGAACTATTTCAATATACATACTTCTGACCTCTATGATAGAGGTCCTTTCGAAATATATGTATCTTTTGCAACAACATATCCTTTCTGAAAGCAATACAAAATTCTGACTATTTAGGGATTGTATGTGTATTGTATTAGATTTCTTGTGTGCATAATGTGGCTAATAATGCAATCACACAGTCCAAATTTATTTTTTGCTTCTAAAGGAATGACTAACTACCCATATATGCTGATATATGACTTTTGACAATAATATTTGTTACTTATGTCTCATTTGAGAAAATGTATCTCCTTTTGTAACAGCTTCACTCTTACATAAACATCGATTTAATACAGACGTATTTTTGTGTGACATTCTTCAAAATTTTCTGCAATTTTCTTTATTGATACATTCCATGAATTCTTGATAGATAACATATTGGATTCAAGGAATTTCATTCAAAACTTTGGAGATTAGAAAGATAAACAATAGTCATTTGTTGCTTGAGAAATACTTGTATTATTTACTTCAACTGCACATGTCCGTGAAATTTTATTTTTTGATTTTTAGTGTGTACGTGCCCTTTTTGATAATGCACAAGGTTTCTTTCCTTTTTCATCCACATTTTATTGTTGATGTTATATGGAAAATTTATTTCTAATCATTCTATTTAGGCACACAATAGCGGATTTGTCCAGATCTCAATATGAACACAAATCCTAACGTAGATTTCCCGTGAGTACTATCACCATCACAATATTAAAGAGTAAAATCAATCATATATAGTTGTGCACCAACATAATAGTGGACCACAAACTCCCTCCTATCTTGCACATAATGCAAGATGCACTTTGTTGCTTTCCAATGCAACTCATGTGGCTCCTCCATGCATATGGAAGCATCACTCACAACATAAGATAAATATGGCCTCAAATGGGTGAGATACAATAGGATACCAATCAACTATCTATAGAGTGTACTATCAACCAATGTTGTGGAATTACCTTCTTCCAACCTGATTCTAGATAGGATGGGGAAGGGTGCTTCTTTACAATCAGTCATGTGAAATATTTTGAACAAGTCTCCTATGTATCTAGACTATGTAATCATGATTCCTTAAGCCTTTTGATTTACTTCGAGACCAATAAATTGTCTTTAATAGTCCTAGATCAGTCATGGATAATGCTTCGCTCAAAGATGACTTGGTGCCTCTCAATCTAGAAACTGAGCCACTAGTAATGAGAAAGTCATCCACCTATATAAAAATCAACAGCAAGAATTCCCATTTCTAGTGCATGTAGACATTGCATTCATACTTTCATCTCTCAAATTTCTGTGATGTTAGGAAGGCATCCATCTTGGCATACCATGCCCTTGGGTATTTCTTGATCCCATAGAGAGAGTTCCCGAGTTTGAAAACTAAGGAGGAATCTTCAATGTACCCCTTAGATTGTCTCATATAGATCTCCTCTTCCAGGTCACCATGAAGGAAGGCACTCTTCACATCCATGTGATGTACCTCCCACCTCTTCGAAGCTGCAATGGACAAAACTAGTATTATGGATTCCATTCTTACAATAGGAACGAATGTATCATTGTAGTCCAACCCATGGAAGTTTGAGTACCCCTTTGCCACTATTAAATCCTTGTACTTGGTAGTGGTTCTAACAGTTATTAGATTGGTCTTGAAGATCCATTTTCACTGAACTAACTTCCTTCCAAGAGGCAAAGTGATAAGATCCCATTTTTTGTTGCCTTGTAGTGAACCAAACTCATCATCCATAGCTTCCTTCTACCTTGGATCATGGAAATACTCCTTGTATGACTGAGGATTTGACCCCATCATCATGAAGCACCTCTATGGGAGAAGTGGATATGAAAGGTATAGTGTAAGGTTTTCATCATGATACTGAGATCTTGTTCTTCTTCTGTCATTTGGATCTCAGCACTATTCATAGCTGATTCAATGAGATTTTGGGCCCATTTAGGCCTCTAGTTGGGAGCAAGTTATGGATATGGATTTGGATCTACTTGAGGTTCATTATTAAAATCAATATATTGATCATCTTGATCCTCATATTTTGAATTTGAAACATTAGTTAATACATCATCATCTGCAAATGGAAATGGATGAGAAATTATACCTTCTTCTTCAGCTGGTTGGATCATGCACTTGATCTTCTTCAAATTTAACACTATGCTTCATGAACCAATTTTTTGTTGTAAGATCCATCAGTTTGTATGCCTTTACATCGTCTTCATATCCCAGCAGTATGCATTCACTACTATGGGCTTGAAAGGATTTCCTCTTGTTAGTTGGAATTTTGGCCCATGCCTTGGAGCCAAAATATCCCAGATGCGAGACATTGGGATTATGTCCCATTAATTATTTGAAAGGAGTGGCCCCAATCACTGACTTGTGAGGCACTTTATTTTGGGTACATGAATAAAAATTGACTCCCTCAACCCACATATATGGAGGATGATTTATTGCTTATAGAAGGCATGTAGCTATCTCTTTGAAGGATATGTTCTTCCTCTTAGCTGCACCATTCTGTTGTGGTGTGTATGGGACTGAGTGTTGCATTTGGATGCTTGTTGATGCACAAATCTGGTGTAATTCTCTTTTGACATACTCACCTCCATTATCATATCTAAATTCCTGTGATCTTCTTTCATAGACCTTTCTTAGCCAAGGCTTTGAAAATTTTGAGGGTCTCAAATACCTATGAATTGTACTTCCTAAAGTAGACCCAACAATACCTTGAATAGTCATTAATGAAGGTCATAAATTATCTGGATCCATTCATATATGCTATAGGCATCATTCCTGAGTGGAAATCACTATGAATTAAATCCAATGTGGAGACAAATCTTCTTGCCTTCCCAACCTCATACATTTTTTTGGATGCTTCCCTACCAAGCAACCAACGCACACACCTTCATAAGATTTGATGAGAGGAAATCCCTCAACCATCTTTTCATTGTGTAGCTACTGGAGATACTTGAAGTTTAGGTGGATAAATCTTCCATGCCACAACTTTATTGTGTTATTGGCATGACTCAATAAGGCACTAGGATATGAATTAGGAATAAAGTTGTGAGAAAATTCATATGCCTTGAAGGCATGATTAAAAACTCCTTTCACTATCATATTTTCAGTAGAGACTTATGACATATCCAATGTGTCAGGATCAAATGTGACTCACTTGGGTGAGCCAATGTGTCATCTAGTATACAGAAAACAAGTTTGCTGCCACGGATGGGACATGGAGTACATTCTGGAACACTCCATGCTCAATTTTAATGGAACCTTTCTTGACAGTTGAGATTTGTGAGTAATATTCCATGTGGATGCTTGGTCCTCTAGAGATATACATAGAAGTGAATGATTCTTTGGAGGAAACCATGTGGTTGGAGGTTCCAGAAATAATGAGAAAAACTTGTGACTGATAAAATACTGCCTTCAAAGCATGGCACCTCTTGTGTTCGTTAGTCTTGTTTCCAACTTTAGACTTCTTTGCTCCTTCAGGAAGATCAATGTTGTTCTGTTCAAGGATCCTAAACATATGTTCAATGGTTTTCTTCATACATAGATTTTCTGGATGATTTCCTCTCTTGCAGTAAGAGAACTTGGCCTTGTCAAACTTCTTGTGCTTGTTCTTCTTGGAACCTAAG
This sequence comes from Pseudotsuga menziesii, assembly GCA_001517045.1. Classification (NCBI taxonomy): domain Eukaryota; kingdom Viridiplantae; phylum Streptophyta; class Pinopsida; order Pinales; family Pinaceae; genus Pseudotsuga; species Pseudotsuga menziesii. The sequence continues at coordinate 38,487 of LPNX010471886.1, read as the reverse complement.
GCTCCTTATGAAGTATTTTGATTATCCTTAGGCTTAAAATCAATGTTCTTCTTCTCTTTTCCTTTAAACTTCCCTTTTTCTTGTGCATTCTTAGTTTCCCCATCTAAGAGAGCATGATTCTTGGAATCTTTGATAGCTTCCATCTGTACAATCTTATCTTATTCCTGGATCAGTGATTCTATGAAGGAATCAAGGGATATCATTTTCCAATTAGGATTTGTTAATCTCTCGGAGTGAAAGGTAGATACAAAAACTAAGAATTATGTTCCATGTTTTCTAAGAATTGAGATCACCAATTTCCCATCCTTCTTATCAATCCCGCATCTCTTTCATTGCATGACAAGGGATTTGAATTTTGAGAAGAACTGTTGTATAGTTTCAAAGTTGTTGGGTTGTAGTGATATCATCTCATTCTCTAGAATATGTCCCCTGAGATCATCCTACTTTCCAAACAAGGATTCAAGCTTATCCCATACTTATTTTAGAGTTCTAGTCCATCAAGATGGATGCGAAGCTCCCTAGAGATGTGGATGCACATGAATCCAAATGCTTCATCCATCTTGTTCAGATGCTTCGACTTTTCAATAGGTTTCTAGGGTTTGAACTCTCTTTCCATTGTGACCCTGTACAGACCCTTGTTGTGCGAGAAAATATGCATATAAACCCTCCATTCAAGATAGTTGAAGGGGGTGAGGATTCTAGGTTTCAAAGTTGCTAAACTTTCCATCTTACAGCTTGAAAAATAGCTAATTATTCATTAAATATTTGAATGTAACTGTAAAAAAACTACAAAAAGATTCAATTCGCAATCAAATCGATTCAAACACTCTCCACTTCGACATGTGCACTTTCTTTGGGTGCATCACACCTGGATAGACTTCTCTAGACATAATCTAGAGGGAGCAAGGAAAGAATACTAGGATTTATGTGGAACCCAATTGGTTATGGTGCATCAATGGAAGTTTTCAAGGTTTGAAGCTAGACTAGATACCCAATCTGATACCATGTTTGATTTAGTGAAGCATAGGATCCTCAGGCCTGAATAAAAGCAATGTGAAGAGAAGGCGATAGAAGAGAGAACAATTCAGTGTAAACTGGTCAATATATTCATGGAAAATTGCAGACACATGAGATAAAAAATGGTCAGCATAACATTACATCCATTTTCATCGATCTATTTGTAATACAATAATCACATAATAGGAAGAATTTGAATTCCTTAGGAGGAATCGAATTCACCAACTCAAACTGACTCCGGTGCTAACTAAGTGTGGGAAAATCACCACTAGAGCTCACTAATGCAACTCTAGACCATTGAATCAATTCACAATCAATTAACTGATGGAGTTAGTTGAGGAATGTGCCCTACCTCCCTTAAATCATGCAAACTGGCCCTAGGATGATTAAGAGTGAACTAGCTTATGGGAATCAAAGCATAATTAAACATAACTGAACATCGACTAGGGTCAACAACTAGAGACTACTACTGGCACTCAAAGTGGGTTCCTAAATTATAGGGATTAGTCTCTTGAGATCCTAGGACCATGAAAACATATGAATTGAGTGGTAGGTTCCCCCTAGGTGAGTCCCCCATGCACTAGTGAAGTGGTAAAGACCTCCTCATCTAGGAAAAGACAAATAGACTATGGTGGTTAAGGGAATATTAATTAATAATCCTAACATGAGGATGAGTTGGATTAGATAAAATTATTATTTTCATTCAAAATGGATCCCTTGGATAAATATTTTAAATACTTAGTCTATTATATTAGTCCAAATAACTATAGGAAGGACGATTGTTTATGGCTTGTTAAAAAATTGGAGAAAAAATTTGATCTCTAGAGCTACAAATGGTTGTCTTTAGGAGGAAGGGTGATTCTGATTAAATCTATTTTTAGAAAGAATTATAGTATTTTGGTTATATTTAGAAAAAAATCCTAAAGGATTTCTCTATAGGATAAAAAAAATTATTCTCATTTCTTGTAATGTCCCTTTTTGAAATTTTATTAAATGACCAATTTTTTCACCTTTTCCAAAATTTCAACCTTAACTAGTTTTGATCTAGAGACCTCCATATTGATCCAAATGCTCCCAAATTTTCTTAGAAGGTAAATGAATGATATTATAAAGTAAATATTATGTTTATGTATGTTTTTTGACCCCCCAATTACTCTTGAAAACTTTTTAATGTTCTGTTCAAAGTAAGAGTCTTTACTAGCAAATTGGGGCTTCAATTCCCCCTGGGTAATTGCCGAAAATGGATTCTCAAATGGTCCCAAAGTCACTAAAAATTATTAAAAGAGGTAGGTTATGTGTAAGGGACATTTTAAAATTATAATATGAATCATGCTTCAATTTATACAGGATTTTATGACTCTTTCCAAAATAGTTCCCAAATCACAATTTTGACCCTTAGGGAAAAGGCACCAAATCTTCTCCCAATGCAATAAAAATGAGTAAAATGGATTCCCATGATTAAGTACTGAAAATTAGAATTTAAATAAACATTAATAACATTCCATTTATCATACATTCCTCCATTTGAAATAATCATCATTATCATAGCATACATCAATGTAGTGGGGAAATGGTCATTGTTTGGTCATTAATAATCCCTTTTCCTTACAACCATTTGACATCTCTACCTGAGAATTTATGATAATTAATAACAGAGAATATTTATCTTATTAAAATCAGTAATTTACAATGAAAATATCTCCCAATTCGAAATCAATAGCATTACAATGGTGCACAACAAGATAATGGGCAAATGGCAATATTTCTTCATTGTTTAACATTTTTACATGAAATATTTTGGAATTTTGACCAGAGAGTATTCTGAAATTTAATACCATAGGATTTAAATCAGAACATAAAATAATGGAGCATTATAATATTCCCCAAAGATATCAATATCTCACCCAAAGCGCAATCCCTCCATGAGCAAGAATATGCCATAAAAACTGGAAATGGTTGAGAGAAAGTGTTGCAATAGAATAATCCAAAATCTTACCTATAGCTTACACATGAAAATAAGAATCTATTAAATCTCCATGAAATACCTGCGTTTCCTCTACAAACACCAACTTGGATTGGAATCTTTCACCCTCGAAATTGGCTAAGGCAAGAAAACTAGTCATCCACTAGCTCTCACAATTCACAAATGACAATTTCTCAAATGATAAAAAGATATTATATTGGTTTATTCCTGTATTTTATAAACATAATTAGCCTTCTAAGTTTACCAATCCATCTATAAACTCAAGCCAATTCAAATTTGGGTGTGTGCTCATGATTTTCCATGTGTCCTCCCTTTCCTAGCCTTCCATATTTCCCCAATTTAAGTTGGAGTCCATTGAGCTTACCCAAATCACATGAAATCCCACTTGGATTCTCTATTTCGATCTGGCATGTCATATATTTCATATGTCAACCTTCATATCTGATTTGTGTCATAGGTGTCATAGAATCTTCATCATTGTTGTCATAGAGCTAGGGAATCTAGTCCAAGTGTCTCACTAACTCCAAAATGACTCTTACTCTCCCATGTAAGTTACATTTCTTCCCAAATTCAAGCTATGATGCATATTTCCAAGTGTATTATCTTTCTAAATCATCCAATAACCTTTAGGATTCCCATGGATTCGAAATTGCAAGAGGAGGATGCCATGTGGCACATAAATTCTAGCATGTGTAGGCCCATAGTCTCCATGTGTCTCCATGATCCATTTCCACTTAAATTTTCTCTTGTATTTATTTATTTAGCTCCTTTATTAAATATTTATTCCATTCTAATGTTATAAAATCATTCATTATCCCCCTTATTCTAAATCCCAAATCTTCCACCCCCAACGTAGGAAACTAGTAATTTTCCTCCTGGGCAATTATTTGACCCTTAGCATCAATTTGAAAAAATCTAATGAATATGGAAAATGTGATTAGGAAATTATGAACCAATGAAAAATTTGGTACATGAAAAATCCTCCCTTTCCAATATTTCTTGTCCTCAAGCAATTTCAAACATGGGCGTAGAAGACCCTGCTTTCTGTATGATTCTTTGAAGTTGCCACTGAGTTTCCCAACTTTGAGTCTTTGAGATTCCATGAAGATTTGAGAAAGGAACCACCATGATTCATTCTGCACTACTATGATTAAAATAACTTTATTAAGTGGGGAATCCATCTCCCATACTGCTTGTTTCCCCAAAAAATTGAAATTAACGGGACTAAAAAAATATCCTAGGGTCCCATTGCTTGTATTGCACTCCAACAATTAAGAGCGCTCTCCAACCCATCCCAAGAGGAAAGAGAATTTTGGGATCCCATTTTATTTTATGCATTCTTCCAAAAATCATGAGTACATAATTTATATCATCAAAGTACATAACAACATAATAAATATGTACATCAAGGAGGCACCTCATCAAAAAATCCTGAAAGTTCTTATACCTCCAAGTAAGTAGACCACCATTTGCAAAGTGCATACAAGCTTCAAGTGACCAATCAATTCTGCTCTGATGACATAGGTGAGGATCCCATGTCCTATAATTCTGCTCCCAAATAATTTAATATGCATAAAAATAATAATCAGCCATGTGTTCTTTCATCCAAGAAGTGAATGAAGAACCTCCACCAAAATCTGAACCAAATAAGGAGAAATAAAAAAGGAAGACTTCAAGTGGCTCAAAGAAGTCTCATAAATACATCCATGAATGAGAGAATCATAAATATATAACAAAGAATGTATCTGGCAACAAAAAATTTCTCTAATCATAAATATATTCACTCCAGTGTTGGATGAATTTCCTCCAACATCAAATTAACCAAGTGTTAAGCAAGAAAAACCATGAGACTTCAAGTGACTCAAATGCATATAATAGCTGCATCCATGTATATTTCCATCATCATAAAGTAACAAAGGATGATTTTGCAAATGTGAATAAGGGTGTGCTCCAACCATGTCATCATAAAAATTAAATCTAGGAGTTCCATACTCCTCATGTGGCACCATAAAAAAGAACCCTTTCACCCATACTTCATTGAGACTAATGCTGCACAACATGGAATTGTAGGATGTAGGAGAATGAAATAACTCTCCCAAATGATCCAAAAGTGAAGAGTTTTCATCATGGGAAAGATCCATATGGGTAGTATCATGCAGCTCCTTCAAAAGTGTGAAACCTTTGTCATATATTGGTTCCAATGTAGAGGAATCATGCTCTTCTTTAAAAATTGCATAACCTTCATCAAGAAACAATTCAAGCTCCTCTTCCACCACGTCAAGTGTTTGGATGTATTCAAGTTCATATTCAAACACATCAAGAAAATTCAAATTTCCACATTTCTCATGATCCGCCATGTCATGAGAATCCTCCAAACAATCTACCATTTGACGATCTGAAACATAGGAGGAAAAACAAGTTTCTTGCAACTTTTCAAGAATTTGCTCATTTTTAATTGTGAGATTATGAATACCTTGATTATTCTTCAATTAAGATTCATGTAACCATTCACTAAGCTCAATGAAATTTTTTCTATCAAAAATCAAAGACATGAAATTACCTTTGATGTTGCACATTGCTCTTTGAATCTTGTCCATGTCTTCAAGGAGGGATGGCTCCTCCAAAGAAGTAGCTCTCCAACAAGAATTTGATACCAATGCTTTAGTGTCATGGAGTATGATAAGGGCATCTTGGATCTTATTTTCATTCATATTTAAGGACCCTTCAATAAAATGAGGCTCTTGCAAATGAACCTCCTCATCTTCTTCCTTCTTACATGGACCAACTTCATGAAGCTCAAGTGGTGATGGGGAAGTTGATCTTTTTTCTTCTTCAAATGCTACAGGGTATTAATTTTCATTTTTAATGGAAGTATGGCTTGCAGAAACACTTTAAAAAGTATAGATTTGTGAGCACCCATCAATAGTTACCCTTGCATAGTTCAAGCATCCATCAGTAAATGCTCTTTGTTTCATTTCCAAAGTAGAATGTGTCTTGAAATTATCTTCAGTATTTTCAATAGAAACTTCTTCATACTCATGTTATGTCTCTTCATATTTTTCATAGTCACTTGGGAGTTAATATTTATCATCTTCATGTTCTACTTCTTCTACTTCACCTATTTCAGAACTAGGTAGTTCATGGGTCTCCTCCTTTTGCTCCTTCAAGCAAGATGATGCATTTTCCCCCTTGGTTTTCTTAAAATCAATATATTTTTTCCAAATTTTGATAGTGAATAATTTGAATCCTTTAATAATATTCTTGTTCATGTCTTCAAATATAGGTTCCATAATTTTCATAAGCTCCTCACCATCATATGTCATTCCCTTTTCATCCCTAGTCATAGTTTCCTCTTCAACAAAAGCACTTTTGGGTTTCAATATATAATGGTGGTCCCTAAATTATTGTCCTCATAAATATCAGACCAAATCAGGTGCCAATATCATGCTTTGATACCACTATAATGTCCCTTTTTGAAATTTTATTAAATGACCAATTTTTTCACCTTTTCCCCAATTTCAACCTTAACTAGTTTTGATGTCTAGACCTCCAGATTGAACCAAATGCTCCCAAATTTTCCCAGAAGGTAAATGACTGCTATTAGAACCTAATTTTTTTTTAACAGATGATATGTGGCGGTGCTAGAAAACCGTGCTTTATCAACTTGAAATGGAGGAAATGATCTGTGACGATTTTGGAATTCTGCGTGTTATCAACTATAAATAGATATGGACCCCAGGTATATTCGGATTCCTAAATGTTCATGGGAGTCACTTGGCCAGAAAGGATATCAGACGAATTGCGTATTGGGGTAGTATCCCTCACTCCATGGTGCAGGTAAAACTGCTATCTGCTTGGACACAAACAACAACTCTTTGGTTTTCCTCACGGATGGGAATCTAGTCAATTTGGTGGGGGTCATTTCCCTTTTCGCTTGATAGGTCCTCTCAATGGAGAGCTACTTTGGAGTTCCTGTGGTACTCCTCACAATGAGTTTTAGGGTTATGCCCAAGTACTTCCCACAATTAAGCAGATAGGGTTTATTCCCTGATCTAAATGAATAATACTGCTACAAGAAGAAGAAGAACTGTAAGGAACACAACGCCAGGAAGAAATATAAAAAAAAAAAGTTCCATAAATTCCACCCATCGAGCCAAGAAAGTGCTTTGATACCATATGCGGAGAACCTCCTGCAATAAACAATGAGAATGCACGATATAACAGAAATTATGGATCATAGAAGAGATTTTATTAATCGTAGGCCACTTCAAGGGGGAAACCTCCTTTGAGAAATATCAATAAAAAATAACTCTTCGATGCTTTCATTAGCTTCAACACATACTTATATACTAATTCTAATCTACACAACTATTACTCCCCATGAATCTGGGATAATGCAACATATTAACTAGACGACTTAACAACTATTACTTACTCCCCATGAATGTGGGATAATACAACATAATAATGGGATGACTTACAAAGAATATGAATCCAACAAAATATACTAACAAAATAAAGAGGGGGGTTGACACAGGTTCTTAACAAGCTCCCAAATCACAATTTCGACCCTTGGGGAAAAGGCACCAAATCTTCTCCCAATGCATTAAAAATGAGTAAAATGGATTCCAATGCTTAAGTACTGAACATTAGAATTTAAATACACTTTAAGGACATTCCATTCATCATACATATATCATATATACATTCCTCCATTTGAAATAATCAGCATTATCATAGCATACATCAATGTACTGTGGAAATGGTAATTGTTTGCTCATTAATAATCACTTTTCCTTACAACCATTTGATATTTCGAACTGATAATTTTTGAGAATTAATAAAATATCATATTTAGCTTATTAAAATTATTAATGAACAATGAAAATATCTCCCAATATGAGATCATTAGCATTACAATGGTGGACAACAAGATAGTGGGGAAATGACACTGTTTCTTCATTGTTAAACATTTTTACATGAAATATTTTGGCATTTCAACTTGAGAGTATTCTGAAATTTAAATATAGAGGATTTACATCATAAAATAAAATAATGTATCATTATAATCTTCCCCAAATAAATCAATATCTCACCCAAAGTGCAATCCCTCCATGAGCACGGATATGCCATAAAAATTGGAAATGGTTGAGAGAAAGTGATGAACTAGAAGAAACCAAAAGATTCCCTATATATTAAACCTGCAAATAAGTCTCCATTAAAGCTCCATGAAATACCTAAGTGGCCTCTCCAAACACCAAATTTGATGAGAATATTTCACCCTCGAATTTGGCTAAGGCAAGAAAATTAGTCATCCACTAGCCCTCACAATTCACAAATGAAAATTTCTCAAATGATAAAAATATATTCACTTGGTTGATTATTATATTTTATAAACATAATTATCTTTCCAACGTTCCCAATCCATCCATAAACTCAAGCCAATTCGAATTTGGGTGTGTGCTCATGATTTTCCATGTGTCCTCCCTTTCTTAGCCTTCCATCTTCCCCCAATTTGAGTTGGAGCCCATTGAGCTTCCCAAATCACATGAGATCCCACTTGGATTCTCTATTTTGACCTGACATGTTAGATATTTCATCTTTCATCCTTCATATCTAATTTTTGTCATAGGTGTCATAACATCTTCATCATTGTTGTCATAGAGCTAGGGAATCTAGTCCAAGTGTCTCACTAACTCCAAAATGACTCTTCCTCTCCCATGTAAGTTAAATTTCTTCCCAAATTAGACCTATGATGCATATGTCCAAGTGTATTGTTCTTCTAACTCATCCAATACCCTTTAGGCTTCCCATGGATTTGAAATTGCAATAGGAGGATGCCATGTGGCATGTAAATTATAGCTTGTGTGGGCCGATAGTGTCCATGTGTCTCCATTACCCATTGCCACTTAAATTTTCTCTTGTAATTATTTATTTATCTACTTTATTAAATATTTATTCCATTCTAATTTTCAAACATCATTCATTATCCCCGTTATTCCAAATCCCAAAGCTTCCACCCCCAACCTAGGAAACTAGTAATTTTCCTTGTGGCAATTATTTGGCCCTTAGCATCAATTTGAAAAAATCTAATGAATATGGAAAATGTGATTAAGAAATTGTGACCCAATTCAAAATTTGAGACATGAAAAATCCTCCCTTCCCAATATTTCTTGTCCTCGAGCAATTTCAAACATGGGTGTTGAAGAACTTGCTTTCTGTATGATTCTTTGAAGTTGCCACCGAGTTTCCCAACTTTGAGTCTTTGAGATTCCATGAAAAATTGAGAAAGGAACCACCATGCTTGATGCTGCACTACTTTGATTAAAATCACTTTATTAAGTGGGGAATCCATCTCCCATACTACTTGTTTCCCCCAAAAAATTGAAATCAATGGGACTAAAAAAATATCCCAGGGTCGCATTGCTTGTATTGCACTCCAACAATTAAGAGTGCTCTCCAACCGATACCATGAGGAAATAGAATTCTAGGATCCCATTTTATTGTATTCATTCTTTCAAACATCATGAGTACATAATATATATCATCAAAGTACATAAAAACATAATAAATATGTACATCAAGGAGGTGCCTCATCAAAAAATCCTGAAAGTGCTTATACCTCCAAGTAAGTAGACCACCACTTTCCAAGTGCATACAAGCTTCAAGTGACCATCAAATCTACTCCAATGACATAGGTGAGGATCCCATGTCCTATAATGATGCTCCCAAATAATTTAATATGCATCAAAATAATAATCAGCCATGTGTTATTTCATCCAAGAAGTGAATGAAGAACCTCCACCAGGATATGAACCAAATAAGGAGAAATAAAACATGAAGCCTTCAAGTGGCTCAAAGAAGTCTCATCAATACATCCACGAATGAGAGAATCATAAAGATATAACAAAGTATGTGTCTGGCAACAAAAATTTTCTCCAATCATAAATCTATTCACCCCAGTGTTGGATGAAGTTCCTCCAACATCAAATGAACCAAGTGTTGAGAAAGAAAAAGCACGACTCTTCAAGTGACTCAAATGCATATCATTGGTGCATCCATGTAGATGTGCATAATCATAAAGTAAAAAAGGATGCTGCTACAAATGTGAATAAGAGTGTGCTCCAACTATTTCATCATTAAAATTAAATCTAGGAGTTCCATACCCCTCACGTGGCACCATAAAAAAGAACCTTTTCACCCATACTTCATTGAGACTAATGCTGGAAAACCTGGAATTGTAGTAGGAGAATGAACTAACTCACCCAAATGATAAAAAATTGCAGAAGTTTCATCATGGGAAGGATCCATATGGTTAGTATCATGCAGCTCCTTTAAAATTGTGAAACCTTTGTCATATATTGGTTACAATGTGGATGAATCATGCTCTTCTTTAAAAATTGCATAACCTTCATCAAGAGACAATTCAAGTTCCTCTTACACCACATCAAGTGTTTGGATATTTTCAAGTTCATATTCAAACACATAAATCACATTCAAATTTCCACATTTCTCATGATCCACGATGTCATTAGAATCCTCCAAACAATATACAATTTGACAATGTGAAACACAGGATGAAAAACAAGTGTCTTGCAACTTTTCAAGAAGTTGCTCATTTTGAATTGTGAGCTTATGAATAACTTCATTATTCTTCAAGTAGGATTCATGTAACCATTCACTAAGCTCAACGGAAAATTTTCTATAAAAAATCAAAGATATGAAATTACCTTTGATTATGCACATTGCTCTTTGAATCTTCACAATGTCTTCTAGGAAGGATGGCTCCTCCAAGGAAGTAGCTCTCCGACAAGAATTTGATACCAATGCTTGAGTGTCATGGAGTATGCTAAGGGACTATTGGATCTTATTTTCATTCATATTTAAGGAACCTTCAATAAAATGAGGCTCTTTCAAATGAACCTCCTCATCTTCTTCCTTCTTGCATGGACCAACTTCATGAAGCTCAAGTGGTGATGGGGAAGTTGATCTTGTTTCTTATTCAACTGCTACAAGGTCTTGATTTTCATGTTTAATGGAAGTTTGGATTACAGAAACACTTTTAAAAGTGATCTCTATGTCACTAAAATAGAGTTGTGAGCACCCATCAGTAGGTACCCCTTCATAGTTCAAGCATCCATTAGTAAATGCTCTTTGTTTCATTTCCAAGGTAGAAAATGTCTTGAAGTTATCTTCAATATTTTCAATAGAAGATTATTCATACTGATGTGATGCCTCTTCTTATTTTTTAGTTTCACTTGGAAGTGAATTTCGATCCTCTTCATGTACTACTTCTTCTACTTCACCTATTTCAGAACTAGGTGGTTCATGGGTCTCCTCCTTTTGCTCCTTCAAGCAAGCTGATGCATTTTTCCCATTGGTTTTCTTAAAATCAATATATTTTTTTCCAAATTTGGATATCCAACAATTCGACTATTTTCATATTATTCTTGTTCATTTCTTCAAATATAGTTCCCATAATTTTTATAAGCTTCTCACCATCATATGACGTTCCCTTTTCATCCCTAGTCATAGTTTCCTCTTCGACAAAAGCACTTTTGGTTTCAACATATAATGGTGGTCCCTAAATTATTGTCCTTGTAAATATCATACCACATCAGGTGCCAATATCATGCTCTAATACCACTGTAATGTCCCTTTTTGAAATTTTATTAAATGACCATTTTTTTCAACTTTTCCCCAATTCCAACCTTAACTAGTTTTGATGTCTAGACCTCTAGATTGACCCAAATGCTCCTAAATTTTCTAAGAATGTAAATGAATAATATTAGAAATTAAATATGATGTTCAGGGATGTTTTATTACGCCACAATTACTCCTGAAATTTTTTTAATGTTTTGTTCAAAGTAGCAGTCTTTACTAGCAAATTGGGGCTCCAGTTCCCCCTAGGTAATTGACGGAAATGGCTTCTCAAATGGTCCCAAAGTCACTCAAATTTATGAAAAAAGGAAGGGGATGTGTAAGGTAAATTTTTAAAGTCTCATATGCATCATGGTTCAAATTATACAGGCTTTTATGACACTTTCCAAAACAACTCTCAAATCGCAATTTCGACCCTTGGGGAAAAGGCACCAAATGTTCTCCCAATGCAATAAAAATGAGTAAAATGGATTCCAATGCTTAATTAATGAACATGATACTTTAAATACACATTAATTACATTTAATTCATCATACATTTATCATATATACATTCCTCCATTCTAAATAATCAACATTATCATAGCATACATTAATGTAGTGGGGAAATGGTCATTGTTTGCTCATTAATAATCACTTTTCCTTACAACCATTTGATATTTAGAACTGAGAATTTCTGAGAATGAATAAAATATAATATTTATATTATTTAAATTATTAATTTACAGTTAAAATCTCTCCCAATTATAAATCATTAGCATTACAATGGTGCACAACAAGATAGTGGGGAAATGACACTATTTATTCATTGTTTAACATTTTTACATGAAATATTTTGGAATTTATACTTGAGAGTCTTATGAACTTAAAATAAATATCATTTACACTATAAAATAAAATAATGGATCATTATAAGCTTCCCCAAAGAGATCAATAGCTCACCCAAAGTGCAATCCCTCCACGAGCAAGAATATGCCATAAAAGCTGTAAATGGTTGAGAGAAAGTGTTGAAATAGAAGAATAAAAAATATTCCCTATAGCTTAAACCTAAAAATAAGGCTCCATTAAATATCCATGAAATACTTTAGTTTCCTCTCCAAACACCAACTTGGATGGGAATATTTCACCCTCGACATTTGCTAAGGCAAAAAAACTAGTCATCCACTAGCTCTCACAATTCACAAATGACAATTTCTCAAATGATAAAAATATATTATATTGGATGATTCCTATATTTTATAACATAATTATCCTTCTAGGTTTCCCAATCCATCCACAAACTCAAGCCAATTCGAATTTGGGTGTGTGTTCATGATTTGCCATGTGTCCTCCTTTTCCTAGCCTCCCATTTCCCCCCAATTTGAGTTGGAGCCCATTGGGATTCCCCAAATCACATGAGAGCCAAATTGGATGATATATTTAAACCTCACATTTCATATATGTCATCTTTTATCCTTCATATCTTATTTGTGTCATAGGTTTCATAGCATCTTCATCATTGTTGTCATAGAGCTAGGGAATTTAGTCCATGTGTCTCACTAACTTGAAAATGTCTCTTCCTCTCCCATGTAAGTTACATTTCTACCCAAATTAGACCTATTATGCATATTTCCAAGTGTATTGTCCTTATAACTCATCCTATAACCTTTATGCTTCCCATGGATTCAAAATTGCAAGAGGAGGATGCCATATGGCACATAAATTCTAGCTTGTGTGGGCCCATAGTCTCCATGAGTCTCCATGATCCATTGCCACTTAAATTTTCTCTTTTATTTATTTATATATATAATTCATTAAATATTTATGCCATTCTAATGTTCAAACATCATTCATTATCCCCCTTATTCCAAATCCCCAAAGCTTCCACCCCCAACCTAGGAAACTAGTAATTTTACTCTGCGGCAATTATTTGACCCTTAGCATCAATTTGGAAAACTCTAATGAATATGGAAAATGTGATTAGGCCATTGTGACCGCATGCAAAATTTGGGACATGAAAAATCCTCCCTTCCTAGTATTGCTTGTCCTCAAGCAATTTCAAACATGGGTGTTGAAGAACCTGCTTTCTGTATGATTCTTTGACGTTGCCACTGAGTTTCTTAACGTTGAGTCTTTGAGAATCCATGAATATTTGAGAGAGGAACCACCATGCTTGCTATTTCACTACTCTAATTAAAATCACTTTATTAGGTGGGAAATCCATCTCCCATACTACTTGTTTCCCAAAAAATTGAAATAAATGGGACTAAAAAAATATCCCAGGGTCCCATTGCTTCTATTGCACTCCAACAATTAAGAGTGCTCTCCAACCCATACCATGAGGAAAGAGAATTCTGGATCCCATTTTATTGTACGCATTCTTCCAAAAATCATGAATACATAATATATATCATCAAAGTACATAACAATATAATAAATATGTACATCAAGGAGGTTCCTCGTCAAAAAATCCTGAAAGTACTTATACCTCCAAGTAAGTAGACCATCATTTTCCAAGTGCATACAAGATTCAAGTGACCAATAAAATATACTCCAATGACATAGCTGAGGATCCCATGTCCTATAATTCTGCTACCAAAAAATGTAATATGCATCAAAATAATAATCAGCCATGTGTTCTTTCATCCAAGAAGTGAATGAAGAACCTCTACCAAAATATGAAGCAAATAAGGAGAAAATAAAACATGAATACTTCAAGTGGCTCACATAAGTATTATCAATACATCCATGAATGAGAGAATCATAAAGATATA
>LPNX010471886.1:0-24051 GCA_001517045.1 Pseudotsuga menziesii | reverse complement strand
ACACATCAAGCACATTAAAATTTCCACATTTATCATGATCCACCATATCATGAGAATCCTCCAAACAATCTACCATTTGACAATATGAAACATAGGAGGAAAAACATGCGTCTTGCAACTTTTCAAGAAGTTGCTCACTTTGAATTGTGAGCTTATGAATAACTTCATTATTATTCAAGTAGGATTCATGTAACCATTTACTAAGCTCAATTACATTTTATCAAAAATCAAAGGCATGAAATTACCTTTGATGTTGCAAATTTCTCTTTGAATCTTCTCCATGTCTTCAAGAAAGGATGGCTCCTCCAAGGAAGTAGCTCTCCAACAAGAATTTCATACCAATGCTTGAGTGTCATGGAGTATGCTAAGGGATTCTTGGATATTATTTTAATTCATCTTTAAGGACCCATCAAGAAAATGAGGCTCTTGCAAATGAACCTTCTCATCTTCTTCCTTCTTCCTTGGACCAACTTCATGAAGCTCAAGTGGTGATGGGGAAGTTGATGTTTTTTCTTCTTCAGCTACTACAAGGTATTAATTTTCATGTTTAATGGAAGTTTGTCTTACAGAAAAAATTTCAAAAGTGATCTCTATGTCACCAACATAGATTTATGAGAACAAGTTAGTAGGTACCCCTTCATAGTTCAAGCATCCATTAGTAAATGGTCTTTGTTTCATTTCCAAGGTAGAATGTGTCTCGAAATTATATTCAGTATTTTCAATAGAAATTTCTTTAGACTCATGTGATATCTCTTCATATTTTTCAGATTCACTTGAGAGTGAATTTCGATCCTCTTCATGTACTATTACTTCTACTTCACCTATTTCAGAACTAGGTGGTCCATGGGTCTCCTCCTTTTGCTCCTTTAAGCAAGCTGATGCATTTTTCCCCTTGGTTTTCTTAAAATCAATATATTTTTCCAAATTTGGATAGCCAAGAATTAGAATCCTTTCATAATATTATTTTTCATGTCTTCAAATATAGGTTCCATAATTTTTATAAGCTCATCGCCATCATATGAGGTTCCCTTTTCATCCCTAGTCATAGTTTCCTCTTCAACAAAAGAACTTTTGGGTTTAAATATATAATTGTGGTCCCTAAATTATTGTACTCATAAATATCAGACCATATAAAGTGCCAATATCATGCTCTGACACCACTGTAATGTCTCTTTTTGAAATTTTATTAAATGACCATTTTTTCACCTTTTCCCCAATTTCAACCTTAAGTAGTTTTGATGTCTAGACCTCCAGATTGACCCAAATGATCCTAAATTTTCTCAGAAAGTAAACGAATGATATTAGAAATTAAATATTATGTTAATTATTTTTTATGACCCCCAAATTACTCCTACAAATGTTTTAATGTTCTGTTCAAAGTTGGAGTCTTTACTAGCAAATTGGGGCTCCAATTCCCCTGGGTAATTGTCGGAAATGGATTCTCAAATGGTCCGAAAGTCACTCAAATTTATTAAAAGTGGTAGGGGATGTGTAAGGGAAATTTTTAAATTTTCATATGCATCATGGTTCATTTTATTTAGGATTTTATGAATCTTTCCAAAACAGCTCCCAAATCACAATTTCGACCCTTGGGGAAAAGGCACCAAATCTTCTCCCAATGCAATAAAAATGAGTAAAATGGATTTCAATGCTTAAGTAAATAAAATGAGACTTGAAATACACATAAATTAAAGTCCATTCCTTGTACACTTATCAGATATACATTCCTCCATTTGAAATAATCAGCATTATCATAGCATACATCAATGTAGTGGGGAAATGGTCATTGTTTGCTCATTAATAATCACTTTTCCTTACAACCATTTGATATTTAGACCTTAGAATTTTTGAGAATGAATAAAATATAATATTTATATTATTACAATCAGTAATGGACAATTAAAATCTATCCCAATTCGAAAGCATTAGCATTACAATAGTGCACAAGAAGATAATGGAGAAATGGCACTATTTCTTCATTGTTTAACATTTTTACATAAAATATTTTGGAATCTCGACCTGATATTATTTTGAAATTGAAATACAGAGGAATTACATCAGAAAATAAAATAATAGAGCATTAGAAGCTTCCCCAAATAGATCAATATCTCACCTAAAGCGTAATCCCTCCATGAGCAAGGATATGCCATAAAAACTGGAAATGGTTGAGAGAAAGTGTTGCAATAGAAGAATATACAAGATTCACTGTAGATTACACCTGAAAATAAGAATTCATTAAATCTCATTGAAATACCTGAGTGGCCTCTCCAAATACCAACTTGGATGGGAATCTTTCACCCTCAAAATTGGCTAAGGCAAGAAAACTAGTCATCCACTAGCTCTCACAATTCACAATGGACAATTTATCAAATGGTAAAAAGCTATTCTCTTGATTTATTCTTGTGTTTTATAAAAATAATTAGTATTATAAGGTTCTAAATCCATCCACAAACTCAAGCCAATTCGAATTTGGTTGTGTGCTCATGATTTTCCTTGTGTCCTCCCTTTCCTAGCCTTCCATCTTACCCCAATTTGAGTTGGAGCCCATTGAGCTTCCCCAAATCACATGAGAGACAAATTGGATGCTCAATTTCGACCTGACATGTTAGATATGTCATATTTCAGCCTTCATATCTGATTTTTTTCATATTTTTCATAGCATCTTCATCATTGTTGTCATAGAGCTAGGGAATGTAGTCCAAGTGTCTCACTAACTCCAAAATGACTCTTCCTCTCTCATGTAAGTTACATTTGTTCCAAAATTAAACATATGATGCATATGGCCAAGTGTATTATCCTTATAACTCATCCAATAACCTTTAGGATTCCCATGGATTCGAAATTGCAAGAGGAGGATTCCATGTGACACATAAATTCTAGCTTGTGTGAGCCCATAGTTTGCATGTGTCTCCATGCTCCATTGCCACTTAAATTTTCTCTTGTATTTATTTATTTAGATCCTTTATTAAATATTTATGTAATTCTACTTTTAAAACATAATTCATTATCCCCCTTATTCAAAATCCCAAAGCTTCCACCCCCAACCTAGGAAACTAGTAATTTTCCTCCTAGTCAATTATTTGACCCTTAGCATCAATTTGACAAACTCTAATGGATATTGAAAATGTGATTAGGCCATTGTGACCCAATGAAAAATTTGGGAAATGGAATTTCTCTAGTTTGGGAATAATAATATGGACAATTACCACTTAGTTAAATGGAATATTCTAGCGAGACCCAAAAAGGAAGGTGGTCAAGAATTTAAAATATCATTTGGTTTGGTAAATATCTTTCAACAAAGAGTCTTTGGAGATACTTGTTTGAAAATGGTTTGTGGGATCGAGTTATCAATGAAAAATACTTTAAAGTAGAATTAGTTGTTGGTTGGATTCAATATTCTTCTAAGGCTAGTTCTAGGATCTCAAACTCTTGGAATGTTTTGAGTTTGTCATTTTCTGTGATCGGGAATTGGTTTTCCTATAAAATACGCAATTGAACCATTTTTCTTATCAGAGAATATCCTTGGGTGGTTAATGTTGTGTATTTTAAGTTATAGGTCCCTTTGATAGTTTCTGTCAGGTATAAGGGATATTACACTCTTCATCAAATCTGGAAGCTAAGGGATGAGTTTGTTGGATGTTCTAAATGGATTCAAGCTTCAGAGTTACTGTTTAAATATTACCAAGCTGTCAAATGGAACCATTATTTAAAAATGTTATATACTTGTGGTGTTTTCTTTTCCAATGATGAGGATCAATGAGTATGAAGGAAAGCAAGATCACTCAAAAAGATCCATTTGGTTACGAGAAATGGGGCTTACAACAATAAACTCGTTGCTTTGTTCTTTAGTGTTTAACGAGCATGACAAAGACACAAAGTACACTCGGAATCTTTTTCATGTTTGGGTCCAGAGCACGAAAAAGAGAAAACTAAGCTCAAACCGGGTGTTCCTTTTCCGTAAATTTAGTCCCTCAGGTCCGGAAAAGTGATAAACCTATACCTGAGAATACTCTTCTCAATTCAAAAGAAAAGAGAGTGATCCTTTCTCGTATTATTCCGCATGGTCCGAGAAAGAGATAACCTACCACCAATGCGGATGCCCGTTCACATATTCTTAACGAGCTTGAACGGACGAGATAACTCGGCAGTCAAGTCTGTTTTGAAGGAGTCAGACCTGGGCCTAAAGAAACTCCATAAGGGCGGGGAGTCATATAAAGGGATAGCTTGTAAAAATAGATTTAGAAGAAGCTCTATTTGGCGTGAAAAATAGCTAAGAGGACACCCCTGAACCTGAAACAGTGGCGGCATGAGCACCAAAGGATGACAAAGGCATATAAAGATGATACTCATGAAACAGGGGCCCTAGCCACGAAAGAACAATGGTAGAGACAAGGGACTAATGGTTTAGAATACCATAGTCTGTGGTAAAGTGTTAAATACTAAGGTTAATATGGAATGATAAGATGGCAACATATGTTGGAAATAGCCAAACCACCCAATTGGAGCAACAACACTCTGTAAAAGTTGATAAACTTGTTCCAAGGTACAAAAGTATGGTATTAGTTGATTGACATTTCAAACTATAGGAAAGAGACCCACTTTATGAAATATTATTTCTATAAATAGAATGAAAATTAAAACAATTCTTACCATTTGAACTTTTTGAACCATAAAGAGAAAGATTAACCTCTACCTTTGATCAATTACTGTGGAGAATTGGACCGTCGGAATCGAAATCCATCAGCTTCAGGTAATTCTACACCCTAAGCTTGTCAATTTGATCCAAACAAATATTAGTTTTAATGGTGAATTCAATATTTAATAGCACCAAAAAATATCACAGTGCGCATACATGGGTTTCTAAGCATGAAAGTCACGAATACGCATTTCATTCACGGGTTGTCTAACTAGACAGCCGCGAATGATCCGCGACCTGCCTAAGTAGACAGTTGCGAATGCTGCGCAATGGGCCAAAGCTTTAAAAATATGCAAATTTTTTAAATTTTGGTTGTGAAATACTGAATTAAAATGCTTATATTTTCCAGGTAAAAATGGTGTTGGAGTGGAGGGAAAGGGAACACGAAACGATGGATCATACGGCGCTCCAAAGCGTGCCCATATTGCAAGCATTGAGAACTAGTGGGTTGTTGAAATTCTTTTGTACATCGCCCATGCGGGCCAATGTCCGCATACTTGAGCTCATGGTCAATTTTTGGGATCATGACATGGGGATGTTCAATCTTCAAGGTGAGACCTTAGAGCTTACCGTGGAAGACATCTATTTCATTACCGGGTTGTCACGACGGGGAGCACCGGTGAATTTGGAGGGCATTGGAAGGGGCGGTGATCCCTTAAGTCTCCAAAACTATGTAGACATATTCTGTGTACCGGGCACTCAAAAGAAGGGAAGCAGCGTTCTAATTGCAGACATCCAGGATTTCACTCTCCAGGTATTGGCTAGTACCATTGTGAGACTTGCAGGATCATCAGGGTTACATATGGCCACCAGAAATCAAATGAGGGTGGCGGTTGATTGCTTTAGTGGTGCTCTCTATGATTGGTGCTTGGGAGTTGCCCCCATTATGAAGAGGCAACTATCTGACTGTAAGAGGGGAAGACGCAAGAATTTTGGCTATGCAAGCATACTAGTAGCATTCTTCTTCTTCAAGAGTACCAGCCATGAGCCATGCTATACCACTACAGGTCAGATCTCCGCGTTAGCCAAGGCTGAGCCAGTGGGGAGACATCTTCCTCCGTCACGGAGGAGGAGACATAGTACACAGCGTATATGATGCTGACTTTTATACTTGGTGGGAACGACAGCTGCCGGCGCTGGAGCAGTTTCCATACACCGGGTTGGACTTCCGAGGTGACCCCGAACTTGTCCTCCCTCCAGGAGGAGCATGGGGAGAGATGGGTAAGTAATTTTTAATTTTTTATCATTATCAAATTTTTATGAATTTTTCAAATGATCGATATATACATATGTACAAGTCTTGATCCTATTTATGTGTCAAAATGTAGATGTTGGACCAGTCCGCCTTGAAGGGCACCCTCGTATGTTCGTACGTCCTGTCGTGGGAGAGGATCAGGGATTGATCAGAGTACTTGAGGGGAAACTGGCCAGGTTAACCCAACGAGTACCAACTATACGGATAGAGCATATCCCTGCAGCCATGCAGGAGTTTGTAGTTGGGGTTCCACCGGTTTGGCTACGCCTTTTCAGACAAGTAGCTAGAGTAGTGCTTGTATACAGAGATGTGGTGGAGGCTGCCGAAGCCGAGGAGGCTGAGGAAGCCAGGGTGCATAGAGATCATGGGGACCAAGGTGGTCCTAGTGGCCAGGGCAGTCCAGCTTAGACCTAGGGAATTTTGATGGATTATGATCCACATTTTTGTATATCTTGTGTATGACGGGATCTACGGATCAGACTCGACCTATCTACAGACAGATATTTTACATATATATATATATTGATGTTTGGTTGTCGGCTTATTTACAAGTGTTTTTTATATGTATATTTTTATAAAATGTGTGTGAGATGCCAATCCAAAATATAATTAGCATATACATCAGTCAATGAATTTTGGTTACGTGGAATATGATTGAAAGTAATAACTTCAAAATGTCTTTCCAATAAACGAATTTGCATGAATTGATGTAACAAGGTAGGATTTCGTACCTGATAAGCTCGATTGAGCTGGGAAACTACCAACTGAGAATCCAAATGGACCTCAAGCTGGGTGATGCCACGTGACAAAGCATCCCATAGGAGCTCAATTACATCCCTATACTCAGCAACATTATTAGAAGCAGGACCTAGACAAGCGCCACCCGCGGCAACAAGCTGTCCTGAGGGAGAATAGATAACCCATGCTGCCGAAGCCAGGTTACAAGTGTGACGGCTGGTGCCATCAGAAAAACCTACATACATTTTGGAAGACATCTGCAACAACCAGAAGATAATATAAAAAACCAAACTGACAACCTAATGTACATAAAAAATACATACACTAAAAATACAAGAAAAAGTGCTAAGCCTAAGCATAGTACTTCTTCAGGTAGAGCCCATTTCTAGGCTCAGGTATCTTATTCCCATCATAATCAACTAATTCATATGCGCCTTTACTTAATACCTTCGACATGACATAGGGTCCTAACCACATAGCCTTGAATTTTCCTGCCCCCAGAGGTTCTTTATCTTGGTCCCAAAGCAAGACAAGTTCCCCTTGAGAGAAAACCCTAGGTTTGACCGTTTTATCATATTGAGATTTAACCCTATTTTTATGATCCCGATTCGCAGTCAACGCATCTCTACGTTGTTCATCAAGGTGTTCTAAGTGTACCAAACGTTCCTCAAGCTCAGTCGTATTAGGTAACACATGAATGGCTATCTTCAAGGATGGGATTTCACATTCAATCGGAGTAACTGCTTCCACCCCGTGAACGAGTTGGAAAGGGGAATAACCCGTGGTAGTATTGACATTAGTTCGGTAAGCCAAAAGAGCAGGATATAACATGATGTGCCAATTAGAACGGGCTGCATCAATTGTCCGTTTAAGGATAGTTTTTAAAGTCTTGTTGACAGCCTCAACCTGACCATTTGCTTTTGGATAGTAAGGAAAAGAATGTTCTTGTCTAAATCTGAGCATAGTAGCCAGTTCCGTCATCATGTTATTTTGAAAATGACTGCCATGGTCAGTGACAATCACTTTGGGAATACCAAACCTTGTAATAATTTGATTGAAAACAAAGAAAGCTACTGTTTCCCCATTGTCTTTGAAAGTAGGCATTGCCTCTACCCATTTCGTAAAATAGTCAACAGTGACAATGATGTATTTATGCCCCCCAGCCGAAACTGGGTTGCATGTCATGTAATCGATCCCCCATTTCATGAAGGGGCCTACCGAGACAACAGGAAATAACGGAGCATGATGTGACCGCATCTTCCTGGTGTAAAGCTGACACAGATGATAGTGCTTCACGGCTTCCACACAATCTTTAAAGATCATGGGCAAGAAATAACCAACACGCAATATCTTCTGGGCCGTTGCTAACCCAGATAAATGACCCCCACATGCTCTGCGATGGGAATCATTTAGGACAATCTCCACTTCCTCATGAGTAAGGCAGCGACACAAGACGGAATCTACCCCTCGTCGATATAATGTATCTCCTATAATGAGGTAGTTCTTGGCATGAAGGCGTAACTTACGTCGTTCCTCCCTAGAGTAAGCGGCAGGATACTTCAAAGTCTGGAGATATATAAGAATATCCCCGTACCAAGGATCAGAGGTGGATATTAGGAAGATGTGCTCATCTGGGAATGAGTCATCCTCAACCGCTACATTTTCTTCAGTGGGAAATTCTACTATAAGCTCAGCAAAAACTAAGGACTTCTTAGACTTAGCGGATTGGAAAACCAACTCAAACTCTTGGAGAATGACTATCCATTTGTTAAATTTTCTCCCAACAATCTGTCGGGATAAAACATATTGGAACGGATTCACATTCGCCAGTACTGTTGTGGTCCTCAGTAAAATGTAGTGGCGCAACCTCTGTACAGCATAAATAGCTGCTAAGGCTAACTTCTCGACGTGGGAGTATCTAAGCTCAGGTCCGACCAAAGCACAACTAAGATAATAAATGACATGCTCAATGAGCTTATCGTCCTCCTGGACTAGTACTACCCCAATGGTCGACTCTGAAGCGGCCAGATATAATATAAAATCCCTAGAATAATCTGGTGGACGTAATAAAGGAGCCGACATCAAAGCTTTTTTCAATGCCTCGAACGCAAGTTGTGCGGTTTCATCCCATACAAAAGGAGTGTCTTGTTTAAGCAAGTGCATGAAACCTTTAGTGATCTTGGCATAATTAATGATAAAACATCGAAGAAAGTTAGACTTTCCTTGCAGGCTTTGAATTTGCCTGAGAGAACGAGGAGGAGGAAGTTTTACAATGGCCTCAACTTTCAATGGATCCACCTGGACGCCTCTACTAGAGACAATGAATCGGAGTAATCTTTTTGACTCGACACAGAAAACACACTTGTGGGGATTCAAGTGAATTTTATAGTATCTGCATCTTTCAAAAATCAACCTTAAATGATCTGGATGTTGAACCCTCTTGTGAGAATGTGCGGGAAGATCATCAAGGTATGGTTCGACAATGGATTTTATGTCATGAAAAGCAAAGTTCATAGCCCGTTGAAAGGTAGCCCCAACATTTTTCAATCCAAAGGGCATTTTCTTATACGCAAATGTACCCTAGGTACAAATGAAAACAGTTTTATGTTGGTCTTCCGGTTTGATTTGGATTTGATTATAGCCGGAGAAACCATCCATAATCGAAAACACCTCACTTCCCGCACATCCATCTATGATCTGGTCAATAAATGGTGTGGGGTAGTTGTCCTTAGGACAAGATTTATTGAGGTCTCTAAAGTCTGTACAAACGTGAATATTCCCTTGCTTTTTATCAACAGGAACAGGGTTGGACACCCATTCAGTTAAAGCTATGGGATATATAAAACCAGCTTTCAACAGCTTTTCAACTTCTGCCTTCACAGCCGCCGCTTTACGCGGGTTCACGGGTCTTAATTTCTGTCGAACCGGTTTGGCATTAGGATAGGTTCGGATTTCATGTTGAACAATAGATGGATCAATGCTTGGCATCTCCTCATATGACCAGGAAAAGATATTGCGGAACTCCTTAAAAAGGGTAGTGTAGATAGCAATCTCCTCCGGAGAGCAGTTTGCACCTATATAGATGTTTTCCATGACATCTTGGTTCATAGAGATGTTTATAGGTATAGTGGTGGAAATGTTTGCCATATTCCCCTCGACAAACACTCCTTCCCTAGGCAAAGGGTTAACAGGTATATCAACATCTTCTGACAGTCTCACGTGAAACTCTTGGTTTTCTATTTTGCTTAGATCTGGAAGAAAATAGGATCGATGATGAATATCCTCACAAATCTTATCACGTCCACTCATAGCTTCCAGAATAGCTTCATCGGAAGGTAAAACGGTATCTAAGAAATCTATGGAATGTAAAGAGTTTTCCGCCCATGCGGGAAAATAGACTTCTTCCAGATCATCCAAGACTGTTAGAGGATCTGGAATGGGATCAACAACAGCTTGAGTGATAGCTTGATAAGCCACTTCTACTACTGATAAGGGCACTTCTGGTTCATGGGGAGTTGGGAGGACCCAAGGATCAGTCCTATCGATAACCGTAGTGATGGACCTCCCCACACTATTAGAACCAATGTAATTAACAGAGGCTGGAAGATCAAATGTGCCCATCAGTGATGTGTACATTCTAGCCCCCAAGCTCTGTGCAGTAGGTTTTACCTGATCAACCAATGGTACAGCGGACGCATTAGACTCTAAACGGCCTTTTCAGGTAAAATAAAGTTGATCAATAGTAATCAACTTGCCCTCATGTGTAAAAACCACTACACAAAGAACGGTCAACGCAATAGCGGACATAGCATAAGTCCAAATCCTTCCCAGAAGCAGATTGTAGTCGAAGGGAGCATCAATCACTTCCACTTCAACAGACACTGCTTTGCCTACCAACTTAATCTCGAAAGCTGGTAGGATACCATGCGGATGGAAGGATCTTCCATCAAAAGCAGTAAGTAAAGTGTTTGATGGGACCAACTCTGGGGATCCAAGAGATTTCCAGCAGGTCAAGGACATAACACATGTAGAGGCCCCTTCGTCTACAACTGCCCTTCCAATGGTCTTACCACCATGGACAACATCTATTGATAGGGCTACATGGTAAGGGAGGCAAATTTTGACATTAGACAAATGAAATTTCGCCATGAGGCTCGAAGAGTCCATGCTACCTAAAGCTGCTAAGAGGGCATCCCGCTAAGCTGGACAACTCTATAACACCTCTAAAGCTAACATTGCACAAGGGGTTTGAGCTAAGTCTTCAACCACAGAGTAGTATGAAGCAGCCCTAGCGTTAGGGTTATGCAAATTCTTCTTGAAGACACCTTTCGGTATCTTCGGCATAGTTTCAGCAGGTTTCTCTATCGTGAGAGGGTTCGAAGTTTCAACTACAGCTTTACCCTTCTCAGAAGTCTCAGTCTCATAATTTTTGTTCCTTGTCTGCAACAAAGTCGAAGATCTAACCATGTTGATATAATTAGGGTCAGGGGCATTTTGGGTGCCCCCTGCTACGTTAGAAGCTGAAGCAGAGTTGTGTCCTTGGGGAAAAGGATCCTTCAGGACAGCCGGTTGTTGAGCTTTAAGCATCTTTTGGGCTTGATCCATGAGGGGACAAAGGTGAGTAAGGTGGTCCTCTTGGCACAACTTACAAGGGAACTTAACCTTCTTCTTTTCTTTTTTCCCCCCATCAGCATTGTTCGTGGGCTTTGGCTTGTTTTGTTTTCCCTCTCCCTTCTTACCTTTCTTTTTCTTCCCACCGGGCTACTGATTGCCCTTCTGAGAGGTTTGTACAAAAATATTTGCATTCTGGGGAGAGGGGAAAACCTTTGCTGCCTCCACCGTAGACTGTTTGACAGACAACTGGTCAAGTTGCTTAGTTAAAGACTCTACGGTGGGAGAGTTAACAGACCCAAAAACACCATCGGCATGGGGTCCAGGCTTAGGCTTCTCCGCCTCGTGCGAAGGCCTCGGTGCCTCAGGGATGATCTCATACAAGATCCCATATTGTGAATAAATCAAATCCAACTGCTGGGCCCTGATTATGGCTTCTTCTTCGTTCGTTACTCCTGATGTGGAAACATCCTTATATATGTATGGCAACAGTGATTTAAGGAACCATTCTAATAGAAACTCATGAGGAATGGTGGCTTTGATAAGGCTCTTTCGCCTCCTCCACACTTGGATATGATCTGATATGTGGGTAGCCTTGTTTTGTCTAAAGGTAGGCAACAAGTCCATTCCGAAATTGCATCGAACTGGAAGCTGAAAGTGGCTAAGGAAAGCACTAGCCAAATCCCAGAAACTACTAAAGGCAGCATAAGGCAATTCAATATACCATTTTGCTGCCGTACCTGTCAAGGTCCTCTGGAGTAGACTCAATCTAATTGAATCCTCATTCAACGAATTGGAAGAACACCATAAGTGAAAAGTGGTGGCATGTGCCCTAGGATCTTCACCAGTTTTGCCTTCGAACTTAGGGATGTCTGATGGTAACTTGGTGGGAACAGGTGGCCACAAGGGGTCATGCCTCACTGGGTCATTCATCAATTTCGACAAGTCTGGCAAGTTTAAAGTTGCCAAGAAAGGAAGTTTGGGCCTAACCGGGGTAGTAAATGTGCCAACTTGGGGATTTGAGGGACCTACACCCGAATTCCCATGGGTAAAAGTGGGGTTGCCCCCAGCCACCGGTTGTGTAGTGGGAAGGTTGCTTTGAAACAGATTCCATCCGTAAGCCACAAGATTGTGTGTGGGAGGTGCAGTGTAAGAGGTTCGGGCCATCCCCATAGAAACAGGAGACTGAAAGACAGGAGCAGGTATCCCTCCGCTAAATAGCGAAAAGGGAGAGCTCATGTATGGGACCGGAATAGGGGTTTGGAAGCTTTTCCCATAAGAGGTGTTGCTCCCAAAATGCACTCCTACATATGAAGGAGATGGACCTACGGATGGATTGGATGGGGGAATGTGCCCCCCATTCCAAGGAAATCCTTGGACAAATGCCGAGGATCCTACCAGACCACTCTGGGTAGTGTAAGGGAAGGAAGAAGGAATAGTAGGTATATTGGGGATCCTAGTAACACCAGAAGTACCTCCTATGTTTGAGTGAACCGGTGGTTGAACCACCCGGCTCGCTGGAGTCAAAGGTGTAGAAGGAAAACTAGATCTAGGGGCACTTACTGGGGGAGGTAGTACCCCTTCAACTGGAAGGGTTGAGGTGAACACAAAAGAAATTTCTCCCACAGAAGACATGAATCTACCCACAGGGACACCTAGCACTGGTGAATCAAAAGGTCGAACCTGAACGATCACAGGATAGTTTAAATTAGTCAAGGGGGTGTTAAAGTTTCTTGCAAACTCGTCAGTTTGCAATTCCTCTATCTCAACTATGTCAAGATCAAAATGGTTAGCAATGAGTTCTGGTTCACCAAGAACTTCACTTATTCCTACAGGTTCAAATGAACCGTCTGTGTCTAATCTCCGCCTTTGAGGTAAAGGTGGAGGCTCCAATGCGGTGATAGGAGGAAGGTTTCTCAACCTTCTTGAGCTTCTAACAGGTTGGTCCTCCAGAATTAAAAATTTGACAAATCACACCCTAAGGCCAACTAAACATAGGCAAAACCACAGAGCATACACTAAAAATTCCTAAAGTCTCAAGCAATCAAACCAGGGTAAAAGATATACTTTCCCGAAGAAAGCTGATGAACGATTACTTGGCGTCCTTGAAGTGGTTCTTAGGCACAAGCGGAGGAATCACCCACCACCCTCCTACACTTTCAACAAGGGTTACCTTCCAAGCCTGTTCAAGGTGAACCAGAAATAACCTTCCGGTTACCTAGGTATGAACCCTAAAAAGACAAGAGACTAAAGGCTACCTTGGAAATATCAACAGTCTGGGGGGACAGTCGTCAGCCAAAATCATATGCATGGGTAGGGTAGCTGAGCCCGAAACTCTGTCTAGGACAGAATCCCGAGATGCATAAAAGTCCCGAGTTACGCTTTAACAAGGATTTGGAGGGTTATCTCCTCTGTCCAAGCCTCCACGCGGCCTAGTGCTTATCTCCCGTTTGAGAGGAGCTTCCCAGATACAGTCAACAAAGTCAAGGATTTACCTAAAGAAAGGTCAACTACGTCTGAGTTTTATAACTTGTGGGAAGTTTACACTTCCTAGCCCACAAGTCTAGCCTAAGCTAGTAGGTGAAAGGCCCCTAAAAAACAAAACTTACTAGTAAATTTTAATTTATGCGTTTATTTTAAAGGGCTGTTCTTTACTCAAGAGGAAATGGAGTGGTATACTTTATGATGTTTTGACTCAAACAAGAAATAAATGAAAGTAAAGGTGTATTCAAAGAAAAATTACCATTATAAAAGCAAACTTCTTTTTAATTTTTGCAAATATGTATTGATGAATTGAAAGCAACGATGAAAGAAACTAAGCCTATGTTTTTGTAGTTTTTGATATAATATTTTTAAATTGAAATAAACACTACTTATGCAAAATCACAATGCAAAAGCTTTAACTATGTTTTCTTTTCACTTTTAAAAATAATCAAAATTCTACTATGCATCTACAATGCACTATGCTTGAGCAAACTTGAAACTTATAAACTGTATAAAAGCAATAAACTGAAGTAGACATGCTAACAAGACCAAAATACCACCAACAAAGGGAGGCTAGGAACCCTAGCTTGGGTGCAAACAATGACAAAAATCACTGCAGATTTACAAAGGCAAGTGACAACCAGCCACTGTCAGAAAAAAGACTGGAAAAACAGAGCCCAAGACGCTGATCACTGATATGGACAAAGACACCTTAACCCACAACCCAAACAGGCCAAAATACTTCAGTATGCAAGCAGTAAATAATCCAAGCAAAAAGACTCAAGGACTTCCGAAAAAACATAGAAGTGTGATCACCAACAGTATTCAGACCAACTACACAGCATTCTTAAAGAAAGCCTACTTAGAAACAGGGATTAAACAAAGAAAAGAACAAGCCAAACTTATCTTAAAAATCCCTACTTCCAGGAGTATTCGCGACTGTCTATAAGAGAAACTCGCGAATGATTCGCGACTTTCTAGTATTACAACCCGCGAATGCAACCCTATATTCACGAATGTCTAGAAGGACAACTCACGAATGGGTATAAAGTTTTTCTAAAAAAACCAAGAAAAACCAAAGACTTTCAAACACTGAGGCAAGTAAGAACCAGGATAACAGATCACACACAGACTTACAAGCAAAGAATGGTCAGGGGGACAGAAAACAACCTACAGTAGTTCGGGCTCCCCAGTGGAGTCGCCAGTTCTGTTGTACATGATTACACACCTAATAACCTAAGGTCTGGGGTTACCAACATACCAAATTAACTTGCAGACAATTGACTCTAAAGTGCAGTAAAGGAAATAGGAGGATTAGAAAGACTTACTCGATTACTGAAGGTCGATCCTTGCTAGTCCTCTTCCGCTCTGCTTCACCTTCAAAGTCTTCAAGGTTGCTCCTCTTTCACCTGTCAAGAAACAATCTTCCAAATACAAGATGATTCATATATATATAAGCAGGTTAGATAAATCACATATAAGATGCATAAACATAAAAATTTATCAAACCAATACACATGAAACACATATGGAAGAAGGATTCTCTTTATTATCAATAATGAAGAAGTTCAGATTACAACCCAATGCCTGAGACAAGGACTCCGCTGCAACCAAAGGATTCTGAATTCCACTGCTCCAAAGACTTCTGTATAAACTCCACCAGCATAACTTTGCTCTCCAAGTGTATCTATTAAGCACCCTCCCCAAGGCATGTATTTATATGGAGGAAATAAGGCAGTTTCGAAGGTTGAGGAGGTTGAGACAGTTAAGATAATTAAGATAACAATGTTTAACTAATCTCAGATCAGCACGTGTTTTGATGTTTAACTATTCAGGGACGTATTCGCGGGTGTGTAGAAGGACAACCCATGAATGATTCGCGACTTGCTACAAGGGAAACCCGCAAATACATCCATTCACGACTTGCTATAAGGGACACTCACGAATGACTCGCGAGTTGCATAAAAGAAGAGTCACGAATGCAAGTCAACATAGTAAAATGGCAAAGTAATCAACTGGATGGAGGAAAGATGTATCATATAGTAAGCCAAGATATAGTGTTTTGGGAAAACCTCTATCCATAGATGTCCTTTAGTGTGCCAACATGAGGGATGTCGGCACTTAGACGGAGAGGTGCCATTCAGGCGTATAACATACCCTGATCATTTGAAGCTTGCAAATTCATAATACTACAGCTTATGCATCTTCAAGCTTACTTCAACCTTTCCATCTCTTGCCTATTTATACTATACTTTCTCAAAAGATGTGTCCACAATATGGGGCTCCTTTGAGTCGGTGACACTTCTTTTTTCCTTACTTTTCCATCAAGCTTCTTATTATTTTGTTTTTGTACACTTTTGCATAATTACTAACTTTGTGGGACCTATGCACTAAAGGACCATCACTTCGTGGATTTTGCGCACTTATGAGACTTGAACACATGTTTTCTATATACTTCTTCAAACTAGCTTCAAGTATATAGAGTTCCATCACTTGGTGGGACTTGCACATTGGTGAGGCTTTTCTATATACTTATTGAAACTAGATTCAAGTATATAGAGTGACATTACTTGGTGGGACTTGCACATTGTTGAGGATTTCATACATATTTTCAATACGTTTCTTCAAATTTTCTTCATAGGATTTTTACTTGAAATCATCAATGGAAATTCCAAAGTTCAACACTCTTCAAGTATCCACACTTCTTGCTTGACATCATCATGTTTCTTGTTTGACATCAATAACAACACCAAAGTTCAAAAATATCCCCCTTTCGTATTGATGTCAACACAAATCTAAATTGAGATCCCCTTGAATATGAGCTCTTGTTCTATGCATTCAATATGCTCTCATCTAGTATTTCTCCCCCTTTGACATCATTGGAAAATGGATTCTCCACCTAGGTATGATACTCCCACCTACTTCATGCTTCCCAATTCTTCTTCCTATCCTATTGCGCTATGCCAGGTTTCTACCATGTCATAGATGCTTTAACATAATAGAATATATGCCATTTACTAAATACATATTTATTAATGTTGATATTAATGACAAGAATCTTCATATGTTACTACGTCTGACTTCACACATTTCGTCACATATTTCAAAAATTCTAATTGATGCATGACATTGAATTCTCACTTTGTTGCACATATCTCCATCTGTCACTCAGCTTTGTAATAACTTGATGTGGTTGACAACTCTATCAACTCATGCGACATTATATATGATGTTTTTAAAGAATAATTCAACCTTTAATAAGATAGAGAATATGTCAACAATTCAATTATATAGATAATTCCATTCGATCTCCCCATTTTATCCTTTCATATTTTCCACGAGTGTGCAAATTAAATCATTTATGATGATTATCCATTCGCAACATTTACCAAATAAAGAAACTTCATTTGAAATATATCATGTTCATCCAACTGTTGTTCTAGGTGACCAATTAACATGTTCTTTCTGTCATCTAGCAATTTGCTTTGTTGTCTAACTATTCAAACCAAAAATATCTGAACAACAACATGGTGGATTTTCAATAGGAGATTTTTTCGCAATCTTCCAGATGCAAAGGACATAATTTACCAAGCTTAAGAATGATATTGAGAAAAGGGCATCGAATCTCAAAGTTTTTTATGTCAAGGAATGGTATGCATGGGTTTAGGTAAATCAAAGACATGTAACAAGAAATTTCACTTTTGAAGAGTCGTGTTGATCAAATGGGGGTGCACCAACAATCCATCATAGATTTCTTGAAGCAAGCTCACATAATTCCATGCACATAGGACTTTGAGGAGCAGACACACTTTCCTGACACTGATTTGCAGTTGTAATGAGTAAATTCACATACTTACCTCCTTTTATTTTCTTATTCGGATCTCAATTTTTGTAGAATGTGGATGAAGATACCCCTTTTTACATGAACTATTTCAATATACATACTTATGACCTCTATGATAGAGGTCCTTTCGAAATATATGTATCTTTTGCAACAACATATCCTTTCTGAAAGCAATACAAAATTCTGACTATTTAGGGATTGTATGTGTATTGTATTAGATTTCTTGTGTGCATAATGTGGCTAATAATGCAATCACACAGTCCAAATTTATTTTTTGCTTCTAAAGGAATGACTAACTACCCATATATGCTGATATATGAATTTTGACAATAATATTTGCTACTTATGTCTCATTTGAGAAAATGTATCTCCTTTTGTAACAGCTTCACTCTTACATAAACATCGATTTAATACAAACGTATTTTTGTGTGACATTCTTCAAAATTTTCTGCAATTTTCTTTATTGATACATTCCATGAATTCTTGATAGATAACATATTGGATTCAAGGAATTTCATTCAAAACTTTGGAGATTAGAAAGATAAACAATAGTCATTTGTTGCTTGAGAAATACTTGTATTATTTACTTCAACTGCACATGTCCGTGAAATTTTATTTTTCCATTTTTAGTGTGTACGTGCCCTTTTTGATAATGCACAAGGTTTCTTTCCTTTTTCATCCACGTTTTATTGTTGATGTTATATGGAAAATTTATTTCTAATCATTCTATTTAGGCACACAATAGCGGATTTGTCCAGATCTCAATATGAACACAAATCCTAACGTAGATTTCCCATGAGTACTATCATCATCACAATATGAATTAGTAAAATCAATCAAATATAGTTGTGCACCAACATAATAGTGGACCACAAACTCCCTCCTATCTTGCACATAATGCAAGATGCACTTTGTTGCTTTCCAATGCAACTCATGTGGCTCCTCCATGCATATGGAAGCATCACTCACAACATAAGATAAATATGGCCTCACATGGGTGAGATACAATAGGATACCAATCAACTATCTATAGAGTGTACTATCAACCAATGGTGTGGAATTACCTTCTTCCAACCTGATTCCAGATAGGATGGGGAAGGGTGCTTCTTTACAATCAGTCATGTGAAATATTTTGAACAAGTCTCCTATGTATCTAGACTATGTAATCATGATTCCTTAAGCCTTTTGATTTACTTCGAGACCAATAAATTGTCTTTAATAGTCCTAGATCAGTCATGGAGAATGCTTCGCTCAAAGATGACTTGGTGCCTCTCAATCCAGAAACTGAGCCACTAGTAATGAGAAAGTCATCCACCTATATAAAAATGAACAGCAAGAATTCCCCTTTCTAGTGCATGTAGACATTGCATTCATACTTTCATCTCTCAAATTTATGTGATGTTAGGAAGGCATCCATCTTGGCATACCATGCCCTTGGGTATTTCTTGATCCCATAGAGAGAGTTCCCGAGTATGAAAACTAAGGAGGAATCTTCAATGTACCCCTTAGATTGTCTCATATAGATCTCCTCTTCCAGGTCACCATGAAGGAAGGCACTCTTCACATCCATGTGATGTACCTCCCACCTCTTCAAAGCTGCAATGGACAAAACTAGTATTATGGATTCCATTCTTACAATAGGAACGAATGTATCATTGTAGTCCAACCCATGGAAGTTTGAGTACCCCTTTGCCACTATTAAAGCCTTGTACTTGGTAGTGGTTCTAACAGTTATTAGATTGGTCTTGAAGATCCATTTTCACTGAACTAACTTCCTTCCAAGAGGCAAAGTGATAAGATCCCAGTTTTTGTTGCCTTGTAGTGAACCAAACTCATCATCCATAGCTTCCTTCTACCTTGGATCATGGAAATACTCCTTGTATGACTGAGGATTTGACCCCATCATCATGAAGCACCTCTATGGGAGAAGTGGATATGAATGGTATAGTGTAAGGTTTTCATCATGATACTGAGATCTTGTTCTTCTTCTGTCATTTGGATCTCAGCACTATTCATAGCTGATTCAATGAGATTTTGGGCCCATTTAGGCCTCTAGTTGGGAGCAAGTTATGGATATGGATTTGGATCTACTTGAGGTTCATTCTTAAAATCAATATATTGATCATCTTGATCCTCATATTTTGAATTTGAAACATTAGTTAATACATCATCATCTGCAAATGGAAATGGATGAGAAATTATACCTTCTTCTTCAGCTGGTTGGATCATGCACTTGATCTTCTTCAAATTTAACACTATGCTTCATGAACCAATTTTTTTTTGTAAGATCCATCAGTTTGTATGCCTTTACATCGTCTTCATATCCCAGCAGTATGCATTCACTACTATGGGCTTGAAAGGATTTCCTCTTATTAGTTGGAATTTTGGCCCATGCCTTGGAGCCAAAATATCCCAGATGCGAGACATTGGGATTATGTCCCATTAATTATTTGAAAGGAGTGGCCCCAATCACTGACTTGTGAGGCACTTTATTTTGGGTACATGAATAAAAATTGACTCCCTCAACCCACATATATGGAGGATGATTTATTGCTTATAGAAGGCATGTAGCTATCTCTTTGAAGGATATGTTCTTCCTCTTAGCTGCACCATTCTGTTGTGGTGTGTATGGGACTGAGTGTTGCATTTGGATGCTTGTTGATGCACAAATCTGGTGTAATTCTCTTTTGACATACTCACCTCCATTATCATATCTAAATTCCTGTGATCTTCTTTCATAGACCTTTCTTAGCCAAGGCTTTGAAAATTTTGAGGGTCTCAAATACCTATGAATTGTACTTCTTAAAGTAGACCCAACAATACCTTGAATAGTCATTAATGAAGGTCATAAATTATCTGGATCCATTCATATATGCTATAGGCATCATTCCTGAGTGGAAATCACTATGAATTAAATCCAACGCGGAGACAAATCTTCTTGCCTTCCCAACCTCATACATTTTTTTGGATGCTTCCCTACCAAGCAACCAGCGCACACACCTTCATAAGATTTGATGAGAGGAAATCCCTCAACCATCTTTTCATTGTGTAGCTACTGGAGATACTTGAAGTTTAGGTGGATAAATATTACATGCCACAACTTTATTGTGTTATTGGCATGACTCAATAAGGCACTAGGATATGAATTAGGAATAAAGTTGTGAGAAAATTCATATGCCTTGAAGGCATGATTAAAAACTCCTTTCACTATCATATTTTCAGTAGAGACTTATGAGATATCCAATGTGTCAGGATCAAATGTGACTCACTTGGGTGAGCCAATGTGTCATCTAGTATACAGAAAACAAGTTTGCTGCCAAGGATGGGACACAGAGTACATTCTGGAACACTCCATGCTCAATTTTAATGGAACCTTTCTTGACAGTTGAGATTTGTGAGTAATATTACATGTGGATGCTTGGTCCTCTAGAGATATACATAGAAGTGAATGATTCTTTGGAGGAAACCATGTGGTTGGAGGTTCCAGAAATAATGAGAAAAACTTGTGACTGATAAAATACTGCCTTCAAAGCATGGCACCTCTTGTGTTCATTAATCTTGTTTCCAACTTTAGACTTCTTTGCTCCTTCAGGAAGATCAATGTTGTTCTGTTCAAGGATCCTAAACATATGTTCAATGGTTTTCTTCATACATAGATTTTCTGGATGATTTCCTCTCTTGCAGTAAGAGAACTTGGCCTTGTCAAACTTCTTGTGCTTGTCCTTCTTGGAACCTAAGGCTCCTTATGAAGTATTTTGATTATCCTTAGGCTTGAAATCAATGTTCTTCTTTTCTTTTCCTTTAAACTTCCCTTTTTCTTGCGCATTCTTAGTTTCCCCATCTAAGAGAGCATGATTCTTGGAATCTTTGATAGCTTCCATCTGTATCATCTTATCTTATTCTTGAATCAGTGATTCTATGAAGGAATCAAGGGATATCATTTTCCAATTAGGATTTGTTAATCTCTCAGAGTGAAAGGTAGATACAAAAACTAAGAATTATGTTCCATGTTTTCTAAGAATTGAGATCACCAATTTCCCATCCTTCTTATCAATCCCGCATCTCTTTCATTGCATGACAAGGGATTTGAATTTTGAGAAGAACTGTTGTATAGTTTCAAAGTTGTTGGGTTGTAGTGATATCATCTCATTCTCTAGAATATGTCCCCTGAGATCATCCTATTTTCCAAACAAGGATTCAAGCTTATCCCATACTTCTTTTAGAGTTCTAGTCCATCAAGATGGATGCGAAGCTCCCTAGAGATGTGGATGCACATGAATCCAAATGCTTCATCCATCTTGTTCAGATGCTTTGAATTTTCAATAGGTTTCTAGGGTTTGACCTCTCTTTCCATTGTGACCCTGTACAGACCCTTGTTGTGCGATAAAATATGCATATAAACCCTCCATTCAAGATAGTTGAAGGGGGTGAGGATTCTAGGTTTCAAAGTTGCTAAACTTTCCATCTTACAGCTTGAAAAATAGCTAATTATTCATTAAATATTTGAATGTAACTGTAAAAAAACTACAAAAAGATTCAATTCGCAATCAAATCGATTCAAACACTCTCCACTTCGACATGTGCACTTTCTTTGGGTGCATCACACCTGGATAGACTTCTCTAGACATAATCTAGAGGGAGCAAGGAAAGAATACTAGGATTTATGTGGAACCCAATTGGTTATGGTGCATCAATGGAAGTTTTCAAGGTTTGAAGCTAGACTAGATACCAAATCTGATACCATGTTTGATTTAGTGAAGCATAGGATCCTCAGGCCTGAATAAAAGCAATGTGAAGAGAAGGCGATAGAAGAGAGAACAATTCAGTGTAAACTGGTCAATATATTCATGGAAAATTGCAAACACATGAGATAAAAAATGGTCAGCATAACATTACATCCATTTTCATCGATCTCTTTGTAATACAATAATCACATAATAGGAAGAATTTGAATTCCTTAGGAGGATTCGAATTCACCAACTCAAACTGACTCCGGTGCTAACTAAGTGTGGGAAAATCACCACTAGAGCTCACTAATGCAACTCTAGACCATTGAATCAATTCACAATCAATTAGCTGATGGAGTTAGTTGAGGAAATGTGACCTACCTCCCTTAAATCATGCAAACTGGCGCTAGGATGATTAAGAGTGAACTAGCTTATGGGAATCAAAGCATAATTAAACATAACTGAACATCGACTAGGGTCAACAACTAGAGACTACTACTGGCACTCAAAGTGGGTTCCTAAATTATAGGGATTAGTCTCTTGATATCCTAGAACCATGAAAACATATGAATTGAGTGGTAGGTTCCCCCTAGGTGAGTCCCCCATGCACTAGTGAAGTGGCAAAGACCTCCTCATCTAGGAAAAGACAAATAGACTATGGTGGTTAAGGGAATATTAATTAATAATCCTAACATGAGGATGAGTTGGATTAGATAAGATTATTATTTTCATTCAAAATGGATCCCTTGGATAAATATTTTAAATACTTAGTCTATTATATTAGTCCAAATAACTATAGGAAGGAGGATTGTTTATGGCTTGTTAAAAAACTGGAGAAAAAATTTGATCTCTAGAGCTACAAATGGTTGTCTTTAGGAGGAAGGGTGATTCTGATTAAATCTATTTTTAGAAAGAATTCTAGTATTTTGGTTATATTTATAAAAAAATCCTAAATTATTTCTCTATAGGATAAAAAAAATTTATTTTTGAAATTTTATTAAATGACCAATTTTTTCACCTTTTCCAAAATTTCAACCTTAACTAGTTTTGATGTAGAGACCTCCATATTGACCCAAATGCTCCCAAATTTTCTTAGAAGGTAAATGAATGATATTATAAATTAAATATTATGTTTATGGATGTTTTATTACCCCCCAATTACTCTTGAAAACTTTTTAATGTTCTGTTCAAAGTAAGAGTCTTTACTAGCAAATTGGGGCTTCAA
The DNA here is from genome assembly GCA_001517045.1 of Pseudotsuga menziesii. Lineage (NCBI taxonomy): Eukaryota > Viridiplantae > Streptophyta > Pinopsida > Pinales > Pinaceae > Pseudotsuga > Pseudotsuga menziesii. The sequence goes on along the minus strand of LPNX010471886.1, from coordinate 471 downwards.
TTCCCCCTGGGTAATTGCCGAAAATGGATTCTCAAATGGTCCCAAATTCACTCAAAATTATTAAAAGAGGTAGTTTATGTGTAAGGTACATTTTAAAATTCTAATATGAATCATGCTTCAATTTATACAGGCTTTTATGACTCTTTCCAAAACAGTTCCCAAATCACAATTTTGACCCTTAGGGAAAAGGCACCAAATCTTCTCCCAATGCAATAAAAATGAGTAAAATGGATTCCCATGATTAAGTAATGAAAATTAGAATTTAAATAAACATTAATAAAATTCCATTTATCATACATTCCTCCATTTGAAATAATCAGCATTATCATAGCATACATCAATGTAGTGGGGAAATGGTCATTGTTTGGTCATTACATTAGAGGAATTTTGGGGTCTAAAATGGGCCTCCTAAGGAAAATAATAAAATAATAGTTAAAATAATAAAATAATGGTTAAAATAATAAAATAATA
>LPNX010471881.1:2022-12348 GCA_001517045.1 Pseudotsuga menziesii | reverse complement strand
TACCTCATTAAATATTCATGACAAATATTAAATCATTGAGTGCAGGTCTCTCGGTCTAGAGCAAGAATATTTTTGTGAGTGGTGAATTACAGTGTATGTCACGACATGTTCTCATAGTGTACAGTGTTTGTGGCTGTGTGATATTGTATGCATTTTTTACCATAATGTGAGGCAGATGAATATTGTTCACTTTAAGAATATATCTCCACATACATTGTTAGTAAGTTAACTATTCGAACTTATGTATTGCAACTAACGACTAGCAGTAATCCAATGAAAATAATATTACATGCAATCATATTTCCCTTACATCAATATTTCTAAATAAGTACAATGACTATCACTAAGACAAGTTTGATTTGTTTTCAAGTTTAGTCAAAGAGAAGGCATGAAGGAGAAATTAAAAAAAAATGAAGATCGCTTCAATCTTTTCATAGTTATTTTATGTGTACTTCACTTTTGATGCATCTGCATACTAACACACTTCTATTTGCTGCAATGCTACCAAGATGCATGCAACATCTACATCAACAATGAACATTGTCTCAAATTCTTCAGTGCAAAAGATGCCAAGTGCATGATTACTCCCAGTTATGAAACTCTACATGGCATGAACAGTGATACAATTTTCTAGCCATGACGTCTTGTATAGCCCGAAGTTGGGCAGGAACCCCTACCCATCAATTGTTTTTTTAAAAATATTCAACGTCATTGCATTTTCGACGACATAACTTATATGTTCGATAAGGTTGTTGTACTACCGACGGTAACTTAGTCAAATTTTTGTTTATTTTTATGCCATTAAGTCGTCATATTTTTTATGACTCGTCATCAGTTAACCGACCAGTAGGGTGAAGTAATGTGTCGATTAACCAACACTTAATATGTTGAATTTTCGATGACAGTCCTAGAAATGATTGTCGGTTAATTGATGACATATTTTTCGGAGAATCGACAGGTTATCGCTCGATTGACCTGAATTTCATGCGATTAATTGTTGTCATATTTACAACATATTGTTGGGCTTGTCAGATATCCGACGCAATTCTACCGATGTTTAAAAATAGTCCACCTTGTCGAATGTTAGACCGAGTCTTGTTGAAATTTAGACAAATATCCTGTCGGATTTTGGGTTCAAATTTACTTGTGTTTCGGACTACACCAAGCTTGTCTCAAAAAAATTCAAACTTCACATGCGAAAGAGGCTTAGTCAACACATATGCAACTTATTACTCTGTGGCAACATACTGTACCTTCATAAATCCTCTCTGCACCATATCCCGGATGTAATGATACTTTATCTCTATATTCTTTGACTTATCATGAAACATCGGGTTCTCTATCAGCTTAATGCAACTCTATTTGTCACAATAAATATCAGTTGCATCCATCTCGATATCAAACAATCCCACCAATAACTTGTGAAGACATACTGCTTCGCTATAGGATGAACATGATGCAATGTATTCATCATCAATTGTATTGATCACAAGACTGGTTTTTGTTTTGCTAAGCCATAAGATCACACCTGATCCCAAACTGAAACAACATCTTGAAGTGTTCTTTCTATATTCAACATTTCTTATCCAATGTAAACTAGTATACCCACACAATCTGAACTCACTATCTGTTACATATCTGATTCCATAGTCCAATGTACCCTTTAGGTACCTCATCACATGTTTTTCTATAACTAAGTGAATATGTCGGAGCTCCACCATATACTGACTCAAGGTGTTTACAACTAAACATATATTTGGTATTGTATTTGTCAAATACATCAGTGAGCCAATAATTTGTCTATATAGTGTGACATCTACTCTTTCTGAGGAGTCATCATTCAGGTGATTTAGGTCTGTCACCACCGAAGTTTTCATTTCCTTACAATCCAACATCCCAAATCTCTTTAGGATCTTAACTGCATATTTTCCTTGGCTTAGGAAAATCTCATCTGGGAACTTCCATACTTCGATACCTAAGAATTAATGCATCATGCCAAGGTCTTTCATGTCAAACTTTATTGAAAGCTTCTTCTTACATTCACTAATGAGATTCTCCTCTCCTATCAAAAATAGATCATCCACATATAATAGTAATATCATGACCGCATCATCTACAAACTTATTGTAAAGGTTGGAGCCTGATATACTTTTGGTAAATCCCAAGCTCACGAGGAATCCATCAATTATTTTGTACCATGCTATGGGTGCTTTCTTCAACCCATATAATTCTTTATTCAATTTGCATGCATGTGTCTTTTTGTCGAGTGTCTCAAAACTTGGTGGTTGTTCAATATACACTTCCTCTTCTATGACATCGTTTAGAAAGGTTGTCTTTACATCCATTTTAAGTAACTTCCATTTCATCTTGGATCTTAAGGCAATGATAGCTCTAACTGAAAGCATATATTTCCACTGGTGAAAAAGTCTCTTCATAATCAATCCATTCTTTATGAGATAATCCTCACGTGACAAATCTTTCTTTGAACTTTTCAATACTCACATCTGTTGAATGATTTGTCTTGAAAATCCATTTTGAAGAGACTAATGATTTATCATTTGTTCTTAGAACCACATCCCAAACATCATTCTTTATGATATATTGGTATTATTTGATAATGGCATCCATCCATTCCTTCGACTTTGAATCTTCTTCAAAATAAGTGGGTTCTTCATCAACAAGGTTGCACATCAAGGCCACATAGTTGGTGTAGAGTCTTGCTCTCTTGCTTCCTTATTGTGCACCATATATTTCTACTTCTCAAAATATATCACGAGCCCAAGTTGGTCTTCTCCCATTCGAAATCATCTCATGGGGTGTATTCATGGGTCTTTGGGGTTATTCCATGTCATGATATTTTGGTATGGGTTCTTCTTTGACATATCTAATTGTTGGTATAATGGATTTTGTAATATTGGGAGCCTCTTTCTCTTCTTCATTATCTCCATCTTTATAGTTATATATGTTTTTTTTGAAGGCTGCATCTTCATCAAATGTGATGTCTCTACTGATCTTAATTTGATGGAAACCTAGAATGTAGATTTTGTAGGCTTTTGACTAGTCACTGTATCCAACAAATATTCCCTTGTTTCCTTGACACTCAAACTTTGATCTTTTCTCCTTGGGAACATGGAAGTAGACAGGAAATCCAAATATCTTCATATGGCTAACTTCGTGCTTCTCACTGGTAAACATTTCTTCCAGAGTTGTTTTCCCAAGAGCACTGTGGGATATTATGTTTTGTACATAAATTGCGGTCCTTGCTGCCTCATCCCATAAATGAATAGGTATATCTTGATCATGGATCATGGCTTTGAATGCTTCCATGATAGATATATTCGTCCTTTCTACCACTCCATTTTTTCTAAGGATTATAGGGTGTATTAAGCTCCCTCTTAATCCCAGCTTCCCCATAGAAGTCCTTGAATTCATTTGAAGTGGATTTTCCTCCATTATCTGATCTTAAGGTCTTGATCTTCTTTTCAGAGAGATTCTCAACAAGAGCCTTGAATTATTTTAACTTTTCAACCACTTCATCTTTACCCTTCAAAAAATATATCCAAGTCTTACAAGAGTATTCATTAATAAAAGAGACATAATAAACATACACGTTTAACAAAGTAGCAGACATCGGTCCACACACATCTGAGTGAAAAATATCAAAATCCCCTTTGTTTTACTATTATTGGTTTGAAATGGGTTCTTGGTATTCTTTCCTTGAGAACATCCTTTGCATACTCCTTCATGATTGATTTGGATCTATGGTACACTTGTCACTACCTTGCTCACAATTGGTAATGCTTTGTAGTTCAAGTGAGAAAGTATTCTATGCTAAATTTCACATGGATTGATGGTACTGGTTGTAATTCATGAATCTATGTTCCCCTTTAATTTGTAGAGTCCTCCTTCTTCAAAACGAATTACAATTGCGTCATCTATTTTCTTTCCCTTTGGCCACATAAGAACTCCACCACTGCAAAGGAAAATCTGAAACCTTTATTTTCTAAAGATGATATAGAAAGAAGATTCTTCTTTAATCTTGGAAATTATAAGACTTCTTTCATCTTCACTGACTTGCTGGATTTTATCTTGTAATACAATTCTCCCATTCCTTTGATGGGATATTGATAATCATCTCCAAGTTGCACCTTGTGTGGATAGTCTTTCTAAGTAAGGCATGAGAGAGAATCTTTGTGACCTAAAATATGTTTGGAAGCACCACTATATATGATCCAAGTGTCACTTCCATGAGAGATTGATCCAGTGAGGGATGTAATTAAGACATATTCTTCCCTAGAGTCTTTCTTCTCTCTAGCCTTCTCTTCATCTGATTCATTCGATTTGAATACATGGGCATGGAACTTTCACTTATTATTCTTGAACTTGTATTTATTAAGTGTACAATGTCTAGAGACGTGCCCCAACTTATGACATGTATAGCCTTCATAATATGAGTAATTCTTGTTACGCTTCTTTCTTATTTTGAATTCTTGTGATCTTCTAGGAGGTGATCCTCAATTCTTCCTTTTGTTTCTTCCATCCTTTTCATGAGCATATAGAGCTTGATCTTCATTATAATTTATCTTTTCTTCTCTACTTTCTATCCTTCATTCTTTGTGTACACATTCTTCCCATAGTTTGTTGAACTTGGTTAGCTTTCTTCTAGCACATGTTCCTCTGATGAAGGAATCCCATTCTCTTGGAAGAGAATTTAAAGTGGTCATCACAACTTTTGCTTCTTCCACCATGTCACCAATGGATTTTAGTTGTTCTATGATCTGATATACTCTTGAAAAGTATGATTGCATAGTTTCTTCCTTCTGCATCTTCACATAATTGAGTTGGTTTCTCAAGTTCATTGTTTTATTAATGTCCTTGCCTTGAAATAAAATGGTTAGTGCATCGAACATTTCCTTTGGATTATTCTTGGAATATGCTTGAGGAATGAAATGATCCTTGATAGAATAAACTATGATCCTATTGTGTTTAATCATATATTTCTTATTATTGGCCTTTGCTTCATCTCCCTTTGGTTCCTTGACCTCATATTTGGTATAGCCTTCTAGGTCATGTTCTTCAAGGATGAGCATGACTCTGTACTTCCATGCTTTGAAATTCTATGCTCCTTAAATATTTTCATCAATATTGGTATTGTTTCTCATCTTTAGTAACTAAGAACCTCAAATGGATATATAGGAGATAGTACTTACCAATTTGAGGGCCACTCATGGAACTTGCTTTAGGATGACCTAGGGTTTGAATGGAAAACCCTAATTTTCCAACTATGGTGACTTGTAAATCTAACTGGAGGAAAAGATGTGCCTACCTAAGGTGATATGGTATATATCTTGCTTCTCCTAAATATATCGGCATAACATTGAAAATTTGTTGCCCTAGTTTATCTCGACAGGAGAGGCATGCAAAAAACTAAAAATCCACAGAACATAAATATGCTTCGAAATAAAGATGTGACCTCCTAGGGAGATTTGAATGGCACTTCTTTTCTGGATAATTTGTGTAGTGATATATCTAGAATAGTGATCTCTATCTTATTGAACCGCATAAAAAGATGATGCACAATGTATTCTTTCAGGTTGGCTATGATACCATGTTAAGATTCTAAAAGTTGTTATGCCAAAACAAAAGGATCACTGAAAGAATAACAAGAACAACATAACAAAAGAGAACACAAAGATTTATCTTGGGAAACCCTTGTGGAGGATAAAACCTAGCAAAATTTCCTTGATATAGACTTCAACCAAGTACAATGTAAGACCCAAGAAGAATACTAGACTGCTTCCTCCTCCTCAATTGGATTGCTTCTTCTCTCTCTAGTGAACTTGCTTCAGTTCTTAATGTGTCCAAATGAGGGAGGCACCTCACCTATTTATACACATTAACTAAGAATCCTAATAGCCCAACAAGTATGACTTATCCTCACTTTCAGGGCCGACTTGCCTTGGGATACTAAAAAATACATTTTAATAATACTTTTGTGGGTACTATTGACCCGTATTACAACAGAGGTTTTACCTCAATACTTTACATGACCAAATACATCAATGACATCCCCAATTGAAGGAACAACATCTCCAAAAGGAGGAATAATAATAATACAAAATAAAATATATTTCGACGTTATGATTCTTTAACATCTAGTGTATTGATTGTGCAATGTGTGCTCACTACCTTATATGCACTTCAGGCATCCTTTGTTGCTAGTCCTCCAGAGCTTCTTTAGAATCCGATGTGAAAGAACTGATACTTCACCAAATAAGCATGATATCTATAGTAGGGTCGACATAATCTTCCATCCAACTATCCATATTATATAAATTTTATAGTTCTCCATTCCTAACTAGTTCCACATGCCTCCTCCCTTCTGTTGGGTCCAGTGGTGCGATAACTCTTAGATTATCTCCTTCAAAGACCACCTTTCTCATTTTCAGGTCAATGATGGCCTGGTTATCAAATTATCATCCCAATCCAAATAATGCAAGATATGTCTTACTATGATTCACAATTTAAATAAATTCAAAGCCGGTTGTGCTACACACACCATCCACATCAATTATTATCCCCATCAACCTTCCAATTGGGAAATATGTTTTGTTGGTTTTCTAATCTCAATTGCACATTAGACCATGTAAGTTTTGTATTTCCCATCATTTCCCATGTTCTTTTCGACAAAACATTTACATCAGATCCCATATCTTGTATGATGTAGTCCATGTCATAGTCCCCTATCTATGCACTCAAGCGGAAATACCTATTTGTTCTTTTTTTTGGTGCACCTGATTGAATACTACATATACCCTTTTTTATTATGTACATAAATTTATCATCCAAAACACTACACTCAAAGTAGATTAATCTTTAATTAGTTCCAAAGAGCTCTTTAAAAAAAATTCTAGGGTGCTTCCCTTCTCCAACGGTTCTTCAAGGACTGAATAATCATATAGTGGGGACATATCATATACAAATGGTCGTGATGTTGATGCTTCATATCTCATCCCCATCAAATCCTTCCTCACTTGATTGTATGTACCCTTTTCTCTCTTAAATTCAAACACATGGATTTTTCCTCTTGCTTCCTATAACCATTGGTCGATGCACTATTCGTGGTCTTTTGCATCCGTTATAGTTCTCACTCCTTCGTGTGTAACTACTTCTATCTTTGGTTTGTCATCATGCTATTATACTGCAATCATTTGGACATTCTTATTCTCATTCATAATTGGGTTTCTATTATAATATAAATTTGATTCAAGTTCTAGTTTAGGTTTTGATTCTGTTTCAAATTTGGATTTGGATTTTGGATCCAATTTTGAATCTGATTTCTCTTTTGTTTCCGTTTCGCAACTAGTAGTGGAAAATATTATGTTTCATGATCCAACTATTTTCAATAGGTTAATGTCATGCATAGGTTTTGGAAATCCCATGCAAAGTGTCTTGGTTGACCATGATTATAAAAAATGATCGACCCTATACCTCTTCCAAAGCCTCCATGGCCTCTACTTTGAATCCTCCTCTACTTCCTTAGTTATATTCCATCTAGGAATTATTCTTCTGTGTTTCTCCTTCTGGTCCAACCTCCCCTTGAACTTTGTATGCATCTAAAGTGTGCTCTCTCATAGGATACAATGTGCAACAATCCTTTTCATCATGACTAGCCAACTTACAAAATTTTTAATACAAGATCTGTGGGTTACTTACATACTTTTATAGCATAGGGAAAAAAATTAAGGAGTGGTTCCCTCTGTATATATCACACCAGATACATTTGGTAGGTAAGGGATATGGGGCTCCTATTTATAAATAATATCTATATGTTGGGCACTCGTTCTTATGGTGACCCCTTGTCATGCAGGTGGTACGCCATATTTCCTCACGATTCTCCTTCCCCTTAGCAATTTCCTGCAACAATCTCTGCTTGGACCTGATCCATCCATGTGCTACTTTATCCTATAGGGGATGCTTCCAACTTCATTGCCAACTCCAATGCATCTGTATATGTCGTGATATTCTGTTGTGCTAATAGGTTCCATATATGTGGAAATAACCTTGTAATGAACCAATATTTATGTTGTTCCTCATGAATTTGGAACATCACCTTATCCATCAAGGATTAGAATCTTTGGTCAAATTCCCAGACTTAATCATTTTCCAACTACCTAACTTCCTTCAATTGAAAGATATTTTTCAATTTGGACTTTGGCTTCTTAATTTCCTTTTTACCACCCAAATTCTGTTTTTGTACAATTATTTAATACTTCAAATACCATGTCATTGTGGGATCCCTAAAAGTGGTTACCAACTATACACCATTTTGGTATCATCATCTTGGACATTCCTTGCTTTCCATATCGTCTCACACACAAACAAGTGTTGGTTTGGATCATTTTTCCCCATCCCAAGGAAGATATGCATCCTCAAAGTAGGGTTCATCCCTGCCATCATATTCTGAGTAGTACTGCTACTATGTGTTGCATATAATGTCTTCTTAGTTAAATTACCTCTGTTACTCTGACTACTATTACTATTATTACTAGCTGGAAATACTAGATTTGGAATTATTACCTTAGAGGTTGGGGATGCACACAAGGTTGTGGGTTCGACACATATCCTCAACTGAAGAGGGTGACTTCCTTTGGGTAGGTTGCGCTTCTTTCCTTCTTCCTCCTCTAAGTATGCAATCCTTCGATATGGGGTCCTGCAGAGAAATCTATTTCTTGATACTCATTGTGATACTTCTCTACCTCAATCCATGTCCTCTTCCTACTGTCTTTATAAAATATTTTTCTTCTACATAGTAATCTCATCTCTTATATTTTCACATGTTCTTCTTTACTCGACATCCTCAGCTCATCATCTCTTCAATCATCCTTTCCTTCCTTCTTTCAGATCAGTCTCTAGTCAACCCGTAGTTCCCTACTGCATGCATAAGAGCTTAACTACTAGGGTGATCTGATACCAATACCAAAGTTACTTATTTGCACAATAACATCTTGATCCATGTGTATAATGAATTCAGGTACCTTCCGTGTGGACCTTTAAACAAATCCCTTTTTGTTATGATGTAAGATTGGGTACAATCTGCAACAATTTCTGTGACATACCCCTGCAAAATAATATCCAACCAATAGTCTATTGCATGTGATATTTGATTAATTATAGTATTGATTAACTGGATCTGCTTAGGATTCCAGTCCCTTGGTTCATCCATGCGATATATCAGGTTCGATTTGGATAACCTCAATAACTAGTTTTCCATAAGTATAGGAAAATCACAGAAGAACCATTCATACAAATCTCTATAGACATATGTTTTCAAGGAGTGTTCTTTAATGTTGATGTGAGGGTTCTTATTCTTCTCTCTTTTAAATTCAAAGTCTTTCTCCTTTATCTAATCTTATATTTCTTCCTTCACTAGTCTCTGGCAAACAATCAGTTAACCCTCACTCTCCCTTTTTTCGCAGATCTTGATCCCAACAGTGAAACCATTGTTGCTGCATGGGAGGACCCATAGTTCATTAGAAATTTCGCCAACAAATCCCTAGACACCATCCCTTTTGGTATCACCTGCAAGCAAGCGAAGTATTTCCTGAGGTATCAAGAGGGACTACAAGAACCAAACATCTGCAATGTTGAAGGGATTTAAACATATATTCAATAGATATACTATTCATTTATCTACTTCACAACATAGTATAACTCATTCATGGAAATGGATATCACATTCATAACAACAACATAGAATTGTATCCAAGTGCATAACATACATATGAACATTCACCATATTCAATATAAATGAAAATGATTTCAAAATAGAGTTACTCATTCTCATTATCAATAGGATAGTATTACATAACCTGCACAACACACATTAATACTCTGTTACAGTCTTCAACTACCATGCATGACACATCAAGAACAATGACTAAAAGGAAACTAACATACATCCATTATGCAAATCACAAGCTCCCCCTTTACCCTTATATCTCCTACATTTTTATACATCATAACATAGGTGGAGCCCATTACAAAGTGGACAAAACTCATAACTAATTTCTAGCTAACTTCCCCCTTTTGTGTGTTTTGGTCTGCTCGTTGAGCTATCACACGATCCATATCCCACATGCGACCTTCAAGACAAGTCCTAACCGGCTCCAACACTTGGTGAATCCAATAAATTTATGCTATTAAATCATTTGGTAACAAACGACTAAATCTTACACATAGTTTATAATAGAAAATCTGATAGTTTCCTACAATAGGTCAAAGAATTCCTTACTACATACTTGTACTTCCAAACAAGTGTAAAAA
>LPNX010471874.1:31953-50702 GCA_001517045.1 Pseudotsuga menziesii | reverse complement strand
TGACTTGGCTTTGACTGGAGAAAGAGACGTTGATTATAGGTGAGTGGTTTATTCTTTGCCCTAATTTTTAGTCGCGAATAGTGATGGCGTTACCAGAAACGCCTGACCATCAATGTTGGAGGCATTATGTATTTTTGTAGTATGTAACGGACTGTCAAAAATATTGATGGGGGGCAGTCATTTAAAGAGGGGGGAAAAAATAAGATAGGGGCGCGTTTGAAAGGGGCGTTTTGGTGAAAAGGGGAGGAGAAATCTGTGCGCTCGGGATGGGCAACGATCTTGGAGTGTTATAAAAAAACAAGATCTCTGCATTTCGATATAGAGGGATGATTTATGCAATTGGGGAAGGAGCGAGCTATGCGTGGTGATGAAGATCAATCTCCACGTGTGGAAGAGGGAGGACCTCTGCGAACCTGGTAAACATCCAACCATGTGTATTCAAATCTGGTAAGACTCCTGACCATGCTATTCTGAATTCATGTAAGTTCGGTCGAGGTATGGCGCACCCACGATAAGAATAGCTGTTATGATCAATACAATTTGAAGAAATTGTCAAATGTTCTAATTTATTTATTGTCCTATTGAATCCGATAGATTTCCTCTCGGCCTGTTAAAAAAGCAAGTTTGTTTTAGGTTTTGGATTCAATTTGTATTGTTCTGTTCTAGAGCCTCATGGAGCTAAGCTCCTATTCCTCTTCCATCTAATTGTCGGTTTTTATTTTCCACAACCGTGGAGGAGATCGAGAATCGTGATTCCTTGTCTGTCCCAGCGCTGTTCCGACCCGTGGTATAGCTCGGACCTGTTTCCTAACCTTTGGTTTCGATCTCATGTCAACCAACTTAGACTCATTCTGTTTCCACGGATTTTGGACGCAGATTTAAGAAGAACCCTACTCGCGGTTCATGCATTATAATAAACTTTAACTGTACATTTAAAAGTCGAGATCATAAATCCCTGGTAACGTTAGATTACCATATAGGTACAAATTGAGCCTCCTCGAATTCCTAGCCTTGAGGGATCCTTTGTGTCTTTAATTCCTGAAATGTATTGGTCTGCTGGGGGTTCGTGCACCTCCTATAGCGTAGTGTACCAACTGTGAGGTCAAATTTTAACGGAGTCAACGGCCTTCATTGTAAGGCTGCAATTTTGGCAAATACGTGGAGCTGTGGCGTGAAGGTATAAGACTGGAGGCCAGCATTAACGACTGACCAGAAAGGATAAGGCCTCTGATCTTAACAGGCAAGATATTAATCTCTTTAGAAAACTGCGATTTACCAACTGTGAGGTCAAATTTTAACAGAGCCAATGGCCTTCATTGTAAGGCTGTGATTTTGGCAAATATGTTGAGCTGTGGTGTGAAGGTATAAGACTGGAGGCCAGCATTAAAAACTGACCAGAAAGGATACGGCCTCTGATCTTAACAGGAAAGATATTAATCTCTTTAGAAAACTGCGATTTACCTCAGCGCCATTACTCATAAGATATCAGACTAACGATTTACCTATATGCTATTTATTTAAAGACCGAGAAGTATGTATTTTTGTTTGGATATGCGTGAACTGTGATGTGGCATTAAAAATAGGACTCTCTTGGTTTTGCATTAGGCATTTTGGTGAATCAGATAATCCGTTGTTCTTATGACTTGGTCCACAGTGGGGGGGGCGTGTCTGCCTATACCATTTCTGCTGATGTGTAAATAGATAAATGTAAAATGGGTAGGCAAAAAATCTACTGATTTCTGTGTAGGAGATATTGCAGCATGACTTTGGGTAGGAAGAATAGTTTTTCATCCATTATATATATATGTATATATACCACAATTGGGGCATCTTTATTTTATGGGTATGACTCTTGTAGGAAAATGAGTGGTTGTACGGTGTACGGTTGTATGGTAGCCGGTAGCTGGCCGTTTTTGAATTATAGTGATATCTTTAAGAATGCAAAATAAACAGTGAAAACCATGTGACATAGTACATTTTGTTGAATAGTGGAATCGTATATATATATCTGCATTTGAGTAAGGATGGGGTTAACAAAACCCTGCGGTAAACCAAGATACATTACACTGGGAAGGGTATTTAGCATTCTGGTTGGAACCTATCTAAATTTCTTCCATGTATCGGTTTGATCAAAGATAGTTTCTATCTACTCTCTGGGGAGAGTGTGTGTACGATGAAATGAAGGAAAGAATGGTGATGTTTAAATCGTTTGAACTCCTTAATAAAACAATATCGCATGACGCGACCGTTTGGTGGATGTAACCCCGAGTTTGGGGTGAACCATGTATATCCTGGTGTCCCTCTTTTATGATGTATGTGTTCTGTGTATGTGTGATGTTAAATGATTCATGTGTGCCTATCATGTGAAAATGTGCAAGAAGATCATGTGTGCTTCCTTTTGACATTGTTCTATGATTCACAATTGCTCTAGATTATTGGGACAGGGTGTATTCTCTATGTCATATGTTTTTGAAGTATTTTCCCAACTTGTATGCTGTGACGATTTTTATTTTCTTGAAAAATCAAGGTAAAAGATGTAAAGCATGATTGGCATTAATCACAAATATTATTTATTGGACTGTCATAGCACTTTGGTTAAAAACACAAAATAAGATTTTGTTGGGTCTTGCACAATGCTTCCAGTAGTAGAATATCCTGAAAAAAAGGATTTGCAATAGCATACTTAACCAAGAGATTTTATGGTATCTCGGATATACTGTGGGAGACCTAGTGGATAAAATTTAACTATGCAAATAATGATTCAAATTCTTTAAGAGACCTGCATATAGTCAATATAAGTAATAAGTGGGATTAAGTAGAATTCGGACATGTTATCAAAAGCCAGGGGGATTACTTAATCATCTAAACATTAAAATATATTATTAATGTTTAGTCTGTCAAATGAACGTGGACCTTTTCGGAAGGTCTTTTAGAACATAACATTTTTCCACTAACATGATGGTCTGCTCATGTAGTAACAGCAGTTTCAAATACTTTTACCCCTTTCACTCACACATAATGGCATTCGGGTATTAGAGGTACGCTACATTACTCTTTCTGTATGACCATATGTTTGTGGGTCATATGGAGTGCTAAAGTTCAACTATGTCTCCAATATGGAGAATAAATATCTCCAAAAGTTTCCTATAAACTTAACATCTCGATCGGAGATGATTTCCTTGGGTATCCCATGCAATCTAAATATCTCCTTCAAGAATATATCAGCAATGTTCACTACTTTGTAGGTCGACTTTACAGGAATGATGTGTGTTGCTTTCGACAACTTGTTGATGACCAAAAAAATAGAATCATTTTTCTTTGACTTTTTGGTAAATCGGTGATGAAATCCATACTAATAACCTTCCACTTCCATTCCAGAATGGGTAATGACTGCAGCAACCCGGAAGGATATTGATGCTCAACTTTGACTAGCTGAAATTCCTAAAATTTTGCGATAAACATCGCAATGTTGGCCTTTAAATTAGGCGATAAAAAGTTCCTATTGATAGCAAATATCATCTTTTGATATCTAGGGTGCCCAGAGTAGGGTGCCCAAGGAAAATTCCCTGAGGATGTTGGAATGAATGTCCCCTCCTTCTGGAAAATACAAATGATCCTTGGACCATAGCAATCAGGATTCATCTACCTGGTATTATTTTTGTTTTTGAAACAACCTGTCCTCCTGGACTTTCTTGAGGATTTCCACATAGTAGGAATCAACTCTGTTGGCCGCTCTAATCTTGTCATGAAAATATGCATCGATTTGACTCAAAGCTACCTCATATATCATATGAATTCGTCGGCTCAAAGCATCAAAAATCTTATTCTCTTTTCCCTTAATGTTATTTTGCTTGAAATGGTACTCACAAAGGAAATCCAACCACCTGCCTTTCCTTGCATTCAGATCTGGTTGATTGAATAAATAATTCAGACTAGTATTGTTTTTCTTTAGAAGGAATTTCCTTCCCATGAGGTAGTTCCTCCACATCCTTAAAGTGTGGATGATGGAAGCTAGCTCAATATCATGTGTAGGGTAATTTTGATCATGCTCTTTTAACTTCCATGATTCATAACAGATCATGTGATCATTCTACAATAGGATTCCTCCAAGTCATTCCTTTCTTGCATCCGTGTGAACAACGAGATCACCATCGAGATCCACAATTTGTAACAATGGTGTGGTCATCAAAAGATACTTAATATTTTGAAAACTTTCTTCGCACTTAGCGGTCCATAAGAACTTATTTGCTTTATTCTACAAAGCATTCATGTGGAAAGCGATCCTCTAGAAGTTCTCAATGAACTTTAGATAATATATAGCTAATCCCAAAAAGGACCTAATGTCAGTGACACTAGTAGGTCTAGGCCAATCATTTATGGATTTAAACTTTTCTGGGTCCACAGCTATCCCTGTCTCGGAGATAATGTGACCTAAGTACTGTATCTATGCTTTGTAAAAATCACATTTATTAAAGTTAGCATAAAGATGGTGTTCTCTCAACAATTGTAGTACTATGAGAATCTATTCTTCGTGTTCTTCTTTATTCTTAGAATAAACTAGTATCTCATCTATAAAGACCAAGACAAATTAATCTAGATACCTACTGAATATGTTGTTCATCATATAGATAAAGTCCATGGGTGCATTGGTTAACCTATATGGAATCCCTATGAACTCGTACTGCTCGTACTTTTTATGAAAGGATTTTTTGTTAATATCCTCATCGTGAATCCATACCTGATGGTACCCAGATCGTAGCTCAATATTTGAAAAGATTATGGATCTTCCCACTTGATCGAAGAAGTCATCGATCCTAGGGAGTGGATAATAGTTCTTGATAATCATTTTGTTCAACTGACGGTAATTGATGCACATCCCCATCATACCATCCTTCTTCTTTACAAATGATATTGGTGCTCCCTAAGGAGCACGAGGGCTTCACTTGTTGGCCAATATCCTATCACGTTAGTTCATATTGTGGGTTTTAAAATTATCAAAAATTGAACCAATATATTGCAGGTATTGGGGGGGTGAGGGGTTTAAGGTGGGGGTGGGTAGGGTGGTTTATAAGGATTGAGGTATAAAAAGGGGTGGGGAGGAGGTTTTAAGTATTGGGAGGGGGTTTCAACAAAAAGAGTTTGGGTCAATATCTCTCGAAATTTAGGGTATTCTTTAATATCCCACGATCGCACGTGCTATGTGAGAGGTTCACTAAGTGAAGTCCCCGTGCTAAGGAGACACACTAGGACAGATATACCCTTTCCCTATCAATTCCTGTAGCTGCAATTTGGGTTCCACCAACTTAGCTGTACTCATGTGGTAAGGGGATTTGGAAGTAGGAACTGATATTGGGTTTAGTTCGATGGAAAATTTGAGGTCTCATTTCGGAGGTAATATTGGGATTTAATCAAGAATCACATCCTTGAATTCTTCAAGAATGGGGAAGTATTCTATGCATTGTTTTCTTTTAGACTCTATGTCTCGGATGTTCACTGCAAACAACTTGTAGCCCTTCCTGATGCATTTTTTTGCTTGTAAGGTAGATATTTTCCTTGCAAAAACTTTCTTTGGAATGCCCTGAACCTTCACATGGTTCCCTTGGCTATCAATACACAATATTGACTTGTTTAAGCAATCGAGCATGACATGCTATTGTTCCAGCCAATCTATGCCGATAAGTAAATTGTACGATCCTAAAGGTATGATGTTTAGGTTTTCTTTCATAGGAAATCCATTCAAGTTTACCTCACATTCTTTAACAATTTCTGAAACTTTTCATTTCACACCTGTGGCTACTTGAACCATCCAAGGTTTATCATGTTTTAGTTTTCCTAGTTTGCATTCATCAACAATTTTAGGCGAAACATATCTTCGACAAGCACTGGGATCAATAAGTATTGAAATAGAAGTGTTCAAGATCTTACCTTCTATCTCAACCGTTGTAGCATGATTATCTTCCCATCTTCCATCCAATGCTACATAAATACGTGGTGTTCCAGCTATGTCCTTAGAAGTTGGTTCTTCTTGTAAGTTGTGCAAGACCCCATTAGTCTTGTTCTTACAATCTCGGGCATAATGAGGCCTGTTTCATTTCCAACACTTGATCTGTAGCAGGTTAGCATTAACTCCACTTGCTACTGGCTTGTTAACATTACAAGTTGGTACATAAGGCTTCATACCATATTTATTGAAGTTATTGTTCACTTGAAAGTTTTTATTCTTCTTTCTGTATGGTTGTGGGTTAGACCTAGGTTTACGGTTATCTGAAAAGTTCTTAGACTTGTCTTGGTTTTTGTTCATATTCTCCTGCCTTAGTTGTCCATGATCATAACAGAGGCTAGTTTTGTGCATGGTGGTATCCAAGGTCTTAGGCATGTCTATTTCAATCCTGTCCCGAAAAGTGGGAGGAAGACATCCTAGGAACTGCTGGATATTTACCTCTTCTTATTTGATGTATCGAACATAATTCAATAGATCTAGAAATATGTTAATAAATGCATCCATAGTCATGGATCCCATGTGTATTTCATGAAACTATTTCACTTTCCTATCGAAGAACCTTTTCGACATATATTTATCTTAGAAGAATTTTCGGAAGGTATCCTGGTGTATTTCTCTTAGCTCATCTTTCTTGGTGTGTTTTAAATCTCTCCACCATCTTGTTGCTTTTCCATTCAAGTTATACATAGCAAGATGATCCTTCATCGCACTTGAGTAGTTATGAACCTGAAAATATTTTCTCATGCCCAACAACCACTCTTTAGCCCTATCCCTACTGTTTACTTCACCTTCATAGTTCAGGGCTCTTATTTTTATAAACTCCCCCTGAAGACTGTAATTGCTTCTTTATTTATTTATTTGGGGAGAAGGAGAGTTATGAGTGGAAGGACTATGATGATCTCCTTTCCATGCTTCAGGGGTACATTCTTCTTTTTCTTCTTCTCTTGGGTTGCTGTCTTGTTTATGGTAAGGTTCTCTTTTGGAGCTATTTGTGGACTGAGTAGGCTTACCCTGCGGGATTCCTCTCGTCATATTTATCAGTAATGCTTCATTTATATCTTGTTGTTCTTTTCTTTCGTTCATATTATCTTCTCTAAGACTTCGTAATTCTGCTTGAAGACTGTGTATAGTCTTCAGAATATTAGAATTCATCTCCACCACCAGTTTTTCTTATCGGGTGGGGCTGTTCATCCTTCCTTGTTGGATGTTATCTTCCTCAGTGTCCATAAATTGAACTGTTTAGTAAAATTTTCCTGAAATTTCAAAAAAAATTTAAATAATGGAAAAATTTTCTGTTGGTAATAAATTTAATATCATACTTTATTTTCCTTGTAGTAAACGCTTGGTGCACGGATAGGTCTCTTAGTATTGAAACTAGGCTCTAATACAACTTGTAATGTCCCCAAAAATTGAAAATAAAAAAGAATTAGTAGGCTAGTAAAACTACCTATGCGAAACATTATTTAACTTGCAGAATATAGGTACATTAAATGTAACACTATTTTGGTCGTAAGTTGTTCTTACATTTTACTATATTTCTCTTAGTTAGGATTGTTACTGTATTTTACTTTCGAATTCATGGTGCTGATTACTAAATGTTTCTTATGTTCTTACTTTACTATATAAGTGTTATTTACTTGCTTATATACTTGTTCATTTATGCATAAGTTTACTGATTATTTGCAAAGTCCTAAATTAACTTTGTTTGTGGAAACAAAGTGGGCAGAGTGGTGGGACTCGTTCTCCCATGACAGTCTGAGAGGTGAAGTGTTTACTTGACTACAAGATTACATCGTTTGTTTGGAACTAAGGTACCACTTTTATTTTCCTTCCATTTTTACCTTGTGATGATAAATTGGTTACTTAAAACTGAATTTTTCTCATTAAAGCCCTATTGTTTATCATGAGGTATTTACTAATAAATTATTCCTATCCTATCATACTTCCCTATCATGTTTATTTTAATCTAAGTGTTAACATATACTTTATTTCTATTTGTAGGTGATACTCTTGGTTTAAAGATCAGACCTTTGATTTTATAAATGTTAATTATTACCATGGCATATTTCATATGCCATGGTTCTTAAGCTTGAAGCTTAGGGCATGGTAAGCAAGGTTTTAAGGTTAAACCTATGGTTCACGATGCATAACATATATTATTCTTGGTGTTAACTATCGAATTTCGTGTTATATTATAAGGACTATCATTATACCATACCTTTCATGATACCTCATGAACAAGGTTGGGGTGGTGAATTATAATATAAGGTTTAAAGCTTTAAGTGATAGGGTTTGAGGCATCGCATGAAATGGAGACCAATATTAACAAATAGTTTACAAAATATAGGAATGAGGGTTTTATTTTGATAATGGACATGAGGCTGGTGCCATTAATTCTCCTTGGGGATCATGACAGACCCAACATAGGGTTTGGCTTCCATGATGGCTTGTCATTTGGTTTTGGTTGTTTGGGGTTTGGTCTTGGCTCTGTACAGGGGAAAAATGGAGGCAAATGCTGGCTAAATGGAGGTAATCCCATGCTTTGGGTTTCTTAATAGCATTATGGTTTAATCTTGTTTACTTGGCATGCATACTTCTCACTTCTCATGGCTTTGGTGTTTGCAGGTGACAGGGTCGTCAAAGAGCAGCGTGGCCCAAACTTGGCGACTGGTTTGTGCGTTATGCCAAGGTGTAAGCTAAGCATGTCAAACAAGCCTACACTTGTTGTCACTCGTCCTGATTGAGTTTCATCCTCGTCGTTTGGTTTGGAGTTTCTCTGTGGGGTTTTGATGCATCTTTGGGCCTGTGTTAACAAACTTGGGTTTTATATTTATTAAGGATTTTATTAGTGCCATTACAGGCCCTGTGTATATATTTATCGTATTGTAACTTGTATTTTGGATTTGGGGATTTTACGCTTGGGTATCACCATTGCTTGAAATGGTGTCATCGCCCTTGGCATGACTGTGTAAAAGGACTTATGATATTGGATTTACTATGTATATAGGTATATACTGTGTTTAAGAGTTGGCAATGGTTATTACATTTACTATGTATGTTTTGAATGTATGCCGTGCTATTTTTTCACTCTATGGGTTAAATGTGTCCTTTTCCTTCATTGCTGGACTATGTATTAAGTGCTTTCATTTAACTATAATAGTTGACATCTTTTGGGTTGAGGCCTTGTCGTGAGTGCCATGAGCCTTTCTCAAGGTTGTTGTGATAGCTTTGGATGGTTGCATTACTGTCATTATTTTGTTAATTAGTATATAATGTGGATATGTGAAAGAGCCATGGGTGCAAGCCCACGATGGCCTTCGTCGCTGTAGACTAACTTTTAAGGGATTATTTGTTTTATTTAATTTGGTCGAGGCCATGATTACAGTGCAAAGGAAGATCTTAAGTGTTACAACTTAGCAGCAGCGTAGATGTTTGTTATTAAAAGTATTGAGGTTAATAATAACGTATCCTGCATATGTTGTATGTATAATGTGGCGTTGGAAAACAAATACCCACAAGGTTCAAATCTTGTTCATGGTTGATGTAATGAGTTGTATTTTTTTGTGGATGTAAAATGGGGCTTGGATTCCCATAGTATTTGATTCCTGTCTACCCTTGTAATTACTTGGGACTGTGTAGATATTTTGATATGGTTTATAAAATGGAAACAGTTCCTGTGTATGAATTTATATTGGGGTTTTTAATATCATGGTTTCATGGTTATGTAGTCAATAGAAATGATAGTGTACAGGATTCGTTCTTGGGACCTTATGAAATTACTGAGTGCATTTATTAATGATTATGGTATTATTCTGGTTAATCATTTTACTATGGTTGTGAGTGATATTTAAATGAGACTATTCGATTTTTATGGAACAAGTTTCAATTTTGTGGATTTATGTTATAAGATTGTGGATTTTAAATAATGAAAAGCGATTTGATCTTTGGACCAAAGAATGGTCACGATACTCACTCCGTTCTTTGTTTATGATGATGCTAATTTTAATGGAATGTTTTTGTAATTATCTTGTATTTAAATATGTAGACCTTGGAAGGTCTTTACTGGTGTATTTATCTTAGAAATAATTATAGGTTGTACTTAACTAATTAGATTCATAATTCCATTCTATAACTGTTAATGTATACTTATAGATAGTATTCTGATTTGTTTACTGTTGATGTTTATATATATATATACACTAGTTCAGTTTGTAGATGATATCTTAGGTTATCTAGGTTGTAAGTTTATACTTACACGTATATATATAACTTACCTCTGAACTATTTTATGTAATTCTAAAACATGCCTCTACTGACAAATGGAATATTTCAATAGACTATAAAGACAAAAGGGGTAGATAAATAACAGATCTGAAATAAACCTAGTTTGTATTTAACCGAGTTCTATTAGTAAAATTAATGCACGAATTAAAACTAGGGCACAAAGCCCTTGATGAACATTTGTGGAGAAATTAAACTTGTAGAAGTAAACTAATAAATAAATAGTAGATAAACCTCGTATATAAAATATCTTACAACCTAGGGTTAATATTTAAAATGCAAACCCTAGAATATTTAAACACATAAACATTTACATTAACTTAGGATAATGCAATGTAATCATTTACCTAACATAAATAACATTTATTCTAGGAATGTAGAATAGACAGTGTAGGGATTCTTACTTGTAACTTGAATCTCTTTTAATGGCTGAACACACACACTCAAATAACTAGCATTAACAATTCAAGTCTGATCTCACCTCCGTTTTTTAAGACCAAAACACTTAGGAACTACCATGTTCCACCAAACCATGACCCCGAACCATTCTTGGTTTAAATCCAGATCCCCCTAAGCTGGAATCCAACATGCAAGTAGGTTAGAGCTCCTAGGGTAGGATTTCCTATCTTGTATATTAGGTCTAGATCAGTTCTCCTTTTTCCTTTGAGGAAAATGTTATCTAAGAATTCTCTTAGGAGAAAAATAGGCATAAAAATGACTCCCACATATGATATATCAGGACCCCAAACCTTTCATTCACTTGAGTATTTATAGACAGACTTTTAAGTCTAAGGGACAGTTAAATCAAGAAACCTTGGTTTCTTTATTTAACCCTTTTCAATTACTTTGGGTAAGTATTAATATTTTAACTTAGGAACTTTCAACTAGTTCCTAGTTAGACTTTGTAGGCTTTGGACTATTTATTATATTTACATAATAAATAATAATGGATGGAGCTTTTCTTTCTTTCTTTAATCATTAATATTATAAATATATTTAATTCTTTATACATACCATGTATAAAGTACATAATAATATAACACTTGTTAACATTTATCTTTGGGAATGATCTGTCGGATCTCAACTTACGTGCATTGAAAAGTTTAATGAATGCGTTTAATCAGTTTACTTAATTTCTAGAACAGCATTAACAGTGATTAAATGGTTAGACACAGAAATGAATAGCAAACTGAAACAGGAATTAAAAACCGAAAATTAGAACAGCAAAACTGGTAAACAAATATAAAAAGAAACACAGAATGAGAGAGTCACAAACAGAAGTTGATAATAGAGTTCACCCCCTCCACTAGGCTACGTCTCTGGGTCCTTGTCTAATGGGTACCAATCCAATTAATCTCTTTAAGATGGTACAAAAATGGTTCTGGAATCAACTTCAGCAACTGTAAACAGAATGATGTACAAAGTATTTAAGACCTCTCTTCTAGAAATTACAATTAGCCTTGACAAGGAAAAGAAAGCTAAATTATAACAGAGAATGGTCGACTTCAGAAAGAAACAGCGTCTGGACATTTCACAACAAACTCTCTAAGCTTCTCATAACAGAAAAATGAAGCGCTGTGCTCTAAACAATCTGAATCACCTCTCCCCTGGAAAATGTGGCCAGCATACTCGATTTAAGAGTTGAGTCGAAGGACAAGTAATGGGTTCAACTCATCTTATCATCACAGCTGTTATCTTCTTTATTATCGTTACAACCATATTCAATCCCGCCAAATCGCTAGACAAGCATTATGTTACCACGACGTTCCATATCCCCGAAGCGTTGCAACTAATACCATGCACATATGTTGATTCACAACACATGGTAATGACTGCAACGCACATGTTCTTGCAACTCGGCTATGCTATATGTAACGTAACCGTTTGATGCCACTACTAAATCCACAAAGGTCGCAACATATGAGGACTTCTCCATATACCCAATCCATTGTCACAACTTCACAAATATCACAACATGTGACTAACCTCCATGAACCATTCGATGTTCAACTTGACGGTGCGCAAACTGTGTGGCCCATGCTACAACTGCATGGCTCATGCGCAACTGCGTGGCTCATGTGCAACAGTGCCGCTCATGCGCAACTATGTGGCTCATGCGAAACTGTGCAGCTCATGCTACAAAAGCTAAGGGATGGTTGCATATAATGTTTAGCATATGAGTTAGAACCATAGATTAATAACTATTGTACCATATTGGATCAGTGTAATTTTTGAAGATGAATAATCCAACGGATCATTCCTCCCCATTGGAGACCTTTTGGACCTCCAAAATCCTGAATCATTTGGCAAGTAAGTGAGGGTATAGCTCCCTCACTTTTTCAATCTCCATCCATCTTGATTTGCTAGGATGGATGCCTTTAAGCCCCACTCAAAGGTACTCAACATTCCCCCTTCGTGAAGTCCTTACATTTCTGTCAAGAATAACATCATCCTGCAACTCTTTCATGTATTCAAGTGCCATATCATCAACAGAAGGAATTTGTATGTTAGTTTCCTCATCCATGATCATAGGAGGTTCATACAATTTAAGATTCTCAACATTGACAACTGAATAAATTTGCATGGATGAAGGTAAATTCAAGCGAAATGCATTAGTACCGATCTTTTCCAAGATCTCAAAAGGACCATACCAGATAGGCTTAAGCTTTTTACCTTCACCTTTCATTCTTTCTTTGGTGATATGCAACCAAACTCTGTCACCAACCTGAAATTGATGATCAACTCGATGCTTGTCATGCCTGGATTTGTACTTTGCCTGGCTCTTCTCCAACTGTTCCTGAACTGTCTTTTGCACCGCTTGGATTCTCTGAATGAATCATAGATCTTTGTCTGCATCATGATGTCCATCCATTGCATCTTTTCCAAAGGAGAAGTCCATTGGTGTTTTTGGCAGATAACAAAAACATGTTTCAAAAAGAGATCTTTTTGTGGAAGAATGAACTACATGATTGTAAGCATGCTCTATATACTGCAACTACTCATCCCAAAGTTTAGGATGTTTACTACAATATCCTCTGAGCAGTTGAACCACTGTTCGGTTTACTACCTCTGTTTGTCCGTCGGTCTGTGGATGAAAAGATGTACATTTCTTAAGTTTAGTATCCATAGTCTCCCATAAAGTTGACCAGAATTCTCCCAAGAACCGAGAATCCAGATAAGATATAATAGACATGGGTAGCCCAAAATGTACCCAAACATTCTGAAAGAATAGATGAGCGGTTTGTTCAGCAGTGATTTGTTTGTTACATGGAATTAAGATACACATTTTGCTGAATCTATCCACAACAACATATAGGTAATCATGCCCTTTTCTAGACATAGGTAGTCCCCCTACAAAGTCCATAGAAATGATTTCCCAAGGACAAGAAGAAACTGGAAGAGGTGTGTACAAACCCAATTTCCTATTGCTAGGCATACTTGTTGCACACATAACACAACCTCTTATGTATTTAGCTACAGTTTCTTGCATTTGAGGCCAATAACAATGATTCTGCAATAATGATAGTGTTTTACTTACTCCAAAATGTCCTACAATCAATGAACTATGTGCTTCTCGAATCACATGCACTCTCTCTTTCTCTGGAATACAAATTTTACCAAGATGATACAAGAGTTGATTATGCACATAATAGTTCTCTTCCTGTTTACCATGTATTAGTGATGCATATACTTTCTTAAAATATTTATCTTCTGCATACTGTTCAATATAACTTTCATGTGTTAATGAACTATTTTGAAGAATGATTGAAGCATTTGTAGGAGGCCTTGATATCATGTCTGCTACTTTATTATGAATTCCCTTTTTGTACTTAATTACGAGATGGAACTATTGTAAGAATCCCATCCATCTTAAATGTTGTGTTGTACTTTAGTTTGAGATTGTAAATATTGAAGCGGCAGATGATCAGTATGTATGACTGTTTCTTTTCCCATGATATAATGTTTCCACTTCTTCACACTCTGTACTAAAGCATACAACTCTTTGTCATAAGTTGGACAGTTACTTACCATAGTAGAGAATGTTTCTAAATGGTAACATACTGGATTCCTCCCTTGCATCAAAACGACTCCCATGGAAAACCCGCTGGCATCGATTTCGATCTCAAATGGCTGCTACAAATTTGGCAATGTCAGAACTGGTGTTGTGCTAATATTTTCCTTCAAAGTGTCGAAGGCTCTCTGATGGTTGCCTCCCCACTCGAAAATTTCTTTAATGCTTGTCAATGCATGTAATGGAGCAGCAAAGGAAGAAAACCCAGAAATGAATTTCCTCCAATACTGAACCGCACCCAGAAAAATTCTGACTTCAGTAATGGTGTTAGGCTGAGGCTAGTTTAAAGTGACAGCAACCTTGGATGGGTCCACTCGCAGGTGGCCTCCACCAATATTATGGCCTAGATATACTAAAGAAGTTTTAGCAAACTCACATTTAGACATTTTTACATAAAGCTTCTCCTTCCTCAATACATCTAAAACTTTCTTCATATGTACAATATGCTCTTCCTAGGTTTTACTAAACACCAGGATATCATCCAGATATACAATTACAAAATCATCAATGAATGAACGAAAGACATCATTCATGACCCGCATGAAAGTAGCAGGTGCGTTACAGATCCCAAAAGGCATCACAAGCCATTCATACAAACCCTATTTTGTTTTAAATGTTGTTTTCCAAGCATCATTTTCAGCAACCCTGATTTGATGATACCCACTACGCAGATCCAATTTTGTAAAATAAGTTGCATGTTTCAACTAATCAAGCAACTCATCAATGCGAGGAAGAGGATATCTATTTTTAATGGTGATTTTGTTAAGGGACCTATAGTTGATGCACATCCTCCAAGACCCATCCTTCTTCGGAACGGAGACTATAGGAGAACCACAAGGAGAAGTGCTAGGCCGGATGACCCCCTTCTCAATCATCTCCTGAACCTGCTTCTTGATTTCCTCATTCTACATTATAGACATCCGGTACATAGCAATGTTCGGGAGTGGCACATCTTGCTGAAAATGTATCTCATGCTGAATCTCTCTCTTTGGTGGTAACCCCTTCGGATCTTGAAACAAATCATCATACTCAGAAATGATTTCAATCAATTCATATTTATGCTTAGGTCACATCCTTCAAAATATTTAGAGATCTCATCATTTTTTACCTTAACCATCATTAACACAAAATTCTTACTAGCATTTACCAACCTCTTCATTTGTCCTGAAGAGACTATTGCAAGATTGCTTTTTGTCTTATGCGCTTGTACAATATACTCTACACCATCTTTAAAAAGATAATACTTGTTATGCTCTCTTCTGATATCAGATTTAATTGTGAACCACTATCAAACAATGTATCAATCTTTGTGTGATTTTCAATGACATGAACATGAAACAGTCCACTTCTATTTTTATCATTTTGCTTAGAAGTAGATGGCAGATTTGTACTTGCACTAGAACTTGATTTTGCATCAATGGGAAGTGAGATACTTTTATTCTTATCCTGGATTCCGACAGCTGTAACCTTTGTTTCATCACCTGAGTCGGATCCCAAATCTTGAATAACTGTTGCAGTAGCTTTTGCTTTGCCGTTATCTTTGTTTCCTCCATACTTCTTTGTCCTTAACTCCAGATGAAGTCTCCAACACTTAGAGACATCATGTCCCTTCTGACAATGCGAACATGTAGGCTTTTCACCCTCTTTCTTAATGGTAGCCATCTTCTTTTTCCCCTTATCTTTCGATTTGCTGTCAAATTTAAATGATTTCTTCACAAAAGTATCATTAGCATGCTTCCCCCTGGCTTCTAAACGTGTGGCTGAAACAAATACATCATCCAAATTACTGGGTTTAAACATCAACAAAGTATGTCGCAAATAAGAATGCATGCCACCAATGTACTTAAGAACAGTTTCTTGTGTATCCAATGCAACATTCAATGCAATAGCCCTCTTTCTAAATTCATGAGTATATTATTCAATGCTTTGTCCTTTAGCTTGTCTAAATGTTTTCCAGCTCATTATTAATTGTTGCATGTGACCTAAAGGATAAAATTGCTTTCTTAATACTTCAATGAATTCATTCCAAACTGAAATAATTTTACCATGCTTTCGAAGATCTTGCTGAATCTTGCTCTCCCACCAAGTAAGAGCCATTCCACTCATTCTCAAAGAGGCCAATTGAATCCTGGAAGGGTCATCATTAATGCCCTACACCCTGCAATATACGTCAAGCTGCTTGATCCAATTGTCTAGCTTTTCTGCATCTAAATCTCCATTATAAATAGGTAATTCAAATTTTACATCCAATTTGAAATAAGGCATATTAGGACTTACATTATTTGAATGAGAAGTATGAGAAGAAGAGAAAGTTTGATTAGTATCAGGAGGATCACCATTACCTCCTACTCCTTTACCCTTTTCTTCCTTCTTCACTTCTGCATCTTTGGATGAAGATCCTTCTTCTTTCTTCTTCCTTTCTGCTCACTCACCAAGTAGAATTTCCATCATGGATTTCATGCTCATAAAAGCCTCCAAAAAATCAGTTTCAGAAATAACAGGTTTTTCCCGTTTGGTATGTCCTTCTTCTTCCCCTCGTGGAGAAGACATGGTTCTTGAGAATTTTCTCCTTGACCCAATCTCAGGATCTCCTTGAATTAATTCTCCTTCACCATGCTTTAACCTGAACCTGGTAAGCATTCACAAACTTGCACCAGCAGTTAACCAGCTCTGATACCATAACATGATCTGCTGGATCTCAACTAATGTGTATTAAAAAGTTTAATGAATGTGTTTAATCAATTTACTTAATTCTTGGAATGACATTAACAGTGATTAAATTCTTAGACACAGAAATGAATAGCAAACTGAAATAGAAATGAGAAACCAAAAATGAGAACAAAAAAACTGGTAAACAGATATAAAAAGAAACACAGAATCAGAGAGTCACAAACAGAAGTTGATAACAGAGTTCACCCCCTCCACTGGGCTATGTCTTCGGGTCCCTCTCCAATGGGTACCAATCCAATTAATCTCTTTAAGATGGTACAAAAATGGTTCTGAAATCAACTTCAGCAATTGTAAATAGAATGCCGTACAAAGTCTTTAAGACCTTTCTTCTGGAAATTACAATTAGCCTTCACAAGGCAAAGAAAGCTAAATTATAATAGAGAATGGTCGACTTCAGAAAGAAACAGCATTTGGACATTTCACAGCAAACTCTCTAATCTTCTCATAACAGAAAAATGAAGCGCTGTGCTCTAAACAATCTAAATCCCCTCTCCCATAGAAAATGTGGCCAGCATCCTCTATTTAAGTGTTCAATTAGAGGAAAAGTAATGGGTTTGACTCGTCTTATCATCACAGCTGTTATCTTATTTACTATCATTAAAACCATATGCAATCCCGCCAAATCGCTGCACAAGCATTATGCTACCACGATGTTCCATATCCCTGAAGCGTTGTAACTAACACCATGCACATTTGTTGACTCACAACACGTGGTAATGACCGCCACACACATGTTCATGCAACTGGGCTATGCCATATGTAACGTAACCGTTTGATGCCACTCCTAGCTTCACAAATTTCATAGCATATGAGGACTTCGCCATATACCCGATCCACTGTCGCAGCATGTGACTAACCTCCATGAACCATTCGATGTTCAACTTGATGGTGCACAAACTACGCGGCCCATGCTACAACTAGGCGGCTCATGTGCAACTGTGCTTCTCACGTGCAACTACACAGATCACATGCAACTGCATGGCTCATGCTACAAAAGTTAAGGGATGGTTGCATATAATGTTTAGAAGATGAGTTAGAACCATAGATTAATAACTATCGTACCATATTGGATCAGTGTAATTTTTTAAGATGAATAATCCATCGGATCAGGGAATCATTTACCGTGATCCGTAGACTTAATGGCACTTCTTTGTGAAGGTCAAGTAAGTAGATGGTTAAGTCTACTAGGCTAGGAAACTCTAAACATCCTTGCATGTTGGAGTTTCCTCGTATAAGTACGATGATATCAATATTTTTCTCGAGTTGTTTTCACTCAGAAGTTTATTAAATTATTTTCAGTAACCCCTAGCACTTACCAGAGCCCATACTCAATGCTTTAATAGGGAGTTACAACCTAGTGCAATTCTAGAGCTCTTCGCTCAACACTAATGCTAGGATGTACTTGTACGATACACCTAGGGATACAATGGCCAAGGATCCGATGCGCCAGAGCTTATGCTAAAATCCAACATGGAAGGCTCCAAGGCTTATGCCCAACACTTCCAATTATATTTTCATTTGTTCCAGATCTTCCTGCTCAACACAAAGGTAAGTACTCGTGTGCTCTAGAGCTTTTCGTTCAACACAAATCATCGATCACTTGTGTGCTCCAAAGCTCCTCGCTCATAAAAATCATCAATTGCGCATGTTCTCTAAAGCTTCTCG